>QANU01047369.1:0-12883 GCA_003254905.1 Nissolia schottii | reverse complement strand
AATAATTTTAACCAGGTTGTTACCGGGATTCCAATTAATTGGTCTACAAGATTGATTTGGTAAATTTTGAATGAATCAGAACAAGAGAAGAATTTTTCTAAGAATTTCATATATATTCTCACAAGTCAAAAGTGGGAGGGAGGGAAAAACTAGTGTGCATTTTCCTTTTATTGTGTCTTTTAAAATTAGTTTACTTTTCGTTAAATAATATATTGTTCAAAAAATGGTGAGGTTCAATTCCCGGGTTAAGCTACCTTTACTATATTTATGGTATTATACTAACACTTACAAGTGTTAGCACATGAGATAATACTAGCATTTTCCACTTGTGTTCATATAATAAGTGGTATAGATGAGTAACAATGATTCCTTAGTGAAAAAGTGAAAATGAGTCTGGATTACTAAACTAATTATAGAGAAATGTTTTTGTGATCTTGAAATAATAGCTTTACATGGTACGTAATACTCCTATATAAAGACTAAAATGTCATTTGATATACCTTTAAAACATATCCTGCAAAATAACGCTTCAGTATATAAAAATTTATCCTAATTATAAAATCACATTAAACTCCAAGCATTTTGATTGAAAAAAAAAATCTATCGATGCGGTCTTTTGCATAGCCAACCTTAAGTTCAGATAAAAGAAGAGAAATGTGTTAAGTCGTTTGACGCCCAAAATAAAACTTTATGAAATCTTTTTGACATGATAATGTCGGAGCATCGATGCTCATTGGATCTTGGCAAGTCTGACCAACTCCTTTGCTATTGGAAGAGAAGAAGCTGGATTGTTTATCTAATGCAACAGTCTATAATATCTCTCTGTTTAAATTTGTGAAGATATTTGTAGGAAGGAGAGAACACTGCTGTATTTTACCATTATCATATAAAATTATAAGTCATAATCAACAAGCACCAGTGGTCTAGTGGTAGAATAGTACCCTGCCACGGTACAGACCCGGGTTCGATTCCCGGCTGGTGCATTGGCAGCTATGAAGATTCTTGTGCGCCTTTCGTGATCTACGGGTCGATCACTGTCATCCCACCCATCCCACGTGTTGGATGATGATGTGTGCATCTGAGCTTCCATTCTTTTTTTCTCCTTCTTTTATTAATAGAACATGCTCATTTCATACTTGTTCAATCTTCTATATTAATGGTGGTAACAAAATATTACATGAATTTCTACGAAATTCAGATATTGGCCGCTTCAAATACAACAGGAACTCAATTTGCTTGCAACACCTTTGTTTACAATCTTATTCCCAATAGTTTAATTTGTTTTTGATTTGAATAGGGCTGTCAAAATGGGCCCGGCCCGTTTATCCGACCCGTTTATCCGGTTAAATGGGCGGGCTTTGCATGTAAAAAATAGACCTGCGAAAATTTGAAAAAAAAATTGGACCGGCCCGTTTAAACCCGGCCCGTTTAGGCCCGACCCGTTTAGCCCGCGGGCTGGCCCGTTTACCCGTGAATTTTTTTAAAAATAATTTTTAAATAATTTTTTTTTGAATTTTTTGAACTGTTTTTAGACTTTTTTGAATTTTTTTAATTTTTAAATATTTTTTAAAAAATAAATGGGATGGCGGGCGGCCCGTTTAGACCCGCGGACCGACCATAAATGAGCCAGGCTTGAAAAATATGCATATTTTTTGCCCGGCCCGTTTAGACCCGCGGACCGACCATAAATGAGCCGGGCTTGAAAAATATGCATATTTTTTGCCCGGCCCATTTAGGCCCGCGGGCCTTAACGAGCCGGGCCTTAACGGGCTGGTCTAAATGGGCCGGGCCCGCCCGTTTTGACACCCCTAGGTTTGAATTACTAGCTGCCTACATTCATGGCACTTCATCACCTTTGAATTGATCCAACCCATGCGTTTAGACCAGGTATGACCACGTTGTGTGTATCATGAATTAACAAACGTTTTTGCTTTTTAAAAATTCACATACTACTTTGAATTTGGGTATATAGATTAATATATACTACATAAAACATGTTTCGCATTGATTTTCAAATCACTATATTAATATATACTATTACCTAACATTATACCAAATTCTAGGTTACTTACTTTTGGTTGTTTATATGGTTATCAGAATCCTACAATTCACAATTCTATTTGATTCGATTTGGCATATTAATGATTCGTATCATGCATTAAATCGTAGATGACTTTGAATCTTATGATACATGTACTTATTTAGTGTGATGTGAAACGATTCAACGATTCATTACTTTTTTATTTACCTTTTTTCGTTCATTCTCATTGAAAAAAATTAAAGAGGTAAATAAGCTTAAATTGTTAAATGAAATAAACTAAAGAGGTGTAACCACATAGACCATTTTAAACTATTTCATTGCTTAATTTTCATTCTTTTGAAATATAGATTTCATACATTCATTACCTCGTTCAATTTATTAGTTAAACAATTCCCTATTTGACTTTGAAGTGTTGATTTATAGCTTTTTTTTTATGAAAAATATATGTGTACTATATCTAATTATTGATCATAAATTTTATGATTTACAATGCAATTCAATTCATGATTCGAAAAATAAACTTTTCAATTCACGATTCGAATCCCAATTTAATAATCATGGTTGTTTAAAAGTTATTGCTTGAGGTATTCCAAGAAAATTTGTTCAATGAGGCCAATGTATTGTTCATTAATGGCGCAAGCAGCTAGCTACGGTAATTGCCATGATGACCCAATGCATTGTGTGCATGTATTACAAGGGAAGTTCCATCATTGACAATTGACATGATCAATATGTCTTAATAAAACTGAGTCAATTTAAATTAACTATATGGTCAAGCTTTATATTATTAAACGCCCCTTAAGTTATACCAACCATATAGTATCCTTGGTCATCCAAATAACTTCCAACAAGAGACAATTTGTTCATATTCTATATATGCAGAGGAAGAAATTTCTGCTGTAGAACATCTTAGCCTTTAAATTTAAAATTAAAAAAAAGGATAAAAAGGAGAAATAAATAGTGAATATATTTAATTATTCATGGTGGCGGAGGAAGAATTCTTTCTCCATAAGTATAAAATAAATTTTCCTTCCAACGTATTACCCCCGGGTATATAAATGTAAATAGTTGACCAACCGGTGACATCTTCAGTAACCATCATGAAAATTGAAAACTATGCAAAGAATTCAATTTCCGTGAAATAGTTAATCTATAGTATTAATTATAGAGCTAACTGGTTGTGCACTGAAATAGGGTACAGCTTTTTCATACTGTTATCCAATCAATTCACGTGACATAAGTAAAAAGATTGACTTTCTTATTCATTTATTAAAAAAATATTTATATAAAATGATTTAATTAAAAGACAATGTAAAAATCTTTACATTGTTAATGAATGACATATAAACAAAATTGTACAAGCTTCTTCTAAAACATATGTGTTACGNGAAAGCACGTCCCATCAAGTATCTCCAAACGTCACGCCATCAGAAAGGAGAGAACAGATCGAGACGCGTGTCCTCTAGAACCTTGTTTCCGCGGACACCACGAGGAAGTTCTAATCTCAATCAAGACCTCGAACTCGGACCCATCACTCCGCTCCGCGGTCCGAGCTGGGGGGGCTCCTGTTACGGACAGGGCCATAAAGGCCCATCCCTCGCGGGCCACCTGCTCCTGCCCATATCCGCGGAACAGACCCAACCAGTCATGATAGCGCGCTCCGAGATCACCGCCTTCCTAACCGCTCAAGATAAGCTATCCCCGAGGTCCCGGTTATCTCATCCCTCAAGATAAGATAAAGCCGTCCGTGATCCGCGGACCTATCGCCCCACGCGGTTTCGAGTTATCACTCGTCCGAGATACTCGGAACCTCCTCCGCCGCCTCGGTTATATAATAGACAGCACCCCAGGTACGAGAGGCATCTAATAATCACTAATTATACTCCTCATACCCTTGCTTACTTGAGCGTTGGAGTCATTGCAGGTACCCACCGCAACCGCGAGTCCAGAGATCGATCAAGTCTAAGCCGGAGCCTTCATCCCCTTCCCGAGCCTCAGGATCCAGAGCTTGTACCGAGGTGCATACCCCGGAACAATATGACTTTCTGGACATAGATAATGATATCTATATAAATGGATCTTATATATATCACACAATGAAGCATGAGGGGAATATATAAGAATTCAAATCCACTAAATCACTTATGTTATGATCTTCTACATCCTAAATGTTCTCATTCCTTCATCTGGCTTATATTCTTCATGTAGCATTCAAAACAAATGGGTCTATGAAATTATATGTCACTACTTTTGCATAATTCGAGTAACATAGGAGATATCTCTATTTTTATTCTCGAGAGAATCCTTAAAATAACCACTACTTAGATTCCAATTCGCCTTTGACCACCAATTATATTTCTGGGTTCTTCAATACACGTTAGAGGAAATTTTTTCTTTCAAACCACTTTTGTTAAACCTATTTCACTTGATCGCATTAAATCTTGAGTTTAGTTTTTAAGTAGTCGGTGAAAGAGTCAATGCTTTTTTTGTTTAAATGACCAAATTTAATTGTGTAAAAAAATTTTACAATGTCAATACATAAAAATTAAACTCATCTTTCTTAATTTAAATTTTAAATTTCTCTCAACTTATTTCACTTGTCTTCACTAAATCAGCATTCTCTCACATTTCACACTTAAAAATATAAAGAATAAAACTCAAATAACTTATATAAAAAATAATATTTATTAATCTAAAATAATTTTTGTGGATAGCACCGATACTAAACTAATATATACGTGAATTTGAAGGGACGGTTGATGATTGTTATATTTTGATGATATGATCTTCATTTTTGTTAGTAATAAAATTCATCAGTCATTTACATAGATACTCTGTTTATTTTTTATTTTAGAATTAGAAAAAAAATTATTTTATACTAATGTTATAGTTGTTACTATTTTTCCTTATCTACAGTTTTTTTCTTTCACTCTTGTACTAATTAGGGGATGAATTCAAAGACTCAACAGAATTTATCCCATATGTTAATTAATCCAACACATAATTAGGCAGAAGAATTTTACTGTTAAGTCATTCCAACTATTATAATGTAGCACCAAAAGCTAATCTATAAATAACTTAGGTAACAACATCTCACATTAAGATTAATTAATGAGTTAACTTGCTTTGAGTGAGTCAATTTATAATCAATCTAAATAACAAAATATTCCAAAAAAATATAAATAAGTAATTCCATTAATTTTATGAGAAACCCACTGTGGTGATAAAAAAAATCATTCAATTAATAAAGTTCTCAATAGAAATAAAATCATTGTTCAAATATCAATTTTATAATTCATCTCCAATTTTTTCAAACACTTCTATTAACATTTCAATGAAACTCAATAATCATAATAGACTTTTTAAAAAAAATTAAAATCATAATAGACTTTTTTAAAAAAATTAATTCTTTAATTTTATAAAATTCATATCAATTTTTTAACAAAATATCTAAAATTCTAATTTAATAAAATTTTAAACCAATATTTTATATATACCAATAAAATTCATTAAAGAAAAGATAAACAAGATTTCACTTTTAGAAAAAATATGTCCTCAACCTTTTCTTCAACTTTTAAAATTTTATTGATCTAACATAAGAACCTCAAAATATGCATGCTTTACAACCTTAATATATATTATCTCTTGGTGCAAACATCGAACTTTTGGGTGATGAATACAAATTTATATAGAGAACTATGAAAACATGCTTGTTTCTATATTGAATAGTGGTGACTTAGGAATCTGAGCTTATCCATAGCTGACCAATATTGACGATATATTGTTACAATGGGAAACAAATTTGGATCTGCTTCGGATAGAATTTTCCCAGTCACCTGCACGTGTTCAATCAATGAAAACAATTTGATTTAATTAAATCCTAAATGCAGTGTATATAGACAAACAAAATATAATATACCTATATAATTATTTAAAAAAATTCAAAATGCATGTTTGTGGGGGCATGGGCTCCAACCTTTTACTAATTGCATCTATCCCGCAGTTTGCTACTATTCCACAATAAATTCATGTCTAAAATTATCAACTAGACAAACTAACCCATTATGAGTTTTACCCATTTCATTAGAATATATAGTTGAAGTAATTAATAATTAAAATAATTAGTTAGAATTAATTAATAGTTTAATTAATTAGCTAATAGTTAGTGGTTATCATTAGTCTATATAGAAGCTACATCACTTATAATTTTGTAACCATTGTTATTCTCTCAATTTCATTTTAGCGAATTCAGTTTTCACTTTTTCTTTTCTCTCTTTAGTACCATAGATTTCAACACATTTGTCAACATGATTGTTTAAAGATTGCTAATTTGAGTTGTTATAACTCTTACTCTTTTTATAGTTAAGAGTAGGGCCCTTGGCCTACTACTCTATATGAAAAACTCATATAAGGACGCGTAACAATATCCATTAATAAGCGTTGTTTAATAAAAAAAAATTATCACAAAATAATTATATATAAATAATATAATTTTAAGAGATTAATTTGTTTTAATAATAATGTAAAGAGTTTTACACTATCATATACTATTATTTAAAGGACTTTTAAAGTAATTAAAAAACAATTTACCAATTGTATTCATATGGTAGTACACAATTAAATGACAACATAAAACTCTTTTATAATATTAATAAATATAAATTAATTAATTTCATGTTTTAATTACTTTAACAAATTTCATATTTTAATGACTTTAATATTTAATTAATTTAACGATCATAAAACATAACATTAAGTTGTGATAATATGCACAACATTTTTAACGTTGAGCGGGTCAGTCTCTTTATTGGACCTCAAACTCCTTTAGACGGATACTGTTGAAAAATGAAGACCAGATTCTTCCTTTTTTACTTTCACACCCCTTTAAATGGCGGCGGCGTGTCATGACGAAATTATCGGCAATAAAAAACGATTAACTCAGCCGCAAATTAATTTGAGGTGTGTTATTTATTTGTACATTCTATTATTTGAATTCTACAGCACTTAAACATTTCACTAATAAAATACGTTAATAAAATAAATTTGATCCATTACTTTTTTTTTTCTTTCTCTCATTTCTTTTATAAGATGTATAATATTCCTTCATTTTTTGTGTATAAATATTATTTTTTTAATTAATTTTATACCCTTTTTTAGATTGCATTAATTTCACGCCAAAATTGAACTTCAAATGAAAGCCCACACTCAAATAAAAAATGTATAATACACACTATCAAAGTCTCACTTCTTAGTTTAGTGATTACTCTTATACTCAGTAAAACGAAAGCATCTGAGTTTAAATATAGAGTAAATAAGAAGTTTTTTACTATTTTAGTTAAAAAAAATATGTATTTAAGAGATTAATTGGTATATACTTCAGTCGAGTCGGGTTAGTTGAAGCATCTTTGGGAGATTTCTATTTCTTTTAAGAGGGTCTTTAGTTTGCTCAGATTGAGTTAATCGAGTTTCCGTTAATAAAAATTTAATGTCAGTAATTTAATTGAGACAAAAAAAAAATACTTTTGTGTAAAAGAAAATTAGAATATTATCTAATTATGAATTGTTATTCGTTAGACTTTAAAAATAATAAATGTAAGAATTCGATGTTCATATCTGTGACATTATATAATAAATAAACTCTTATTCAAAATAAAATTACATAAGTCAATGTGCTTAATTGTTAACTACTGCACGTTCAAAGGTGGGCGTGGGGTACTTGATGGTAACAGGAACAAGAGCAGTGGAACCAGTTAACTAATCTCTAAATTGACTTATTTTCATGGTGCTATTTGCAAATCTTGAATTTTAGTTCTTATCTTTTTATGGGTGAAAAACATAAATTTGACTAAAGCAATTTCAACTATCAATTTTAAGATTAATAACTCTCATGCAAAGACCAAGATGGTCCAGGAAAGTATTCCGACCAATGGAGACGGCTCCTTAGTTATAACAATAAGCAAGTTGCGTTCTCAAATAGAGAAGTAGATTCAAACTATAACTAGTATTTGAGTGTAGAAATACTTGTAAAAACTAAAAACGATTTAAATATTAAAGGTCTTTGAAGAAAATTTTATCTAATTATTATGATACTAGCTTAAAATTATATGAACGTTTACTTACATAAGAAATATACTAATTGAAAAGGTTGTATGATTTTTTTATAAGAAAAAATTGAATTAGATAAAAAATAGTGAGGGATCGTGAGCAAAAGTAGATTCATAGCAAAAATTTAAAAAATATGGGCTGAAAAATTATGTGAGCAATTAGTGAGGGATTAGTGAGGACGCTATCCCTTACAATATACTCAATAGGTAAAACGTTTAGTAAGAGAAAAATTTCCCGCTAATCTCCCTCGCAAACATGGCGACAACCTTCATTCTAATCTTTATTATATTTTCCATTGGGGTAGCTATGAATTGGTCATATTAGAATATATGATGGATTAGCGATGCAATGACAATGAACTTTGCTTTGGTCTTTATCATATTCACGTCGAATCAACGAGGAATTAGCGAGGAGGTCATATTAAAATTTGTGACGGATTAACACCAAAATGGAAACGGACTTTGTTTTGGTTTGTATCATATCTGCGTCGAATCATGCTGAATTAGTGAGTGAATTGAAATCTGTGACAGAACAACGACGAAATTTGTTTTAGTATTTATCATATTCGCTACGAAACAACGACGAAATTGCCATGAATATTGCGAGGAATCTACGAGTTATTAGCTACAAAATAATTCCTCACTAATTTGTAATGATTTAGGAAATCTTTCTCATCATAAATAGCTATGGATTAGCAACAAAATACTAATCACTTGTTTTGTTGCTAAAACCAATCAGCGACGAATTAATGATCAAATAGTTTCCTAAACTAATTAGTGACTTGTAAATAAAGACCGCAAAACTTGTCATTAATCTATCGCTAATTCAATTAGCATAAAAAATGGCAATCAAATTTGTCCCGGTTAATCTGTAAAATTCTTGGGAATTTGAATCTAATAATTTGTCATAACCAGCTCTTGATAGTAACCATATATAATATTAATTTTATTAAAATATTACTTCTTTTATTCGGTACCCAAAATATTACTTTTTTACAAAAGAAAGATATGACCAACTACAATTCAATCTCTTCCTTCTTCTAAAACCAAGAGGCCAAAGGAGAGTCCACAACCACGGGCTGAGTAAGGAAAATTCTTCTTTTATTGTTGTGTTTAAAATTTTATTTCTCATGCCATTCTTCCTATTTGATAAAAAGAATTTAGAATAAAAATAAATCTGTAATTCTAATTACAAATTTTCAAGTATGACTAAAACTTAATACAATTAACTTAATGTAAAGTGAAAAGGCTACCTATCAAAATAAACAAAGAAGAAAAGGAACTATGCACTATATATAACTAGTGATGATGCTTAATGTGTGAAAACTAACTTCTTAGTTTTGGGACCAAACTTTTCATTGGTCGGCTGCGGTAACCAGCCGTTGTTTTCCCTTTTCACTCTCCTTTCTGATAAACAAATTCAAATTTGCACGATTCTGCTCATTCTTGCCAACACACTTTTGTAACTTTACACGTGTTGAACAGGTGGAAATTCAAAGGCCGGAAAGGCTTAATGCCTCTTTTTTAAAAGGAGTTTTGTCTCTTTTAAGTTTATGAAAAAGGAGATGTTTGGTGCATTATTAATAATGTTATAATATTATGTTTGATATGTTAATTAAAAATTTACATTACTTTATTTAATATATAAAAAAGATTATGAAGTAATATACATTACTTATCATCATCATCATATTTTACTATTATTATTATTATTATTATTATTATTATTATTATTATTACTACTACTACTTAAGATTAACTAGAGGCGGTCATCCAAATAGACACCCCCTATATAAGTTATTCACATTATCACTTTAAAGACAATGTAAATTATTTGGGTAATCTATATTATTAACAATCATGTCACACCAAACAAGTTATTGTGTTAAGTAATTTAAAAATTAGATTACCGATAATCTTAATAAATTATCTCATACCAAATAAAAAATTAATGATTAATCATGTCTAGGCATATTTGAGTTATATTGAAAAGTTTTTGGACTATATGAAAGCTATATCCCAGCACAAAATAATTTAAAATATTATAAATTCTTAAAAAAATTAATAAGTATTAACACAACAAAATATATAGAGAGAGAGAATAATTTAAGAAATATCAGAATAAAAATATTAAAATAATATACTAATGAATTGGAACCGCAAAAGAATAACTTCTTTGTTTACCCTCTATGGAAAGGAAAATATGATTATTATTATGCAAAAACCTTTATAAAAGTGAAAATGAGGGATCAAAAGTATTTACGTAAGTAAAAATAATTTAAAAAATTATGAGATTAGATCTCAATATAAAGCCAACAAAACCACACGCATTCACATTTTCTCAACCATGTAAAATTTGAAATCCCAATCATTCCAATCACACGAATCCAATCCAATGACCAAATCAAGAACCCTGGAGCTCACGGTGCTCTCCGCCGAGGGCCTCCGCCGCGGCGGAAAGCCCTTGACGAAGAACGACGCCTCCGTGCTGGTTCGCGCGGACTCCCTGACGAGCCACACGACGTCGTTCAAGGGGAGCGACGACAGCAGCTTCGTGTCGTGGAACGAGAAGTTGCTCGTGGAGGTTGGGCCCCACGCGCGGTGCATCGCGTTCGAGGTGAAGTGCAAGACGTCGAGGGATTCTATTAAGGACGTTGCGGTTGCCAGGGTGGCAGTTACGGATATTCTGGGAACGGGTGTACCTGATCACTGCCTTCAGTTTTTGAGCTATAGGTTGAGGGATTCGGATGGGGTCGCCAATGGGATTCTTAATTTCTCGGTCAGGGCGGTTGCAGACGCTGCGGCGGCGGAGAACGTGGTGGTTGGCGGCGGCGGCAGTTGTGGGTTCCACGAGCACGTGGGTTGTTCCGATAATGGCGGTGAGGTTGTTACTGGCATTCCGGTTTGTTGGAGGAACGATTACAAGTGAGTATCACTAACAACGTTTGAAATAATGTTCATGTAGTTTTTTAAAATCTTGTTCATATAGATTTAATTTTTATTTTTTTTTATAGCTGGAATATTAATTGTATGTTATTTGAGTTTAAATTCTATTTTTTTTTAGGTTGCCGTATCCGGGGCGTGCATCTGGTTATGGCGGGTGAGTCTCTCAGCGGGGATAACTGTGTACACAAGGTCTCGAACTCGAGACCTTGCTTAATGTATACCAAGGTGCTTACCACTTGGACTAACTCCTGTTGGTTGAGTTTAAGTTCTATGATTATGTATGGAATAGTAAGTTGGATGTTATAAGTTGTACACGTTGTTGGTTATATGACTTCCCGTTTTAATTTTATATATGAGTTTAAAAGAAGATGTTTATAAATTAAATTATTTAAAAAGATTAAATCAAGAAATAAAATGTGATCAAAGGGAACAGTTAAAGGGCTACATCTTCTTTGTTAATAGTATAAATATATCGATATATACTTTTTTGTATAAGTTATCAATTTTCTAGTGACATGTACGATTATTTAGCTGGTAAAAATGAAAAACTTACAACTATCGATGCAGAAATTGCGTGTTATTGATGTGTAAAAATCGTAGTGCCATATATCAATACAACTCGTTTGACTAAATTATTGTTTGAAACTACTTTGAATAATGGAGTTCTTTCTGTGTATGTTCCATGTATGTAGCATTTTAATTAGTTTTGATGAAAATTTGAATTGTTCTTTTCCTTGATTTACTTCTGAAACATAGTGACAAATGGGAATGCGGTGCAGTGCGGTGGGCTAGAATCAATGAAAATGATATCTTTTTCTAACCTTTTCTATTTATTCAAATCGGATAATCTTATAAAAATACAAGAGTTCAATCATTGAATAATAGAATTTACATAATTATTCAATCATGCGGTGACACTTTAAAAAAATAATAAAGTCTTACATGATAAAGTTATAAGTTTTTTTTTTAAAGGTCTTCTCACCTATAAGATAATTATGTTTAAATACCTTAATCTTAACTAAAATTCAATTTATAATTTATTATATTGTGATGAATTAACTTCTATGTGAGCGATAATTTTGATTGAGATTTAAAACGTGGTTCACAATGGTGAGTTAGCCCGTCCAATCCTTAATTGATAATAAAATTATAAAATTTTAGAATTATAGAAGTTTCACGATATATTTTACATCTATTTCAAAACAGAATATAATGGTATATATAGTCCGTATGAAAATAATATTTGCACTGGACTAAATATATGTGTCAGCAAGATCGAATTTACACGTAATTAGTTATAACTTATAAAAATCGAATCTCCCGCAATCATGAAGAAGCGTGTAATGAATTTAATCAAGGAATCTTGTCACACAAGGAAAGCTTCGAAAGCACGAGTACATACCACAGATTTCATAACAGGTAGGGGGGAATACGCCAAACGGCCTATGTGACTCGAAAAGATTCTTACCATATTAAAATAATATTTTAACTATTAAACTAACATTATTTTTTGTAATATTTTATATAATCATATTTATTAATATAATTTTATTATTTAATTTTTCATTTTAAAAAAATCCTAATCTAAAGAGTTTTTAGGACTCTCTCGCACTCACACGGTTATCTCATCTGAATAACGTGAGAGAACTTTACTGACATTTTTCTTTTTTGTTTTTTGTTAGTAAAATGTCGTATATTCTGTTTATGATCTTGCTATCACATACTAATCAAGAATTAGTGATATACATAACAAAGTTGAGCAAACTTTTTTGGGATATGGATTTTGGTTTCT
>QANU01047353.1:926924-954664 GCA_003254905.1 Nissolia schottii | reverse complement strand
CCGATAATTCAACCGAGGCGGACAAAAATTATATCAATAACAAATTAAACAAACAAATAAGTGTGCCCATGTGGAAGTTTCATTCAAACATGCTTAGGATTATGCTCTGATTCATTCCTGCTGATTATTACAAGGGCAGACTATGGTCGGCATTTGTTTTTATAATCCCATACTTAACTATTGTTTGAAAATTTAACTTCTTGCTACTCGATTGACATGATAATGTTTATATAAGACTAGAATTTTCTTCATTTGGTATATCGGCAATTAGAAATTGAACTCTTGTGTGAGAAGTGAGAAATCTCTCACAGGGGTTTAATCAAGGCAAAGACATATTATGGCACCCTTTAATCAATATTATGCTTCAATCTTATTTTTTATTATATTCTCATTGGCCATGCTTGACATGGATGTAGCTCAAAGGATTGTGGTTAAGCCGACATTGTTCATATTTGGAGACTCAACTTTTGATGTTGGAACCAACAATTTTCTGCTTAGGACCAAAGCTCTGGCCAACTTCCCTTACAATGGGATTGATTTTGCTTATTCAATTCCCACCGGAAGGTTCAGCAATGGCTTCAACACTGCTGACCAAATTGGTAAAATCATATCTATGTGAAGAATATTGAATTTTTTTTTATATATAATGTGAATGAAATTGTTTATGAGATTAATTTCTGTGCACTCATAGTGCAAAAGAGAATGAACTAGCTCACGTTGATTTTTTACATTTACTTGTCATGTGTAATCTCTCACTCTTAATTTTCTTTTTATGTCTTATATTATGTATGAATCTCACTTTTGAAATAAATAATAAAACAATCACTACTGATAATGTGAAGTGAAAAAGATCTATTTCTAATGTAAAATAATTTGTACACTGTGAGCTAATAAAAATTAAGAATAATAACAAATCATGTTTTGTAATTACTTACCATAATTTGACATTTTTCTAAATTTTTATTAATTGACAGTGCAAAGTTGCGATACATTATCAAAGCATAAAAATTATTGACTTTTTTATTATGTTTGTATTGATTTGCTTGCATATATTATTGCTTTTCTTCTGTGTGGCTGAGCAGCAAGGCAATTCGGTTATATCCAAAGTCCACCACCATTTTTGGCTTTGCTTCAACGGCAAAACAGTTTCAAGAGGGACTTTCTTCAAGGTGTGAATTTTGCCTCAGGGGGATCTGGAATTCTTAAACAAACAGGGCTGAACCTATCGGTTAGTTAGTACCAACATATCTTTATAGAGTAGCATTAGTATTGGTAAAATTGTTTTATTTGTATTCATTTGTGTGTAGAACATTGCGTCAACATACACATATTTACTATTGAATGAGATTTTAATGAGATTCACATTTTAAAGAGATCTCATCTAATGATATATATGTATGTATCGACACGGTGTTCCTTCAATATATAAATGAGTACATATAATATTTTTCATACTTCAACTACTTTTATGGACGTTTTTAAAAAAAAGTTGTTTTATTTTAACTCATATTGTGTGAGACATTGTGCGTGCTAACACACATGTGATTTATTACTCCCTCCATTCCTTAATATTAGTCATTTTTTACCATTTTAGGTTCATTCATAACTCAATATATTTAAATAAAAAATATGTCGAGTTATGAATGAACCTAAAAATATAACAATGACTAATATTAAGAAATAGAGGGAATACTCAATTAGATTTTAATGGGACTCACACATTTTCAAGATCCAATTTAATGGTAGATAGTATGTGAGTCGATATAGTGTTTCATACAACATGAATACAAATAATATTTTTCTCTTTAAAATACCGTCAGGTCTATTCCTTAAAGCCCGATTGGTAGGACAAGACTAAAATACAGAGATATGAGGACAGAGACATAAAATGCAATATTAAAAGTTGGTCTTGTACTGTTTGGTGACGATATACAATACACAATTTATTATATCTGTATCACGTTTAGTTTTTCTAGTTATAAGACATGAAAACATGATAAATGACTTAAAATTCACTTTGAATCTCCTTCTCACTCATTAAAATTAATGGTGACCTTTAATTTTGTAGGGAGAGGTGGTATTCCTTGAAAAGCAAGTGCAACAATTTGGATTTGTCCGTGCCAAAATGGATGAGCTATTGGGGTCAGCAAAAGCTTCTGATTTTGTTTCAAATGCTCTGTTTCTTTTTAGCATTGGAAGCAACGACCTCTTCGAATTTGCACGTAAGGACAGTGGCATTACATTGACCAAGGAACAATACATGGCTGCAATTCAGTTCAATTATTACTTTCAGTTAAAGGTATATTATATATATGCACTTATTCTCCATAGCTATATTAATTAATTATTAATTGCACCACACAATTAAGTATTGATTTTATTAAATCTATGTAGATGATTTTAACATAAAAATAGTTGATTTGGTATCCGGTGTTCGTGCCAAGTTTACGGCATCCGATTGGCCAATAAGAAAGGTTGAAGCTAAGAGAAGTTTGGTTGTGCGTCTCATGCTTTGTAAATGTTTAGACTAGATTGAAACTTGCTTAGCAATGTCTAAACTAAAGTGCTTTAGGAGTGAGGAAGCCCATCAACCATATGAGAGCATATAACCTAGCTAAGTAGGCGTGCAAGCCGATCAGATTGGTCCAATGAACCCTAAAATCCAAACCAAATCAATGAAGTTAGTTCGGATTATCGGTTCATTAATTTTAAGGGTAGAATCAAACCCAAAACAATAATTATTATTTAGTGTTTGAATTTATGATTTTTTTAACTTAATCACCCAAACAATCAACCCAATCAACATACATACCAACTAATTTTTTGTTTTATTTCTAATTCTTTCACTATTTTGCACTCAAGTTTTTAGTAACAGATTCATTTTCATCTTATTTGTTTCAAAAATTTATTCATTTACATTAAGCGTATTAATTATAATCAAGTTTTACATCATTGTAAGTAGTTGTTACTTGTTAGGTGTAAAAATAAATAATAAATTACTTTTATTTATTTATTTATTGACCCAAACCAAACCAACCCGATTAATGAACTCAGGTGATTTGTACTTAAGAAAACACTAAATTCATATTAACCATCCTAGACAAGACTAATAAATAGATAAACAAAATATATATATATATATGAAAGACATTATTCATTTTTTTTTATTGGGATATTGCAGAATCTATATGAGTTAGGTGCTCGGAAATTTGGGATATTGAGTGTTGCACCCATAGGGTGTTGTCCTGGTGTAACCTCTGCCAATGGAGGGAACTGTGTTCAGCCACTCAATGATTTTGCTGTTGCATTCTACTCAGCCACTAGTGCTATTCTCCAAAAGATGAGTTCTGAGTTGAAAGGGTTCAAGTACTCACTTGGCAACACTTTTTTCATGACCAAGACCTTGTTGGACAAACCATATGCCTTTGGTAACCACCAAAACAATTAATTCATTAACAATTTCATGGTATTTATATACATTATTGATTTTAGGGTAGAAAATACTTTTTTCTCTGAATTATAGGTTACGTGCAATTTACGTTTTAAGTCTTAAAAATATACAAATTAACTTTTTTAGAGCTTGGATTGTGTTTTTGTTTTATGATTTTAGGTTGTTTAAATTATATTTTTTAGAATTTTGTAAAGAAAGCAATGAAAATAAAAAATGAATAAAGGAAACAAGTTTTTTTATTATTATTTTCATTATTTTCTTTATAAAATTCTGAAAAATGAAAACAAACTGAAAACGAGAAATGAAAACGCAAATCAAATAGACCCTAACATTTCATAAATGTTTAAATTGACTATTTTGATTGGATTGGGACGAGTCATATGCATGCCTCTTGTGCACCTCATTACACAACAAGAAAGACACAATCTTAATTTTGATATATTGTTATTGTAAAGTATTATTTTAGATTGTCAATTTATCACGTAACAACATATTATAACTTTTGAGTTAGTTGTTAAAAGTATTAAAAAAAATATATTAATAGTATAACAATACACAATTGCATATATGCTTACAAAAATTTAGGACAGATAGTGTATCAAAATTAATTACATGAAATTATGTATGAATTGGTAAAAATTTTAAGGGTTTAATTCTTGCATGCCACCATTTTTTTTTTGTAGGGTTGAAGGAGACAAAATCAGCATGTTGTGGAATTGGATTTTTGAATGGAGAGGGTCCATGCATTAAAAGCTTAAATGCAAGTCTTTGCTTGGATCGCAAGGATCACTTGTTTTGGGATTGGTTTCATCCAACTGAGATAGCTTCTGAATTGGCTGCGAAAACACTCTTTGGGGGAGGAACTGAGTTTGTTTCTCCAATTAATTTGAGCCAGCTAGCTAGCTCTTATGCCTAGAGGATATTCATATCTAATAATAACAATAATAATATTCCCTAACTTGAAATTGAAATTCAATAAACAAGCATCTCTCGATGCTGGTGATCATGTGCTTCTTTATGTGACGAAATATTGTTGATGTGGCAAAAAAAAAAAAATCACATTTGTGAGTGTAATAAGAGTTGCTACAAGTTGTATTTTAATTTAAACAAGTGAATACTTTTGTAAGACAAAGTCCAACGTACTCTCCAGCTTGTTTTATTCTTTGAGAAATGCCTAATAGCTCGGCAGCTTTTGTACCATATGTCGATTGCGTCCGGGATATTTGCAAAGGAACTCTAATGATTTAGTGTCGATGTTAATGGATATTAGGTTAGAATCAATATTTACCTATCTAGGATTACAATGTACAATATACATAGGAGATTAATCGGGAGAGTAACCACCTACGATCCTCTAATAAAGATTGAGTAAACCATCAAAATTCTCATCAATGTTGGCAACATCAATAAGTTCGTCTCCCAAAGTATGAAAATCATCTAATTCGTATATATATATAAAGTTGTCAAATGCCGATCAAACCACCTACACCCTCATTCTCACTATCACCGCCACCACTCATACCCCAAAAGAAAACACAAGAAGAAGAGCCTACAAAATGCATCTTGTGTTTAATTTTTATTTTGGGGGTATGAGTGATGGTGGTGGTGGTGGAAATGAGGGTGTAGGTGGTGGTGGTGGTGGTGGGAATGGGGGTGTGGGTGGTGGGTTGAACGTCAAGGTGGAGGAAGTGGTTATTGTGGAGACAGGGACGGAATAGTCCTTGGAATATTTTGGCCAGATTGGTTCCTAGACCATCAAAATGACATTGTTTTGAGGCTAATCAAGAGAGGGAGAGAGAACATGTTATTGTTAACGGACACGTCAATGGCCGTTAGGGGGTCTGGTGGACAGAGGGACTAACGAGTCCAACGGTTGTAAAGTTTAAAAACTAACGTGTTATTTTTTAAGTTGAGAGACCAAATATGATGAGGGGATAAAGTTATGCATCAAATAGGGTATTAACCATCATCTTTATAACCTGCATGTAATATTTCATTTAGTCAACATGAAATTATGAACCTAATTTGCTCATAAAAGAGTAATTTTCTCATAAAAGAGTAAATTATGTACTTTAATTTATACATTTTTTTTAACTAATGATATTTATTATTTTTTCCTTCGTAAAATGTGGATGCTTACATGCTTAATCTCACTAACTTGCTTTAACTGATCACTCATCACTATCTAACAAATTTTTTTTCAATTTCACCCTTCAAATCAAGTCACTCACACATTCTTCTTCTTATGATATGAGTTTTAAATTTTTTTTGCACTTACTATATAGATTTTTTATTTCTCACTCTATATATCTTTTCTCTCCGATATTTGTATAGCTGCCCTATTTTTAGATTTCTACTTTCAAGCTCTTCTACTTTCTTTCGTTATTGGCTTATATATCCTGTGTTTGATACTTCTATTCTATCCTGTTTTTAAGTCAGATGTATGAGTGTCCTTCAAACAAAATAAGGAAGGTTTCTTCGGCTTTTTTTGTGATGAAAGGAGGTGGGATATTGATGTTGTGAATGCTCCTCATTTTGTATATGCTTTATCTACTCTGAAAAATGAAATTGTGTTTAAGGGATTATGTCAAATTTTAACTATCCTCAATCAAATTTTAGCTATCTTCTCCTTCAATAGTCAACAACGTTCCTGTGATGAACTTCATGTTGCCGTAGAGTTATCCTTAGTTATATTTCAATTATTTAGTTAATTTATTCTTATGTTAATTAGTAGAGTGCTCCAGTGAATTACAAACAGAGTGTTACATATTTTCAATTATTTAATAACGTATTTTAATTATGATTTTATGTAAGAATTTTATGATACCGGTATTTAGTTTATCAATGAAGTTTAGTTTGTTTTAAAAGGTTTTCTTATTATTTGTTTATAGAACGTTGCACATTTTTATGATTAGCACGTTAAGAAGTTTTCGTAGAAGAACTAGTTTCTTGCATGTCAGTGGTGATTTATGGGTTGTCACGTGATTTTTGTTATATCTTGATTGTCACAAGGTATAAAGTGATTGAGTGTTTGTTCTATAGGTTCTTCTCATTATTATTATTATTATTATTATTATTATTATTATTATTATTATGTTCTCATTTTTTTTATCTAATAACTGTGTTTTTGTTTCTTTATTTTGTTGAATAACTATGGTGCATTTATTCTAATTGAAGTCAAAACAATTGAACAATATCAGGGTAAATCGGGTTTGAAGGAATTATTGATGCTGCAACTTGTAGCTGAAATATAGAAGATGCTTAAGGGCACATGAGTTGTTGGTTAGCGAAGAATTTGAAGGTTTGTGAATCTCTTTTATTAGCTTTTTGCACTTGAAAATTGTGTTTAGAGTGATTCACAGGAAACTAAAGTTTTGTCCTACGATTGATTATTCTTATTTTATTATAGTGAGTATTTTTAATACAAGCTCTTTTAGTTACATTTACCTTTACGATATCGAATTTTATGATCATTATATTCTATTTCATTGACTTTCAATATATTATGCTATGTTATCATGCCCTTCATTTTACAAATTATTCTATACTTAATAGATATTATATGAAATAAAGTTATATAATATGCTCATTCAATCTAGAGTTAATAAATACCCCCATGTCATGTTAGCAACATAATTGTGTCTCTTACATTTTTCATTATATGTATGAAAAATTTTATTTTATGTTTTTAATTTTTTTATCATATTTATTTAAAAAATACAAATTATACAAAATATTGTTAGTATTTTTTTTCTTAATTTCATTATAATTTTTAATTTTTGTTGAATATTTTCATAAAATTTTTTAAGGAGTTAGTGAAAAGATCTCTCAATTGGGAATAGTGGATGAAGACGAGAAATAAATGAGGTGACAGAAACGAGAATAGTAAAGTTCACAATTTAATAAAATACATACAACGAATGAGAATCTTAAACACTTTGTATGAAACTATGCTAACAAGTATGAATATGAATGTGAAGCACGAGCTTCATTTTATTTTTTTATTTGTTTTGTTTCCTTTGCATTTTTTTGCATCTAATATTCCAATTTTTTTAGTTTTATTTTTATTTTTATTTTTTCGATGAATTTATAGTTATAAAGGATTGATTTGTTTCTTTTTCCTAAGTGTTAGTTTTCTATTGTCAATTATACTATTGTCTTTACCTTAAAAAAATTGTACTATTGTCTTTCTTTTCTTTTAATGATGATTTAATGTTTTAATATTTAATATTTAAGATATTCAAGAACAATATTTTTTTTTGATAAAATTAAAAGAATATATATTTAAAGTGATATCAACAATTTTATTTTTTTAAAGGAATGTTCTAACCAGCAAGTCAAACTAGTCCCCATTTTGCCTTATGGTGGTATGTTTTTTTTTTTTTTTTTTAATTGAGATATACATGTAGGTTATGTTGATTCAACTTGATGAGTTAAAAACTAACGGGGGTTGGTCCAAATGATAAGCGGCTTGGTATCGCTTAAGCAAGGTTCCGAATTCGAGACTTTGTGTACGCAGTTATTTCCCGCTGGGAGACTCACCCGCCATAGCCAGGTGCGCGACCCGGGTCGACCAGGGTTAATCAAGGCTAAGCCTTAGATAGCGGTTTAGGCAGAGTCTAATGTATCAAAACTCAGAGTTTTTTACTCTTTTACCCTCGGCAGAGGAACTAATTACCAAAATACTCCTGTTTTAAAACATATTACTTAACTACTACTGTTTGATCCACGTCCGATTCACTAACGCGGTAGGCGAATTTGGGTTAAACTGGCCAACAGGATAGGCGAATTCTTTGTAAATAAAAAAGTGCATTTACACTAAATTAGCCAACAGGATAGGCGAAGGTTGGCGAATTCCTACTCCCGTAGCCTGCATGTCCATCTTTCCGTCCCCATCCCATGACGTTTGCACTGTTTTGCCCCTGGCACAAGAACAAATTACCAAAATTAAAAGTGTATTAGATATTATAACAAAGAATTTTATGCTAACATTTTTTTTCCATAAAATTATCTTAAAGAAATACATCCTTTAAATTAAAATCTCTTACTAGAAGAGTTAGACGAGTTAATTTGTATAATTTTAAATGGAATGACTAGCCTAAAAATTTTATAGGCGAGACGAGTCGATTGCTTGAGTTATTGGGACAACTTATATTTTTCTTTAAACATTTGAGACTTTATTTCCCTTTTTTTAAGGGCTTTAGTTGATTTTAGTTTTTTTAAAAAAACTTCGTTCAATAGACACGTCAATTCAATTTAAGAAATTGAATACTATATCCCCTCAATGTAGCACCGTTAGACTAATAAAATAAAAAATTTACCTATTTTTATTATATTGATCAAATACGATAGGATCACTCTTTGTCCCAAGGTGTCTCACTCTATGGGTCCTTTGTCCTGAGGAAAATGAAAAAAAAAAAAGAAAAAAAAGAGACTTTTCAAGTCAACTTAGTTGTTCTTCCTAGGCAAAAAGGCTTCCAAAGACTCATTTTTTTTCACATTTGTCAGAATCTTTGGATGGCGTCTACTTCATCATCACGAAATGTTGTTGGTTTCAATTTGAAGTCTTCTCCACGCTTTGTGTCGTTGCTTCCTCACTTCTTCGTTGTAAACTCACAGGTAAATTCATCGCCCCCTAATCTCTGATCACACACACTTGCCCACCACCTGTTTGAATAAAAGGCATGGAATAGAACAAGCTCATTCAAACAAACCACAGCAAAAAAAAAAAAAAATTTTTTTTTTGTTTGTTTTGGTTTGAATCCATGGATGAGAAGGTAGATTGGTCTGAACTCCCCATAGAGCTATGGCCCAAGATTGGAAAATCACTTGAGAATCACATAGATGTTCTAAGATTCAGAAGTGTTTGTGTGACATGGAGATCCTGCATCCCTCCCTCACACCAAAACCCTCCTTTTCTCCCTATGCAAATCCCTCACCCCGTCAACCCCGCTGTCGAAGCACACCTCAATCAAGCCACCCTTTACCTTGTTATGCCGAGTGATGCAATTCCTAATCCCAAGTTGGAGCCTTTGGCTTTTGCAGCTTGTCCCAAAGGGTGGCTGATCAAGGTGGAAGAAGGGTCAAAGGATCTTCGTTTGCGGTTGATTAGTCCGATCTCCGATCGGAAAATCTTGCACCCTCTTCATGGCACTTCTCCGATGTTTTGGAACCTGTTGGACTATAGGGTCACTGAGGTGTGCAAATCATACACTATTAAAACCACTGGCCATTTCTCTGCTTTCGCGAACAAGGTTGTGTTCTCCCCTAGCTCCTTTTGGGCCAGCGTTGAGGATTTGGTGGCTTGTTGCGTGTTCATGGAAGGGAGGTTGGGGCTAATGAGATATGGGGATGAGAAGTGGAACCTTGTGGATTACAAGAATTTCTACTATGATGATATTATTGTGCACAAGGGTCAGTTCTATGTCACTGATAGGTGGGGAACGATCTCGTGGATTGATACTTCTTCCTTGAAGCTGGTTCAGTATTCGCCCCCATTGTGTGGATTTGGGAACAAGAAGCACTTGGTGGAGTCATGTGGGAGCATCTATGTTGTTGACAGGTACTATGAGACCGAGCCAAGGAGGAGGAACTACATTGCTGGGCATCCCCTTAGAAATGCTGCCGTCGATAGCTTCAAGGTTTACAAGTTGGATGAAGAGTGGGGGACTTGGGTTGATGTGAAGAACTTGGGGGACAGGGCGTTCGTTTTGGGTATTAGTTGCAGTTTCTCCGTGTCAGCTAAGGATTTGACTGGATATCAAGGGAACTGCATTTACTTCATTGATATGTTTGATGTTAGGATGTACAACTTGGATGACCATAGCATCCTTACCGTTGACTGCGATCCATGCATTGAGAAGCATGCGTTGCCTCCAGCATCTTGGTAGACAACCGGGAGGCTAACCTGTTTCGCTTTATTTGATTTTAGAGGTACACTTCAATTTCTTTCCTGATATCTGTATGTATGCCTCGAATGTCTATGGCATCGTCTGATCTATGTATTTGACCCCACCTAATGGGACGAGCTTAGCTGCTGTTGGTGTTGTATCTAGATATGTCTCAGTAATGTGGTTTTCATCTTATCATATGCTTTGCTTCTGACAATGTTTACTAAACCTTCCATTTATTAATGTTTTCATCTCTGCAACTGCTCTTTTGACTTAGATCTTTTCTTTATATGGATGACTCCATATCTTCAAAAATGCTCATTTATTTGTGTGCTTGATCTGCAACAATAATGAGTTCATTCAATCAAATTGAAGAGAATTCTTATATATGGCAATTGAATATTGTAGTGCTGTCCAACCCTTGCTATTTGCTTCCTATGAATACTTAAGGCTGCTTTGAATTTTGATTACTTCATTGATATGTGTTTTGTCCTCTTAACAGCTAAAAGCATCAACATGAAGGAAGAAGAACCTCTCTGCAGAAGTGCATAGTTCAGGCACAATAATAATTGGCATCAAAATGGAGAATTGATCTTTATTTATGGAAAATCACTTTACTTGCTGATTAATTATTGGTCCATTTTGCTAAATTGATCAGTGCCACAAGTTGGTTGAGATGAAGAGCCTTTGTCTCATTAGATCACTTTTGTTCTCCATAATGTGCCCATTTCACTTTGTATTATAGCAACAATCAAGTAACATATTGTTAATATATTGTTTGCATTCCAAATAGTATATAATGAGATTGGGTTGTTTAGTTTGAGGGTTGGAGTCTCTGTGACCTTAGCATGGTCCCTTTTGTACATGTTCTCTGTTGGTATAATACAATCACGCATGTTTTTGTCCTGATTCCTGATCAACTGAAAAATGTAATGGTAAATTCAAGTAGTTTTTATTCTATACTGCTGGATCTTCACTTGCTATGTCTTTCATAATAAATTAGATTTGATTCTGTAGCAGCGCCAACTTTTCAGGTATGATACAGTTGCTTGTTCATTCATCTATCTACCTGGATAATGTTCCACAATTAGAAGTTTTCTGAATTCTTAATAGATTATTCACAATCAAACATATAACAAAATGAACTTTAACTTACAATTTACATGGTGCTGATTATTGGTTGTTCTCTGGGGAAAAATGTTATTCAGCCATAAAGTTTGTCATGTTGATAGCTATTGATCCTCGAATGAATAAGTGTAAATTATATCACTCTATTTCATTTTATAAATATTATGGTTTTTGTCAAAGATTCTAGCTATTTTATTTGGTCGCATGACATCAACCAAGTAATAATGTCACTAGCCGATTGACTCTTTAAATAGTTGTTGCATACAACTTTTGTACGAATATTTAGACTTCATTATTAGTGAGATTAACTAGTTCAATTCATAGTGCTGTGAATTTGTGATGGTCCCTCCCGACATATTAAGTGTACTTAAAGATTGGATGCTTAAGCATCTAACTAACCCCTTTTCAAACTTCGCAAGTTGAATCTTATAATTAAAAATATAAAAGAGACATGCCAAGAATTTTTTTTCTTCCCTTCTTTGTATAGACGCAACTGAATATTATTGGAGGACACAGCTTGATGAATACTTCGTTATTTTTCTTTGACTGTTCCACACTAGAGTTTAAATTTTCAATAGAAAGTGAAAGAGAAGGGTAAGAAATTGAGACTAGAATCCTCGGATATTTCCACGTAATTGTTGCTGGTTTGAAGTGTCATTGTTGAAGTATCCTAAAAGATGTAGTGTGAATCATGCAGTGGTTGATGTTAGAAAGTAGTAACCATCCATGTCTTATGTAAACATATAAAAATCTTTTGAAGCACATTCGTATCATATCACACAATACATCATAGTACTAGTCCTTGAAAGTAGTTATATCAATCTTATGGGCATATTTTAAATGGATAACATATGACCTATATTTTCTAAAGAAATATAAAATCAGGATCTTTCATATTAGCAATTTTAATTATATTTGTATAGAACTTTATCATATAACATTTCTTTGTTGAATTAGTATAAGTGTTCCATTTAATGTAGTGATTAGTGACTAATCTACTGTTGTTCGCCCATAGGAGATGTAACTGAACAGCATTGGTGGAGAAAACTCTGAAGAAAAGAAAGAAGTTATATAACGCAGTCATAGGTTGGTGTGGAGTGGTCATTGCACTTTTGATTCTCAGCAGTCTAAATGATAATTTCAACCGAAAGTTTTAATTTCTTTGTTTCTGTTCATGACACGTTCACACTTCACACATTTGACAATGTCGGTCACATTAGTGCCAAGTTATAGAAATGTATCTTGTAATTCCTAAAGTTGTCAAAAGTTAGTCAAATTGGTCATGTGACATTGGTCAAATTAGTCGTTTGAGTTTTGACAACTTCAAGAATGATAGGTGCATTTCCATAACATCGAGATTAATATGACTAGCACTACCAAATGGAAGGACTAACATGGACCGACTGTTTAGCCGGTTCACCAGTCAAATCACCCGGTTTGGTCCAAATTTTATAACTATGGTCTAAATGACAGTTTTCAATTATCAATTGAAAGTTTCAATTTATGTCTTTGTCAGAAGAAATATTTGTGTAATCATGAAACGTCAAGCACAATGTTCCATATATAGTGAGGACAAATAACATATCTCTCACAAAGTCTTGGCAAAAGTCATGTAATCAATTAATCATTCAGACGGGGCATCTCTTCGTTGCAAATAAATGAGGGACTCATTTTATGGATTAAATGCCCTGTGTTTAAAATTTGAGAGGTGTGATATACAAAACACAACAATTTAACAAACGCATTTCAATCAAGAAACATTTTAGAGAAAAATGTTGCAAAAGCCAAAAGGTGGCAGAATAATTATTTGAAAAAGAAAATAAACGAGAATAGAAACTACAATCTTCTTTGATTTACATCATTTTACATTAGGACTTTGAGGAACTGATATGTTCCAGCATTACCTTTGCAGATTCATGAGCAAAATATTTTTGCCTAAGCTGCACATATGGGTAGCCCACAAATGATAAGATGTTGGCAGGCTTTGAGAAAGAGAGTACTTCATACCACACTTGATTGTTCTCATCGATCTCGATCGAAAAGCGCTCTTCTCCTGCCTGTCGCAAGAAAAATTTAACAAATTTGATACCGTTCTTTGTTTTTAGAATCTCTGTTTGCTAAAAGCTCCTCAAATTCAGGACCAAAAAAAATTGCTAAGAGCAAGACAAACCCATTGAAACCATTTCCGCAAAGATTAACGGACTAAAACTATTTCGAAGTCTCCATATTTGAGTAGTTTTTGCATTCTATTTCCAGAATTTGAAACTTGTGTTCTCCAAATCACAAGACAACAATCTTACTGTTGTGCCAAGTTTCACACTCCATATACATTATATAATCTAAAGCATAAACAGGACAAACTTACTGAAAAAGATTTACAACGATTATTAAGAAGTGAGGAAAATGATGGAATTTTCTTTGTTTTCTCTCACAAAATTCCCATAGTAAAAGATAAATATACTCACAAAATGCTACTTGAGACCAAAATGATGGAATGCATGCTCTTTATAACCTATACCAGTCCTCCCTAATGTCAACTGTTACGGTAAACAACAGCAACCAAATCTCGTTCCACTACATGTTGTCAACTACATGTGTCAAGCGACACCATCGAGGTCCAGGTATAGTATCAAAAGTTAAAATCACAAAACACCTTTGAAAGTTCAATTAGACACCCAGAAAAACGAAGAGAAAACATGAAAGGAAACAAAAAGAAGCAAGAAGTGAGAACGAGCGCTAACCAGTAAGTGACCATGAAGAGTTCCACTTCCAAAACCAAAGGATTGCACACGGTTTCTGGCAGTGCCACTTTCATTTACATACACAACCTGAAGAGGCATCATGAGCCATGGCAGGAACTCCTTCACACAAACACAGAACTTCACTCCTTGTTGAACTGGTGTCTTTGGATCAACAAATGCCCAATTCAATCCGAAATGCCTGCAATGAAATTTCACATAAAGACCATGATACACATTGATAGACCTTAAAAGGAGTAATGAGGCCGCGATATTGTTGTTGTGGCCACCACCACAATTGTGTCATGCTGCAATTGCAGTGTGACTCTCAACCACAGAAAACGGCTGCAAGGTAATTGTATATAAGAGCCACAATAGGCTGCAACACGCTTCATCTAAGGTTATAAACTCAAAAATTTCATGCTGCAATAGGCGTCTTAACATCCACAATCGCAAGAGTATCTGCTATTGCAGCCACAATTTAAAACATTCAACATGAAATTTGTGGCTAAGACTTGCGACTGCCGCCACAACTGCACTGCACCACCGCAATTGCGGTGTGGTTGCGATGTGATTCGCAGTCACAGAAAATGACCGCAGTGAAACTGCATCAGAGCCACAATAGGCATCGCAGCAGCCACAATGAACATGATGATTGATGCGCATGCCATACCTCCAACTCTTGAGAGCACTCTTTCCCTTCTCAAATGTCTCAACTCCAGAACCCACCAGAACTCTTGCTCCATTAAGCAAAAACCCATCTTTGGACAGCCCCTTATCTTGTTCAAGGGAACACATGGATTTAGCAGTAGCTCCTTTATACTTATCATCATAGTTGAATGTACCTGACCTGTTAACATGGTAACATATATACTTGGATATGTATATATGATCAATGGAAAATGGACTTGGAAATGGGCTCAAAATCACATGTTAATATGCCATTACTTGTTGATGCAAGCCTTTTGGTGTTTGGGAGAAGGACGACCCCAGCTGAAGAAAACCATTCTTTTCCTTTTTTCTGTTAAGCATTTTCGCAAACATGTCATAGGCGTGTGGAACATGAAGCAAAAACTGTAACTAAGTACACATAAGAAAACATAAAAACTGAACAGAGTCAAGCGTGTGCTTTTTTGGGGCAAATGGAAAATAGAAATTATGCTAAGAACAAAATACAATACAACGAGAGATTAAAGATAAGATATATGGCGTTGCCTTTTGCTTTTGAGAGGAAACTGTTAAGTACTGTAGTGTGCCTTGGTTATGCACTCATATACATAAAATGAACAGGTCCCACACCATATGAATTGTAATAAAAGCTTAGTTTAATGCATCTAGTAAATTATCTTTCAGCTTGGGGTAATGATGCAGTCATGCACTGACCGAGCTGCGTCTATTGCTGGATCAAAACTATTTCCAAACGGGTAAAGCCTTACAATTTTAGTTCAAAAGTTAACACAATAATTAATCAATTACTTATTAATTTGTGTTTTCCTTTGGTTTGCCAATTTTATTTTTGGAAAGAAAAATGATTTTCTAAATCGCATAGTATATAAAATTAGTTATATATATAATAATGTTTTTATTAATTTTATGAGAGTTTAATTGATAGAGTAAAGTTATTCTAAACCATCATTAATGTAAGAAGCAAGTAGCATAAGTAGCAACAGGTTCGAGACCTTATATACGCAGTTATACCCACTAGGAGACTCGCTCATCACAGTCAGGTGCGTGACTCGGGTCGACCCAAATTAATTAAGGTAAAGTCTTGAAACTGGCGTGCAAACCAAAAAAAAAAGAAACATTTTCTCCCAGCTCAAAAGTGACTCAAGTCTCTCTCCCAAATTCTTCTTGCCCCATACTACCGGGTTCTCAAATTTCACAAATCTCACAAATTTTTCCTATTCCCGTTCAAACCAAATCTGTTCATTAGCCAAAAATTGCACAAGGCCAACATTTTATGCAATGGCTGTGACTTGATGTTCGCCTTTCATACCAAATAAAAAGGCACAAATAAAAGGCCATTTGCACTTGAATATGCACTTTTAGATAGATTCTCAACCAATGTGAGATTAAGGTAGTGGGGGCTTGGCCCCTTAACAAATGGTCTCGAATTTGAGCCTTAGATGAAAAATAATAATAAAAAAAAGGTTGAGAATGCTGGTGGATTCTTAGGCAACTGCTTGTTTTACATGTTTAGTACAAAAGATGATGAACATTTTATTTATTTACACTAAATGAAAAAAAAAAAAAAAAAACCTTGCAATAAGCCTTTTGAAGGCATCAATACATCAGGATACAACAGAATCCAGGATCAGTAATATGCATGGTTGTTGAAATCAGAACATAAAGCTAATTTTGTGTTCAACACTTTTAAGTGGAAATATTTTATTCATTGGACTAATCTAATTGCTTCTCCCTGCAATTTTGGATTCATTCAATGAATCAAAAATATTGGACTAATCTAATTGCTTCTCCCTGCAATTTTGGATTCATTCAATGAATCAAAAATTTCCACTTGAAAGTATCAACTAGGAAAGTGTTTTGGTTAGAAGCTTGGTTTGAGGTGTGTTTTTTAGATTTCACCGTCTTGGATATACAATTGGTTAGAAGCTAGCATTTTTTTTGGGTAAACAACTATATAGCTTTACTTTGTGCCAAAGAAACCATAAATGAAAACCAACCCAGAAACTGAAAGTCACGGTTTAACAAGCACTGCAAATACCACAAATATGTTTTTCAAATGAGGAAAAAGAAAATGAACATGATCATGATAGAAGATCCAAATCACAGAAAATCAAAACATTTCTTCCTAGAATCAACACGCTGACGCATTTCATCAACCCATGACTTATCAAACCCAAGTGCAGCTTCGTCACATAGTGCCAGGAACTCATTTTCTCGCTGAGGAGTAATACTGGCAGCGCTCTCATTCCGAAGGAAGAACAGCATATCCGCCAAAGTCTTCAACATCAAAGCTTTATAGCGTGTGCTGAACTTGCCAAGACCCTTCCAAAGATGTGGATGCACTGCTATTGCCTCTGTGAGTAGAACAATTTGAGCATCATCTAGATGAGCAGAGTGCTTAAATGCTTCCAGTTCTGCAACAATCGACGAACAGCTGCTACTAGTAACTGCACAAGCTTCTAACAATTGAAGAAGAATTAGGAAGAGATATATACATACTACCAATGCTATGAGGCCTAAAATAATATGCCACAATTTGTATCATTAGATGGAATAATATCATATATGTCCTTCCTATTTTTCTAATAATCAATTAATCCTTTCCTAGCAAACATTCTGCATTCTATATTTCTCCTACTTTATCCAACGAGTGCACTACTAACATTGATGAACCTCAATGCTGCCATTAGAAGCAACACATATTTCACCTTCTTTATCCAATGAGTTAAGCCCCTCTTGGATACTATTATCAACATTCTGCATCACCTGGTTCTGCAAAGTTCCTGTCTCCGTGTGAGTCACCGCCACAATAGGCAAGCCATTACCTTCGGTGTCAGTTGACATAGCAGCTTTCACAGCGTCCTCTGATGTAGAAACATCTTGAACGCTTTCCTTTATTTTGTCCTCCTCAATACTCTGCGCATCACAGAAAGGTATAACATGTTTTGATTGACTTGACACCATGCCTTTGAAATGAAATGATCTTTCATAAATTGGATAGTTTAGGTTGTTTACTTGGGAGTTAGATCTCCTCAATTGAATTTCTTGTCTCTCACCATTAATAACTTTGTTGCTTATGTCATGTATAGGTCTTACATGACAAAAAATCTAAATGAGAGAGCTCATTTCCTTGTTTAGGAGTTGATTATATGCCTATTGGATGTTTAAGAATAGTCCTTTGAATGTTTCTTGTTGGATTTTATTTCTGCAAATTGCCTATAAAATATTCTTTTCAATGTTTCTTGGTTTCTTATTTCTCCATCAACTACTCTGTAAAAGAAATAACAAGAGCATGTGGGAGAGTAATATATTTGTATATCTGAATGCTTGATTTACAATGGCGGGTGAGCCTATTTATAGACTGGAAACCCAACGGCTAAAAATCAAAATATAATCAATCAAATATTTACAAGATCAAATTATAATCAAATCATATCATAAAGGAATCAATCATATCATTAACACACTCGTTTCATATGTGATAATGTAGTTTGTGTTACATTATTTACCTGAGAAATTCTATTGGTACTATCGATTTCTCCATGCAGTTTCTGTATTGTAGACCCTTGAAGATATTTAACTCCTATATCTCCAAGTGTAAAGACATGAGGTGATTGAATAACTTCTTCAGCAATGAGCTTAATGCGCCAAAGAGATAAAGAAGCATCTGTTTCCAAAATTATATTAATCATGGGTTCCGATAGACAATGAAACTCATAGCAACAAAAATACATCTTCAACATTTAACTTTGGATATAAAACAACTTACATAGTTGAGTAATAGACAAAAATAGCTCAACATTCATATGGTGATTACATGTCCTAGTGGTCGTAACCTTTACATCACCATTCTTTGAAATTCAATTATTCAAGCTTCAAAAGTACCATCTCTCGTATGAAGAAGCATGCTAAAAAAAAAGTCTATGAGATTTTATGATGAATTAAGAATTTAGAATAATAACACTCCAACGTGTTTGTTCGGTGAGGAGGGATTTGCCTCAAAGCTAGGCAGTTTCAGATAATGGATGATTTAATTCAAATATCAATATGGGATGTAAATTTTACATGATTAGTTAAGAAGTTGCAATTTTTCTTTTTTGATAATTGCATTATCATGTACATTGTTAGAGGCAAAAAAAAAAAAAACCATAAAAAAACTTTAGAAGTTTGTAATTCTTTGTCAAAATTGTAAATTCTTCATAACAGAGCACCATATCATATAGAAATCATATAAGGAAATATAAAACCATCAACTGATGCGTACCTTCGCACAATTCCAGTTTTTCCAAAAACTCGTCAAGTGTGGCAACTGACGAAGTCAAAGAGAGTTTTGGACAATCGTGGACAAAACGAATCGTTGGAGTGGGCAGCTCAATCCCTTGGCAAAGGTTAGACAGGTGCACCAGCATTACAAGTTTAAGTGATGGCAACTCGACTTTCACCTTTCCTATCTCATCACCTTTCCCTTGTTCACAACTGATCAGTTCTTCCAGCTTACTAGCTCCATCTATGGCGAGATACTCTAGATTGGGAAGGTCCTTCGATGCGGAGACATAAAATAAACGTTTCAAGTTGTCGCATTTTTTGATGGCAAGTAAAGATAGCTTTGGGAAGCATGGCTGAGACAATTTCTGATTCTCCACATCATCCTCTTCAATGATCTGCTTTAATTCTTGGCATTCTCTTATCTCTAGTTCCTGCAACTCTGGTAGGCTTCTCAAAACAGAAGCAGGAAAGACCACCACCAACTTTTCACATCTCACTATTTGTAGCATCGTGAGATTTCGGAAGGTGAGAGAATTTTTCAAACCCACACAAATATACTTCATCTGGTCTAGATCCTCCAATTCCAGGTATTCTAATGGTATGCTCACAGGTTGTCCAATTTTGTCAGGTCTATCAATGCTAAAAATGCTTTCTATTTTGGAGTTTTTCTTTATCACCGCATAATCTAAAGTGGGGAAATGCTTCCCAACGATGCTTACATCCTGTAACTGTGAGACCAAAAGAGGAAATATACAAAAAAGAATGAGTATATCGAATAAAGAAAGACAACAGAAGAATAAACTTTTAAGTAATAGTAGTAATTATAACAACGTGTCACACAATCTTTACCCACCATGAAAGACATTATGTCAAACTCTGGGCAAATCACCAAACGAAACACACTCAAAGATGGCCACATTACAGAACAATGTTGAGGGAAAATGCTAATCATTTTGTAGTTGTTGAAAAGTGATAGTCTGTTTAAGGCGGGAAGCTCGATCTTGAGTTCGTTTTGAATATGATCCCCACGTGTGCATTGTTCGAACACATATTTTAACTCACAACAATTATGAATATCCAAACATTCCAATTGTTCAAGGCCCTCAGCAAGAGTGACTGGGAATATATATTCCAATTTCACGCAGTTCAAGATGCAAATTGTTTTCAGTTTTGGGAACACCAACCAGTGATCTTGTCTACTTATCTCTTCCTTATCCTCTAAGTCATCTTCTGCCAATACATGCTTCAGACCATCACAACACTCTATCCACAATTCTTCCAACCGTACCAGATTTCGAGCAATCGAAAGTGTGAACAAACATGTCTGCACTGGACAATCATCGATGTATAACGTCTCTAATTTCTGGAAAATACCATTGGGAGGAACACCATGGCATAAAGCTCCCAAGTTCTCCATTTTCATGATTGCTAGCTTACGCAACTCAGAGAAGAGAATCCCAACCTCCCTAGAATGATTACTACAGTCAACCAAACACTCCATCTCCCCATTCTCACGTAGGTGGAGCTCAATCCACCTGTAATTCATAACCCTTCCTCCTTCAATTTGGAATATGTCAGGGATGATATTTTTCCCACCTCCCAAAGTATTTGCTACATACAGAACCTCTGCTTTTTTGGCCAATTCCATAAGTGCAGCATTTGATGTATCAAAACAATCAAGAACTAAAGCTCTGTGACCTTTGCAAAATCCCTCTTCACCCATATATCTAAATTTGGATCCTGATTTTATTTGAAACCTCCGCAATGCCTGGGGGACAATAAACATTTTGAAGAACTCCTCATGGACCCATTCAGATTCCTTCTCATAAAAGTAAAGTTCTTCTAGTTGTGGGAGTCTTCTAATCACTTCAAAAGGATTCGTTCTCATGCTAGATTCTTCCACATATAACAATCTCAAGTTTGTCAGCAGTGTAACTACAACATCAGTTAATTCAAGGAATGAACAATGATCCAACATAAGGATGTCTAGTTTCTTCATATATCCAACAAATGAGATGTCACCTAATTCCCAGTTTTTTAGGACCAGACAGCGAAGGTTTGTCAATGATTTGAATGACATGGTCGGTAGTGATCTACTCCCACGACCTTCCCAACAAAGAAACAAAACTCTAAGACTTCCCATTCCTTTGAAGATTTCATCTGATACTTGAGAACTTGTTTCTATGTATAGAAATTCAAATACTGGAACAATCCAGTTCATTTGGAAATTCCTTACATCTTAGATATCGTATTGAATTGCAGTTCAAAGTCACGTCTTTTTCCAACACACACTTGACTGCCTTCTTCTCTTCGCTTGCAATCCAGATGGCTACATCGCGAACTAAGTCATGCATTTTGACGTATTTTATTCCATCGACATCATTTGCCAGTGACAGCAAACAAGAACTTATGAGCATATCCTTAGCTTTACTCACTTTGTTCCTTTTTTCTTCAAATGACTGAACTTCTCCACCTAGGCCCAGCCCTATTGCAAATATGGTTAAATATTCGACTGGGATTTCAAAGTCTTCGGGATACACAGAACACAACAAGAGAAGTGACTTGGCTTCGTCAGTCTCCAAATTGTCGTAGCTTACCCGCAAGCAGTTGTAAGGGTTTTGCAAACTTTTTTCAATATCCACTGGAATGTTTTTTCTCAATTTATCCAATGCAACCTCCCAATCATCTTCAGCCTTGCCTTTCAAAGTGCCAGCTAGAGCAGCAATAGCAACAGGCAGTCCTTTACATTCATCTGAAATTTGTCTTCCCAAATGCTTTAAGCTATTGGGGAATCCTTCAGATCTGTGTGCTCGATTTTGGAAAAGAGCCCACCCTTCTTCATTAGTTAAGGTTTGTAAGGGAATCTTTTCTTGGCAATTCATCTGAGTACAGACTTCTTCTGATCGCGTGGTAATGAGAATCTTGCAATTTTTACGATTTTCACCACAGGGAATCCCTATGGTGCCAAAATCAAGCTCTTGCCATACATCATCCAGAATCAGAAGAATTCTCTTGTGTTCATTACTTAACTTCGTGCACAAGTCTTTGGCTCTCTTATCACTTTGGTCCTCTCTTTTAAGTGGAAGTTGTACCGCCTTTGCTATTTTATCTTGGATGCTTCGAACTTCTAACGTACGATTATTAGAAATCGTAGCAAGAAGCACCTGATTAAAAAAATTCTCAGCTTCAACCGTCTTCTTAAGTTCCTCTGCCATTGTGGTTTTACCGCAGCCGCCCATGCCGTATAATCCAATCATGGAAACATTGACATCTTTCACTGCCTTTTGAAGTCTCTCGAAAGTATCTTTTCTGCTATCAAACTCCAAAGATTTTTCTAAGGATTTTTCTTGAGAGGAAACATGATTATCAATTGTTATATAGCCATCACCTTCTTCAATACACTTTTGAACCTCCACTTTTTTCTTTTCTAACTTTTTGGCCATACGGTATCTCCAAATCCAATTTGGACAGAAACATCTCTTGTTTGTTCTTGTCTCTACTTCTTTGAGTAATCCCTCCGTGTTGCCTTTGAGAGGGTTAGATTCCCGCTTCAACCATGAATGGACAACTGGAAGGTTTAACACTTGTTTCTTGGACGTTTTAACACGGTCGTCAACATCATTCCGTCTCTTGATCAACTCGCCTTCTTGTTCTTGAAGCTTTTCAACAAAATCGTGGAAGCAACAAGGATAGCGTAATTGGTGTTTTGCTTCGCTCACCAACTTACTTGTAAAAGAAGTGCGACAAGTTTGTTGTGCGTCCGAGTCCATCAATTTCCTCCACCAAATGCAGCTTAATTCCCCTGCATACAAGATAGATGAACATGCAACAATTAGTTAACAATTATACCAGAAACACACAACTTCAAAATTTGACATGAAGTATGTATAAACACTTCTCTTCTATAAATATATGATACTCTTATTAGTACATCCATGTTGGTGAAAGTTGTGAAAGAACAGGTTGAAAAGCTTTAAAATTAAACCCATTTCACTTTTTATTCCTATACACAATAGTCGCACATCTGATTCATTGTAAATATTTGTATTCTTAAGGAAAATTGTTATTTGTACATCTATGATGTACTCTTTTCGTTTTGTATTAACCGTGAAGTTCTTAGTATTTTAAAGTTTTAAAATATCTCTCAACTTTGGATATCAAGATATTTGTAATTTTATTTTCAAATGATACCCTTTCTACTTATTAGAGCATGGTGATCCAGATCTAGGCATCTCACTAATATAATATGCATGGTTGCTGAAAGAAGAACATAAAGCTATATAGTATATTATTATAAATAAATTTTTAAAAAAAAAGCTCTATATAGTGTGTATATATAATTTTTTTGCTGAACTTTTTTACCTTGTTTTCTTGATTTTCCAACACAAGCTTTGACACAATCCAACCTCTTGCTCCAACATCCAGCAGTATAATGTCTGCAGCTTGCAATCGGTAATATTGTTTCTGAACTTTGAAGACTAAACAATAGAGAAACGATAAGCAAGAATAAAGAAAAATCAAAGTCTCGGTCTTCGATGTTATTTATTAAGAAAGTACTATAGCAATGCAATAATTGCCATTGCAATAACTGCCACCCTATGATATGTTTTTTATTTTGGTACTAGGTACGATACCCATAGTGGTTGTCTCCACTGGACCCAATGCCCAGACCAAGGTAAAATGGTTTCTATTGGGTAGCCTAAGCCCAACTGTCCACTAGTGAGAAACAGTTCTCAGGTTGTTCGCTGACACATGATCAAGGTAAGCACTGTAAGAAATTCGCGTGTGGCCATAAGTTTATCACAGTTATTATTAGATGCTCATACAATAAAAATACATCTTATTATTTTATTATATGTTGTATCAAGTATTTTAGGCCGCATTTAATATTAAAGACAAGATTGAAAGACAAAGACTGAGAACATGAATTTTTTATCCCGCGTCTCTATCTCATTATCTTGTCATTAGTATAAAACGCATTACACCAAATGAGACCTGCTTTTACTACGTGTATTTAAAAATAATGTTACACTTATATTCACGTAAAATTTTTTCAATAAAAGCACCCCTTTAATTGAAAGAGGCTCAATGAGTCTACTTTTTAGAAATTGCAACATTTTGTTGTGAGAGAGTAAAGTACTTATGTTGTTCAATTGGTCCCAAGACACTTTTTGCATATTTATTGTCCCCAATTTTGCCAAGTGAACATAACATAAGAATTAACACGATTGACCTTGAGTATGAGATTACAAGCAAAAACCCATCTTGGGACAAACCCATATCTTGTTCAAGGGAAGAGAAGGATTTAGCAGTAGCTCCCTTATATTTATCATCATAGTTCAAAGTGCCTGACCTGAGAAAATATCGCAACACATGTATTTACTTACAGACTTAAAATGGACTAATTGGAAATGGGTTCAAAATTACATTTTAACATGCCATTACTTGTGGATGCAAGCCTTTTGGTGTTGGGGAGAAGGACGACCCCAACTGAAGAAAGCCATTCTTTTCATTCTTTCTCTTAAGCATTTTCACAAACACGTCATAGGGGTGTGGAACATGAAGCAAAAACTAACACTACAATTCACAAAAGAAAACTATAAAAATTAGACAGAGTCAAGTGTGTTTTTGGCAAATGGAAAATAGTAATTATGCTACGAATAATACAATACAATGAGAGATTTTGAAGGCAAAGAAATCAAGTGGTTCCTTTTTGTTTTCGGGGGCTTTTGTCATAAAACCAAAAAAGTCACACACCGCTAGTCTTAGGACAAATTTAATCCTAAATATACGAATTTTGTTTAAGCATCTTTGCTCTAAATATAATGTATTTAGATCATGTGCAATATAGAATCAAAAGTCAAGTAATAGATTCATTTATTTGAGAAATCTAGACATTTCTAGAATGATTGTCCATGTTGTTAAGTTTGATTTTAAATGTATAAATTTCTTATTTGTGACATAAGTTTTTTGGGTTACATTTCTAAAGAAAGAATGGAAAAGTTGATAAAGAAAAGCATCCTTTACAAAGCACAAAGTAACGAGTCACAAGGAGTACCCAGCTTTTTAAGATTTACACATTGATGCATGTTGTCTTTTTTATCGTGAATTCTTTCAATAAGAAAATATATTTCACCAACTTCGTTGATGATTTTGTTTATCTGTTGCATGAGAAATCTCACGCAGACAGTTCAACATAAAGTTAAATTTGTCATGTTTGATTGAAGCGGTGAGTATTATGGAATATATTATGAAAGTGGATAGCACTCTTGTCCATTTGTAAAATTCCAATAAAAGTGCGTCATGTGTGTTCAATACACCATGTCAGATACACTAGAATAGAATGGTGTATCAGAAAGGTGTAACCGAACCTTAAAGGATATGATTAAGGCATGATGAATAATGTGTAGTTATCCTTATAATTGTGGTTGTATGACTTAACATTGTCTTGTAATTTGTTGAATAGGGTTCCTACTAAGGTAATTCTAAAGACTTCTTTCGAACTATGGACTAATAGGAAATCTAGTTTAAGGCACCTGTATGTTTAACAACGCCAACCAGAAATAGTAGTGTAAATCCACAAGAAAAGAAATTGGATGCAAGAATAATCAATGAATATTTCATTATTTGTCCAGAAAAGTCTAAAAGGTATATGTTTTTTTATTGATTTTATCCATATTAATTGTTGAAATTGGAGATACTAGATTCATTGATAGTGCTAAGAACAGTGGGATTGAAGCTTTATGAAATGTGAAGATTAAGGAAGTAAGGGGTGCAAGTTCCTCAGACTTGTGTTTCTATTTCAAGACTTGTTATTTTTATTTTTTTTTGTTAAACTGCGTAACAATCAAGAAAAACAACAAATAATTGATCACATGGTTAACAATGAGTCAATAATAGAACAATCACATGAAATAGTGTTAAGAAGTTCTTAAACAAAATAAGATGTGCTATTTCATATGATTGTGTAGTGTATATACAAGAGTCAAAAAGTGATTTAAGTATTATTTATGACCTAGTTTCATTTTCACAAGTCACGTATTGTGATAATATTAATAAATTTGTGAGATGCTACGAAAGATGAGCTTAAATCTATGGCACAAAATGGTTTACGAGACCTTTAGAATTACTTGAAAGTTTTAAGAGTGTTGAGTATTTACGAGTCTTTACGATTAAGCACAACTCTCATGATAACCTTAAAAATTACAAGGCCCATTTTGTTGCTATGGTTTTACTTAGAAAGGTGGCATTGACTATAAGGAAACAAATTCTTTCAGGATTATCACAATACTTGTAGCTCATTATTCTTACATGGATCCACTGATGAGTTTTCCAATTAAGGGAAAAGAAGTGTGTAAATTTACAAAATTAATATACAAACTCAAGCAAGCTTCTCGATAATGGTATCTCAAGTACAATGATACTATTATGACCTTTGGATTTAAGTAAACACTGTCAACCGATGTAAGTATCTAAAGATTAGTGGGAGTAAGTTTATTTTTGACTCTATATGTTGATGATATCTTGCTTGCGACTAATGGTCTTATTCTATTAATTGAGATAAAGAAGTTTCTCTCTAATAAAGGATATGAGCGAGACAGGTCATGTGAATGGAATAAAAATATTCTGGGATAAATCTCAATAATTGTTATGCTTATCTCAAAAAACATATGTCAATAAAGGTTTATAGAGATTTAGAATTAAAAATGCTCAGCAAAAATTGTTCCAATTTAAAGGAGACAAGTTTAGTCTCATGTAATATTAAAAGAATGATTTGGAACAAAAATAAATAGAAGGAATTCTTTATGCATCTGTTCTTAAAAGAAATCAGAGTAACCCAAGATCGGATTATTGGGATGTTGCAAAGAAAATCTTAAAGTATTTGCAAGAGATGAAATGTCACATCCTTACTTATAGAAGTTTGATCATCTTTAGATGATTGTATATTTAGATTCCGATTTTTTTGACTGCATAGATACAAGAAAGTCAACTTTTGATTGTTTGTATCTTATAACCAGTGAAACAATATCAAGAAAAAAGCTTGAATCAGTTAGTAATTGTTGTTTCTACAGTGAAAGCTGAATTTATGGCATGCTTAGAGGCCATAAATCATATTAAGTGGTTGTGGAATCTTTTTTAGGGCTTCATGTAACATCCCGCTCTTTCACTGTACGGATAATTAGCGTAATAAATAATTATAGGTTAATTAGGGAGGTAAGAAAATTAAATTATTACCTTTAATTCATAAGAATCATCTTTAACCCATAAAAATAGCAGTCAAAGTTGAGGTTTCGTGACCGGCGAATTTTTCAGAGCCTTAAGCCGATTTTCGGACCAATCGGGAAATAACCGTAAACATAAATATTTAATTAATTTTCTAATCATGATTAGAGAATTAATAAGGGAAATTATTAGGTAAAATATCCCTAGGAAATAGGACGTGTCACGGTAGAAAGTTCGGCGGACAACCGAACAGCCGTTATTTGCCGATGAAATTTGGCACGCAAAACGGTGTCCGTGAAAATAATCTCCCGGAGAGAAATTCACAAACACCTTTAAATATTAATACCCTTAGGTAGG
>QANU01047353.1:858946-924004 GCA_003254905.1 Nissolia schottii | reverse complement strand
TTAGTATGCATGTTCACTTAGAAACACCTGAGCGGCCAGTTGATAAGTGAGTTAAAAGGATCCCCCGACGCCAAGGTAAACCACTGAGGACGAATGTTCTCACCCCCACTCACTTATACTTCCAGGGGTAGACGTGAGCTATGAGGAGCACCAAGAGGATCAGGAAAGAACAGAGGACAAGCTACCGATGACGGACGGACAGATCTTCAAGGCTATGAAGACATGCTTAGTTGGTTATGCGATGGACGAACTTTTATCATGTGTATGGATGATTATAACATGTACATATACTTTATTATAATATTATATGATTGGTTGTACTTATCTGTGAAGGACCAGGTACTTGCTTAGGTAAATAATTATGCTATGAATGACTATTGGTTGTAAGCCTCAAGCTCTATCGTTTGTCTTATATACTTTGATTCACACATGGCTCATATTTCGTAATTATGCACTCAGTAGAAAAGTTTTAAATTGGCGAATATTTTCCTTAATCAAGTATTTTCGAAAAAGTAATAAGGGACTATAAGTATTCCCACCAAGTGATTAACAACCTAGTGAGCGTTGCGTACTACTCAAGGGTATGCAGTTAGCTAGGGTGTTACACTTCAAATTGTCGACTGTATAGTCAAACAGCTAGAAACTTATTGTGATAATTCCTCAACAGTCTTCTTTACTAAATGAGACAATTATTCTAATTGTGCTAAAATATGGAATTGAAATACTTTGTCATTAAAGAAGAAATTTAGAAACATAAAGTGTCAATATAACACATTAGCACTAACCTTATGATTGTCGGTCTATTAACGAAAGGGTTACTGCCCAAAACATTTAATGTGTGTGTTGAAAGTTTGGGTGTTGTTGTCAAGGCATTACTATTTACTAAAAAATTGCTAGTGAGGTTCTAACCGAGGTGCGTTTATTGCTTGTTGAAAACTATTTCCAAACCCCCTCTTCGGCCTAGGTTTGGCTCCCTTTGAGGTAAAGCCCTACACTTTTAGTCCAAAAGTGTATACAATAAATTCTTAATTACACTCAATTTTATTTTGTTATTGTTCGTCATTTTTTTTTCAAGAAAAAAAAAGGTTTTAGAACTGCCTATAACCAGTAATCGCAATTAACATTTTTATTATTGTTTATAAATATAATTTTTTTTACCAATTCTTATAAAAGTAAGAGTAAACATAATAAATAAAACGTTTTGAATAGAAAGACGGATAGTCATATTAAAACATAAATTCGTACCATGAAAACGTTTTGAATAGAAAGACGGATAGTCATATTAAAAATGTTATTAAATAAATTAATTAATCACAATGATAATTTATTTTAGATCACTACCAGAAAAATGACTATTACCGTCGACATTACCGTCGGTAATTTAGATGGTTACCGTCGATAAATGGCTTTACCGTCGGCTTTACCATCGGTCATCGAGCCAACGGTTAAGTGGTTGATAGTAATCAAGTTACCGTCGGTTATACATGTCCGACCCTAATTTTCGGCAGATACAATCACCGGTAACCGTTGTGAGCGAATCTGAACCGTATTACCGTCGGTTATATAACAACGGTAAATATAATAATATTTTATTCATTGATTACCGTTGGCATTAATTGACATTAATTTTGTATCTACTTTAGCCTATTACTGTCGGTAATATACGGCGGTAATTATAATAATATTTTATTCATCGTTTACCGTTGCTCTTTATCGACGCTAACTTCGTAACTAATTGAAAGTGTTACCGCTGGTAATATACGACGATAATTATAATAATATTTTATTCGTTAATTACCATTGTATGTAACTGACGGTGAATATAGCATTATTTTAATATTTTTTCCGTCGGTTCGTTTTCGACGGTAAGAATTAAATTAATTGTTTAAAAAAATTTAAGGTTATAATTATTTATTTAAAATAATTATTATATATTTTATTAAAATTTTAATAATTAATTATATTATTACATAATTTTAATTTCATTTTATTTTTTATAAACCCTATTATTCATAAATATATAAAATTTATATTTTATTTAGTTAATTTATAAACCCTAAACCCTTACTTAACACGGAAAATTTATACAAATTCAAATTTAATAAATCATATAAATTTATTAATATAATTGTAATTAAATTTTTTAGTTTATTAATATATATAAATTTATATTTAATAACTACTTATAAAATAAAGCAATTAATACCAAAAAGGTAAAGAAATATAGAACAATTAAAAACCACAAGGCAATAATCTCTTGTATAACGAAAGAAATATAATATGTAAATTGTTTAAATAAATAATAGACACTATCAACGTCATTTTCAGAATTTAGGTCCGAGTCAAAATCTTCTTCTTCTTGTTCTTCTTCCTCTTCTTCTTCTTCTTCTTCCTCCCCATCATGGTCGACGTCACCAGTTGACTGTTGATAAATGTTACAAAATTTAAGTATATCTCGTTCGTCATTTTCTGCTAGCAATGTGATTGTATCTATTGTCTGAATGCCAATTGTTGAGGGGATTGGGTCTGACACTAGATACGGTTGATCATTTGATGATTGCTCAGCCAATTGCATGCCATCCAACTCAAGGCGGCTACTCGGTTTGCTTTTGATCACAACTTTCCAGCTTGATTGAGTTGCTCCTGGATAGCTAGCATAGTCTACTTGATTGGCTCTTTCAGCAAGGACGAATGGATCATAACCATTGTAACGCCTTGCATGATTAATCTCAATAATAGAGTAATCCGGATGAGTTCGTGTACCATTTGGTGAAGGATCGTACCAATGACAGAAAAAAAGGACAATGTGATTAGATGGGCCATTGAGAGAGAGATTCATGACTGAGAGAGTGAGAGTGAGAGTGAGAGGGTTTTTGCGCCGCGGGGGACTTTAAATAGCAACGTTACCGTCGGTAAAGACCGACAGTAATGTAGCGGCATTAAATACGCACTAACAAACCGTTGCGAAACAGTGCCATTTTATTTTTGAAAAGATTACCGTCGGTATGTACCGCCAGTAACTTTCTGAAAAGGAGTGATGTCTCATTTCTCGAGGAGTTTCATTTTTCAAGGCGTTTACCGTCTATACTTACTGACGGTATTTCAAAATAACCTAGACCCTAGACCCTAGACCCTATACCCTATACCCTATATCCCACAAATTATCGTCGACAGTGGTAACCTAATTGACGGTAATGTATAGTTATTTTTTATTAAAAAATATCTTCTTATTTTTCAAAAAAGGGAAATGAAATGGTGAGTCCGAGACAAATATCGTTGGCATGATCCGCCAGTAAACTTGCGCTACTTTTTGTCGGGTGAAACTGACGATAAAGTGGTTCCTGCTTTAGCCCGCGCAAAGTTATTGTTGTTGTTACTGTCGGGTAGTCCATTCTGACGTAATTTCATGGCTCTTGACCCGGTTCGTTTTACTGAACCGTTGACCATCGGTGGTTTTTTAAAATTGACGGTGGTCCGATGGTAATACCGTCGGTTATAGTCTGATGGTATTGTAGGGACGGAAATAGTCAAATTTCTAGTAGTGGATAATAATAAAAAAAATAAGCCTAAATGTAATTTAAATCCTAAAAAATCCTAATTATTATCCTTTTACTTTGTCGTAAATATATATTGGGCATATATTGTCTTCTACCAACAGCACAATTTTTTCCTCTTTTTTTTTACTTGAACCTTCATCATTGTCGCTGCCACCATCGCGTTTTGTATCCGATCGACAGTTGAAAAACTTAGCATCGACCAGTAATCCGAATTCATAAATTTGGGCATACTTTTGAAATTTTGGCGCCATCCGGGAGATGACATAGTGTGTGTACCCAAATGACGGAACAACACAAACACAATGCGATGATACGCAAGTCTTGATGCTTTAGGACCTTCATTCATCACAAATTCTTCTCCTATATATCATTAGTATTTTAGTACCAAAGAGAAAAAAAATTAAAATTAACCATTAGTATTGCTGCCAAAGAAATCAAGAATTCTTTTTTTTTTCTTATGGGATTTTAATAACTAATGTATAACCGAATATGAGATTGTGTAAGATTTTACCAAAATATAAATGAATTGAATTTTATGCCATAAATAAAAGTTATCTAAGAACATGTTTGGTTAGGGATAAAAATAGAAGAGAAGTTTTACGAAAGAGGTTTATATGTAGTTTTACACATAAATTTCAATAAAAATTAAATGTGTTTTTTTCTTGAGTTTACTACGTACCGTGTGAAGCCAAGCATTTCCCTTTAATTGATGGAATATTGGTCACCGACCTAGTTAATCATGAAGTAAAATAAATGATATAATATAATATAATATAATAGCTCCATGCACTTAGTAGTAACATTAAACTTATATTTTAGAATAAGTTACATTGACTTTATTTTCATATATTTACAAAGCATTTGTTTTAAGGAAGGGGCTTACCAATGCAAATAATCCCTATGTGTTGGATTATCGGGGCAAGGCGCATCAGGATCCACCATGATCTGCAAAAGTACATGCAATAAAACGTTGGTCTTATGATACCAATGACCCTAAAATAATGTTCAAGAATAGATTCAGTCCTATGAAAATTTCATATTTAAATATGGGTTGATTTTTTTTTCTATTTTTTTTTAGATTGTGTGCCCGGTATCCAAGGTTTAGCCTTGACTAATCCGGGTCGACCCAGGTCGCGCACCTGGCTACTATGGCGGGTGAGTCTCCCAGCGGGGATAATTACACAAGGTCTCGAACTCGGGACTATTAGAATATATAGTTGAAGTAAATGATAATTGTAATAGTTAGTTAGGATTAGCTAATGGTTAGCTAATGGTTAGTGATTGTTAGTGGTTATCATTAGCCTATATATAGGCTGTATCACTTGTAATCCATACACTTTCTCATTCTATCAATTTCATTCAGTTTCATTTTCTCTCTTTTTCCTCCTGGTATCATGGATTTCAACATGGTATTAGAGCCTTGACATCCACCCTGAACATTCCGCTGCACTCATTTTCTTTTTCGTTCTTTCATTTTCTTTCGTTTTCCCTCATTTTCTTGCTTCCCAAACACTATTTTCTTCGATTTTCTTTTACTTTCTCAAAAAAAAAAATGCACACAGTAGCAAGAAAAAAAACACTCCAGATCCCTCTCTCTCTCTCCCCCTATTTTCGGTTTTGCTCTCTCATTTCACCTTTCTCTCTCTGATTTTTTTTCCTGCGAAAATCTCTCTCCTTCACATTGCAATTTCAAAACCATCACTGTGCTGGCTCTTCCTGCGCGCAGCCATCAGCGCAGGCAGCGACACCGCCGTCGTGCGGTTACGCTGTGAACTGGCTTTGGAGTCGTTTCCAAGATAAGGAGCTTTAGATTGGCGAGGAAGCTCGATTTTTCGGTGCCGGAGGGGACGCACAACAGGAAGCTCGGAAGAACCGCCGCTCGTATCTCCTCCCGCGGAGGAACGATTCAAGGTCTGATTTCACCCTCTTTCTTTAGATCCGCGTTCTTCCGTCCCAGATCTGGTTTCACGAGGTTGAGCTGCGCGTCCGCCGCCACCTCGACTGTGGATTCTGTTTTGCTCGCGTCTTGCTGAATCGACGATGATTCTTCCGTCCTCTACAACGAGGTGCAGCGATTGGAGTTGATCTGTACCTGCTTTCAAGAAAATCCAGATTCAAATGGATGATACTACGTTTGATGCGTATATCATTGGAAGCACAGCGTTTGATGGATGGTCTTGATACATCCGTGCTTCAGTTAACTGGCTTAAGGTGAATGGCTCGAAGAAGGCAAGGTACTCTCTCCATTGCAAGTTCTATCTTGGTATGGTATGCTCTGTCTTCAGTGATAATGTGGTTTCCACTTTACTATTGGCATAAACTGAAAAACTCTTGAATATGTCTTTGGGAATAATTTCGAAACGATTGTGGTTATGTAAGTTCATAAATATGGTTTTGGTACTATTGGATACTGTTCAAATTGAAGAATATTCAGTTCATAGCTTTTGTTCTCTGCTGCATCGTTTCTCTGGCTCTGCAGAGAGCATTCTTGCTCATGGCCATGAATTTTATGAAGATTGAAGTTCTCCGATTGGTAGATTGTTTCATTCTAGCCATGTTTTTCAGACTTTGTTAGCCTACAAATTTCTGCTTTGTTAGCCTTGTATGGCTTNAGGGGCTTCAGTGAAAGTTGAAGACTTCCAGGAACTAGGAACTTCGGTGGTTGCTGTTGGTTTTCAATCATTTTCTTAGCATTGTGTTGCTCTTTGATTTTTTTTTGTATCGTTGTTTCCAAGCTGGACATGTTAGTGCACATGGTCCAGCTTGCGGGGGGTATTAGAATATATAGTTGAAGTAAATGATAATTGTAATAGTTAGTTAGGATTAGCTAATGGTTAGTGATTGTTAGTGGTTATCATTAGCCTATATATAGGCTGTATCACTTGTAATCCATACACTTTCTCATTCTATCAATTTCATTCAATTTCATTTTCTCTCTTTTTCCTCCTGGTACCATGGATTTCAACAGGGACCTTGCTTAAGCGATACCAAACTACATGATTTAGTCACATGAAATTTTTACATAACATGGTCCATTCTCAACGACCAAACTAGAGAGATGTAAAAAAGTAAAAACAAATAATAATGAATAATATAAAAGTCTTAAGGAATTGAATTTACTAGAGTATAATAAAGGTTCTCTATCTTCTCCAGTAAAAGACACTTCTGGTTGATACATGATTTGGGAGGGCTTGAGAACGAAAGGGTTCGCAGTTTCTCCTTTATTGTTATAAACAATCCTCATATTGACAGAACTTGTAAATGGATCCACAACATCTCCTATTACACGCTGAAGAACAAGAAGGTCCTTTGATTTACCCATAATTTTGATCCAAATTGACCACCTTGTTGATTTGATAATTTATTTTAATATATGTAAGAAAATGGGGAATTATATGCCTATATATATAATATTATATCAAACAAGATGGAAAATAATTTGATTTACAAATCAGTTTCTATGTTTGGTATTTTAAGAAAATGGAATTGATTTGATTTTCTAAATTCATGAGAATCCAAGTTGCTTACAGTAAAAATCTTATTACTTTTGTAAGGATTTGCTTAGAATTGAATTTATTTTAACATAAAAGACTATTTATCCTTATTGAACTAACTAAGGGTAAAAATTTTAATTACTCAAACCAAATCAAATCAATTCCTATTTTAATGAATTTTAAACATGGTAATTAATTTTTAAATTAATTCCATTCTCATCTTACGTAGTTGGTTTTAAACATGGTAATTGATTTGTAATCCAAATCAATTTCACTCAAATCATTTATCATTTTATTTAATTCCAAACACACTTAATAATTAGCTGGTTTAAGTCAAAGTTTCAGATTTGAGTGAAGGGATAAAAAAAATATCCTAATGAGTCGCTCTAACTGAAGGCAGATTAGGTGCAAACTACATTGATGCGCCATCAATATGGATTCTCCTTAATTTTTCCTTTTTATCTACTATCATTTTTTTTTTTTTGGATCAAGGGCATGCGTGTTCAAGCTTTTATTTCAGCAGCACATTGCCCTATGACAATTATGTATTGGAATTGATTGGGCTCATTAAACATGATTAGGCCTCATAATGTGATAATGAATTAGCAACCATATTTAATTTTAGGATTTTGGTAAAGACAATGGTTATCAAATTTAAAGTAGTAAGATTTTATTGAAAAAACAAAAATTTAAAGTGATTAATGCATTAAAAACATTAAAAATTTATTTTTTTAATAAAATATTTTTATTTTAAGTTTTTTAACAAATGCTCTTAAGGTATTTATTAACAAAACTATTAAATTTAGGTCCCAAATTTTCTTAGGCGTCGTGATAATATTTATGTAACGGTATAGTACTACTAATGAAAAATAATTGATTCATGCTCCCAATTGAGAAATTTTTGAAGGGCTCCTTTTAGGGTAAAGCCCTACAATTTTAGTTCAAAAGTTTACAATAAATTATTAATTACACTTGATTTTACTTTCTCATAGTTTCTCGTGTTTTCTTCCTGAAGAAAAAAATATGTTTTCCAAATATAACGTTTTTATTAGTGCTCATAAAGGATTTTTTTTTATTAATTCTTATATAATTAAGAGTAAATACTTAATATTATTCATTTTGATTTTAATCTATTTAAAAAAACTGAAATCAATTTAGTCTTTTCAATAAAATGCTGATATCAATTCAGTTTTAATATTTTAAAATTAACATCAATTTAGTTTAATAATTGAGCAAGTGAGATCCTCATTTCAAAGAAAAACTAAGAGATTTATACATTCAATCAATAAAATGCATTCTATATGTAGGTCTTATTTTATTTATTTAAAGATATAGACACTTTCTCCTCAAATGAAGCTCTCATTTTAAAAGATACATCCAATTCTGATTGATGAAATTATATTCAATGTAGATATTTATGTTTTATCGATTAGGATGTAACCTTGGATAGGAGTATTGTTGGTTTCATCTTTAGAGGGTTCTTTAACACTTTGACATCAATGCATAAATAGTGCTTAACTATGAAGCCTGTAAAATCAACATGGCTGAAAATTAAGCAGCATCATGTGATTGATTAGATGTGTAGAGTTTCTTCATCCATTTCATGTCATGCGAAAAAGTTTAGGATATTTGGTAAGAAATACATTGTCATGACTATTTAGATTTTTTAAGCAATGAAATGAGAAAGATAGTTCTATTATGTCCCAACGAATCTCAATCAAGTCGAGTCAAATTAATCGAATTTCAAGTAATAGAGCTGAATGTTAATGGTGTTATTGAGAAAAAAAAGAAAGAAAAAAAAAACTATAAAAGTCTAAAAAGCATGTTCTATGAATTGCTATTAAAACTTAGTTGAATGAGGTAACAAAATCATATTTATGCTTGGGGTAATGACGCAGCTAGTGACGTTTCAACTGAGGTGGGTCTGTTGCTTGTTGAAAACTATTTCCAAACTCCCTCTTAAGCCTGGGTTTGACCCAAGCCTTTGAGAATTTCAGGAAGGGCTCCCTTTGGAGGTAAAGCCTTGCACTTTTAGCTCAAAAGTTTATACAATAAATTCTTAATTAGACTTGATTTTATTTTATTATTGTTTGTCATGTTTTTTTCTCCTTGAAAAAATGTTTTTGAACTGCCTGTAACTTGTTATTGTATATAACGTTTTAAGAGCATTAATCAAAAAGTAAAGAATAGAAACTTTTGAAACTTATGATATGAATTATTTTATTTAAATATTATCAGGAACTAAATTGACAAATTTCAAAAAAAAACTCAAAGTCTAATATGATGTTTTTAAGACAACATACCATGCAAGCATTCACGTGGCATGACCACGTAGGACTTAACGTGCCACATCAACGGCTGTTAATGGGGTCAAATTTAAAGTTAACGTCACGCACACGCTAACTTGACTAACGTTTATCAACATCGGGAAAAAAATTGAACGGTTTGTAATGTTGGGGACTAATTTGAGGGATTTCGCCAACAATGAAGACCAACATGAAAGTTTAATCTTTAAAAAGCACCCGAATCAAATCAGTTTACACTGGTTCAAATGCATATTTGATCTATTTTCGTATGCCCCAATTACTTGGCTAGTTTGCAGGTTTATTGAACTGGTCTAAGTTTTATAACTATGATTATAGCAATTGAAACTATGAAATTGAAAAATAACAATCCTTGAAGGATGTAAATTGGTTGTGCATATAATTTTCAATATAAGCAATCAAAAATGTTTTGGGGTCTATACATTATTGGATCATTAATTAGTAAAATTTCTTCGCAATACACATTTAAAAGTGTAGGTTCCTTTCGTATATTTTAAAAGTGAGGGTCTCAATTTAAAGAATTTAAATCTAAACAATTTATACTTTTGATTAATTTAAGTAGTTTAACATTTACTTTTTATAAATAATACCTTGAGTTTGAGATTGTAAGAAAAAGAGAAACCTAAACTTATTCCTCTAATGAATGTGCACAGCTCAAATCAAATTAAATTAAATTAGTGGTGGTTTAGGAGGAGAAAAATATAACTCTCATGAGATCAAAAACCTTATGAAAACTTGGATAATTTATTTATTTTATAAGTTTAATTACTATATACGGATAATATAAAAGTTTTTTGGCTTAAATATATTTTAAGTCCCATTTTTAAAAAAAAAATTGGTTTAAGTCCCTAAAAAATATTTTTTTTTTAGTTTTAGTCTAAACATATTACAAATTACGTGATTTTATTTCCTATTATCATTAGTGAGACACTGTTAAATACTGACATAGTTAACTGAGTGCACATTAATAGTACAATGTGAGCAAAATAAACTTATATAACTCATAACCCACTATTTAACTCGAATTTGCCCCTAAATCATGAGTCACTCACCACTCAAAATCGGGTTAAATAGCAGGTTATAGGTCAATTTTTGATCGGTTTATGTGTCAAGTAGATTTATTTTACTCACATAACACTGTTGATGTGATACACTAAGTTAACCATGTTGGCCGTTAATAAAATTTCACTAATAGCTAAGACTAAAACCACATAGTCTCACTAAATGTAAGGACTAAAAATATGTAATTTATTATATGTTTGGACAAAAACAAAAACAAATTTCATGACTCATGAAACAAATTTAAAAAATTTATTAAAAATCTGAAATATATTTAAGCCAAGTTTTTTATATAGTCATCGCTCATGATTGATTGACACGGTAAAAATGATTGGTACACATATTAAATTCTTATTTTATTCAATGCTAGTTGGTTGCTTTGAAACCACACCATATTATTGGTCAGAAAGGAAAACCATCCTACCACGTTTTTATTTTCAGAACTTCTGACATCACTACAATAAGAAGCAAACAAAAGAAGGGAAAAAAACTAGATATTTTTTTTTCTCCCTCACAACAAAACATGTTGCCCACAACTATACATCTCACCCTTTCTTTACGCACACATTTAAAATCAACCATTTGCCATATATATGTGGTTCCATTATTCCCAAACAAAAACACACCACAACATATAGTAAAAATGAGTGCATCACACAAATGGTTTAGAATTATTCATAGGAAGTTCCTAAGATCATCATCATCCAACAACAAAGATCATCACATGATTCTCCCTCGGACGAGTGTTTGCAGGAACCAGAGTGAAGAGTACATACTTGGGAATCAAGCAATTACCATAGAAGATCTCAATTTGGCAATTCCAACTACTTCATCATCAACAATGTTATTCACTAAGGAAGATGTTGCGGCAATTAAGATCCAAGCTTACTTCAGGGGTCATCTTGTATGTAATTACCCCAAATCCTCATAACAATTTCTTGCAAATTATTATTATTTCTTTTCCAGCTTAATGCTTCATAATCAGTTTGAATACATGCATATATATAGATTACATCTCGTGTTTCTCTCTTTATTTTTTTTTTACCATTATTGTTTTTGTTATGTGGGTCATGTTCCGGCATTTAGAATTAAGGAAGAAAAATCTCACATAACTCATGTAAAAATTTTACATAAGAAAATTTATTTTGGAGTGAATATTCATTTTAGTCCAAATTTTTATTTTAAAAACTTTTAAAAAGACATAACCAAAGAAAAAGCCCGTCAAAAAGAGGAGAGCAAAAGGAAGTATCAGTAGCAAAACACAAACATGGGAAACAAAAAAAAAATGCTCAAATTCATTTTGAAACTTGAAGTTTTATATGTTTACTCACTTTAGTCCCCAAATTTAAAGAAATTAAGGATTTATTCTTTGAAATTGCAAAAAATTATTCAAATTAATTATTTTTTACTATCTACAGTTTTTCGAGTCAGTCAAAGTTGATGGATCAAAAATTGATCGAATACTAGAAACTAAAGACAAAGAAAAGTAGGCATTTCAATAATTCATTAGTCTTCGGGAACATCACCTTAAGTACCAACTTGAATCACATTTTATAACTTCAGGAGTCAAATTTGAAACGTACATAATGTGTGGTTGAATTAAATTATTGATGAACACATGCAGGCAAGAAGAGCATATGGAGCACTTAGAAGCCTTGTGAAGGTGCAAGCAATGGTGAGAGGTGTGATTGTGAGGAGACAATCACGCATAGCTATGCAATGTATGCACGTACTTGTCCGTTTACAAGTTAGGGTTCGTGCAAGGCAGCTCCTCGGAAGGTTCTATGATCGATGACGGCAACCAAATCGATTGTCAATGTATGAAAATCAATCTTCTTATATGAAAATTACACATGATCTTATATAATCATGTATAGAGTTTTACTATCGATTATATTTTATTAGTCTACCACGATGGGATTAATGGTAAAAATTTACACCAAATTAAATTAGTTGTGTAGTGTCATCTAAGTTCTGAACCAAATTAAATATACCGAATTACCATTCTTTTCTTTTGCTAAGGAAAGTTCTTCCTCTTGTGCTTTGTGTTTCTTTTCTCTTTTTTTCATTTCCCCTCCCTTATCTATTATAGTCTAATAATTCATTCTTGATATATCAAAGAAAAGGAAATTTCTCATGTTTATTATTTAAGAAGAGAAAATATGTTTAGTACAAAAATTGTTTAGTAAAAGATGCAAGACTGCCTATTAAATATTAATTCTCTAAAGAGCATTGCCATCGANCGGGGAGGTGGGTAGATTTAGGTCATCTTTTGGGGAAAGGTTTTTTTGTTTTTTAATTTATTAATGAAATCGGGTCGAATCTTAACTTTGAGTCGAGTCATGGGTTAAAAAAAATTCAATCCCGGGTTATGCCATGTGGCACGCCACATCATCACCATCAACCTCATCCATCCACAGGACCAAAACCAAACTTCTAAATTTTACAAGGACTAAAAATTTCACTGAGGGACTAAAACCAAACTTTCTAATTTTATAGGAGCTAAAAACTTAATTAAGCCTTTAGAAAATCATGAAATTATTTTAGAACTACATGAGACCACATTTTATTGCATTAAATATATTCATGTTGTGTGTGTACGATTAACATTAAGCGATATAAATATTCATATTATTTAGTTAAACCCTTAATAAAAGATAATGGTTACGAAAAGATTCTGGTAGGAGAAGACTTATGTTAAGGAAATGTTTTGGCTAAGGACAATATTTGGTACTTAAATGTCTATTGTGACGCACCTCTCTTACTTGAAAATCTCTCTAAACATGAGATTTTAATCTACCTTTATTTTTCCAAGATAAAACACTCAAAGATATTAAGTTATGTTATGATATATAAGGATTATGTTATGATGATCATGTTATATATTTAAAATTGTTCTCATGGGAGCGTATCTAAGATAGAACTGTAAGTCAGCAACAGTCTACGTTGACCCTGGTATACCTCGTACAATCGTCAATTAGAATAGAATTCATGTAGATTAGGGGCAAGACTGTAAAGCCCAGACATGGAAGCTCGTGATGCCTGGTGTCATGTATCATGTCATGTAGGTTAGGGCAAGACCGTAAAGCCCGAACATTTCAGGAATAGCTAAACAGTAATGCTCAGAATGTCTATCTAGAGAACTTCCCACTTGTTTATGTTCTTAAATATTTATTATTATTATTATTATTATTATTATTATTATTATTATTATTATTATTATATAAATGTTTTCATGATTGTTATATATTATGTATTGTTATATAAATGTTATGAACTGTCCCATGTCGCCTTGAGATTTGTTATTCACTGAGCGATGACTCACTGCTCATCAACCTTTTTCAGATACCGTTGACGAAAACGCGTCGCTCGTTCAGTAGATCTCAGTAGTTTGAAATCTTGGTGAGCTTCATGTTGCCATGAAGTATTCTTCAGTTATTTCAGTCTTTAAGATAGTTTACATCCATGTCAGTCTTTAGGGTGTTTCAGTGGACTACAATCAGAGTGTAACGTATTTTGAACTATATATATTTCGTAACTTGTAAATGATCTTTTTATTTATATTATATTATGATGTTTAATTTTATTTCAATACATTTCCTTTTTATTTATAAAAGCTTGTTTTTTCATTATTAGCACGCTAGGAGGATTTTGTAAGGAAACTAGTCCCTTGTGTGCTGGTAATGATTTCTGGGGTCGTTATATTATCATGTGAAGATAAGTGTGATTTGTTACTTGTTCATAAACAACAAAAGAAAAAATTTAATGGTAAGAGATTACACTTGACCTCATATAGCAATAAACTAAATTAAGAGAATTTATTTATGCAATTTAGTAGACTCAATGTGCATTTATGTCAAATCAGGAGCAACAAGTTAATTAAGGAACTAAAATGTCTTGTATTATGTATGATGATAAACTAATATACTTTTAAGTGATGAGAGACTACTTTATCTTTTCTAGCGTGAATATTGGGAGGGATCAAAATGAAGTTTCTATCTAAAAATAAAATAAAATAAAATAAAGGGATTGTTGTGAAGGAAAAAAACTTAGAAAGACAGGACAACTTGGACGTGTGAATGCAGGCGGACATAAATAACTAAGCATGAGTTGGACATGAACTTGCTTTGTTCTTCTCATACAACACATTTATAGCAAAAGATTAGGCTAAATAAAGCAATTCAGATTTTGATGCAAGAAAATTAAAACTTGAGAGGTTCATATGACACCATCATCAAAGCAAAAGCTATTTGAAGAAAAACCTTGGCTTTTGTTTTGCTTTGTACATCCAAATAAAGGCACAAACCAGGTATGATCGATCATATATAGTTATTTACAGTACTTATAGCTTTCTTTCGGTTTTTCTTTTTATCCCTTCACTTTGTCAAAACTAGCATACTACTATCTTACAAAAAGTTACATTCTTATAAGAATTAAATTGGACTTACTCAATCTATTTATATATAGGTCATTTTTAAACAAATTAAATTGACACAATATTTTTGAATCAATGTATCAATTTAGTAAAAAAGATTTATTAAAAAAATTAATAAAAAAGGACCTATATAAATAAATATATGGAATAGAAAGTTGCATTGTTAAATAGAAAAGTTACGGTCGTGATATCAAAAGTTACCAAAGAATTATTATATCTTGAGCAGAATGGATTGAACATTGTTTTTATATTGACTATGCAATTTCTTAGATATTGTAATTCGATTTCTGATACTTTAGCAAACTATGAATTTTTCCACAATACTTAATTTGGATTGAGGACCTTCTTTAATTTTTGGTCCCTATCTTAAACTCCAATTTGATTCATCAATTCCCATAAAAATAAATAAATAAATACTCTCACAATCGTAACTTTTGACATCATAAACTCTTTTCTATCTAGAGTATTACATTAAAAGAGGTTTCTAATGAGAATAATTGTATACATATTGCTACAAAAATTATAACCTCTAGAGCACTCTTACATTGAGGAGATTTTTTATTACAACCATTTTATTTCCCTCTGCACTTCAATTATTTTATTTTATTTTATTGAGAGACTTACTATATTGTACTCAAAATTTTGTTAGATTATTTTGATTTGGATGGGTCAATGTGCATCAACTAGTAAAAATCACAAAACAGGATTGGGTAGAAGAGGCTCTGTAATTAGTTCAGGGAGGCATGGTAGCTTTGCCATGGTGAAGTTAAAGGAATACAAGTCAAGGTTTTACATTGCAAGGAGGTGTATAGTGATGCTAATTTGCTGGCACAAATATGACAAGTGCTATTGGGATCCTTGAAATAATAATTCCCTTTCATTCCTTTTGGTCTAGGACATTATATATATGTGTATATATATATATAAAAGTGTTTTTGTGTCTAATGATTTTGTATATACAGCTACGAAGTTGTTGGATAGGACAATCAGCATTAGACGCTGTTTACAGATTAATTATCTACTTCGATATTTTTTTCTAAACTAATTCATATCATTAGGAATATAATTATATACAAATTAAGGGTCACGTACCGATAAAAGTACATAAATATAGACAAAATTTCGAGTTTAATTTCTTAAAGCTTGACATTATTCGAGAGGTCCTTGAATCCCAATAATGCTGTGTCTAGAAAAAAAAAATATATTACGTATTATATTAAGAAAAAGTTGATACTCTAATTTTTTTTTTCCTATTACCTAATATTTTAATAATTATATTAAAATGAGAGATAATAATGATTTTTCGAAGTTAAAGTGTTGATTTTGAATAAATAAAATAGGCTTTGTGGTCCTTTGTCTTTATTTGTATTGTCAATTTAGTCTCTCGCCTTACTAAGATAACGTTTGTTTAATGAGATAAGATAAAAATATTGAAATATAGAGGCAAAATTGTATTTGTTTACTAAGACATGTTTATTGAGATAGGTACAAAAAAATTTGTGTCTTAGGACAAAAATTTGTGTATTTTTTGTATCTTTATTTTGTTGGGAGAGAGGACAGGGAGATACAACCTTTCATATTAGGATATTTTTTTTTTATTTTTACATTAAATTAATGCAATGAGGATATTTTAAGTAATTTATAGTGTATTTTGTATTTTGTCTATACCAAACACAATATAAATACAAATAAATGTGTTTTGTACATTGTCACCATCTTTCTTTTATCTTATTTTCAAGTCTATTCCTCATACTATCTATGCTTAAAAAGACCTCTTGACAATAGCACTTGTAACAAAGATTTGATATGAAGAGAATCAAAATCACAAAAATCTAATGTCAAACTCTACCTAATCTGATTGAAGTTGACTGAACTCACTATAAAATCAAAGCCCTCCCAACACTAGTTATTTTACCCACAAGACTCTAAAAATCTTGTGTAAGAAGAACAAGTGTAGAATCATTTGAACCAATCAATGTAACATATATTTTTATTCTTAAAAATATATTAAATAAAAATAACAAAAAAAACTAAAAACTGAAAAAAAAACTAAAAGAAAAAGGAAGTGTGGAGTTTCAACACTAACGGGCTTTCATAGTCTTCATGGGCCTTTGATCATTCAAATGGGCTGTAACTTCTTCCTTCGTTGAAATATTTCAAAAAGTGAGAACCGCTTCATCAGTACTGCGACGACGACGACGACGACGACGTGGCAGTGTGACCGGCGGCGAGCATCTCTTCTCCGGCGAGGTATGCGTCTTCGGCATCAATTATTTTTTACTTTTCCTGAATGCATCGATTCTCGTTTGCTTAACATTGCGGGTTTAGGGTGAGTGTGTAAACCTTCCAGAATGTAGCTTCTGTTGTTGGGGGTGAGAAACGTGATTTGAGCTAGGATGAGTTGTAGAAGAAAGGTTACATCTGTAATCTTTGTAAGTAAGGGTCTGTTTGGTTTTTGTTTTCATTTTTCTTTTTTTTGGTGATAGTTTATCATCACAGGTTAGGTTACCAAATATAAGAATAAAATGTGAAAAAACTCACTAACAGTAGCGATAGAATTTGCAACTCACAGAAATAGACAGTAGCAGTAATCCAGAAATTGAAGCATATAACTACTGATCCCTGTGATATTGGAATTGCAAGAGGGAATTTGTATGAAGCCTAGAGATGAAGAAGGAAGGGGGATTCAGAAGGGATAGAGTAGGATATAATTATGAATTGCAAATATATTGAGTGATTTGTTTATGGACAAATACCATTCAGTTATGAATTAAGTGACTTGTTTAAATATATTAAGTGATGATATCATGTGGTACTATATCAGAGTCAAAAGCATGTCTAGACTAGAGATACATGATGGGTTGCAAAAGTGCTTTAGAACTGTAACTTATCCATTAACATGGATTCATGCCTTGTTCAATGTCATTATATATATGCTATATATATTTTCTCGAACTGCAGGCACAAGTGGGAGCTTTGTTTGGGTTTAGCCTGATGGCATTGTTTGAAATAAAATCTGGTGAATTGGTTACTTTACAAGACTTGCGCCAGTCATCTCCATTTTTCAAGCAAGGTGCTTCATTCAGAGTAATTGGAAAGTGAGTGCTTCTGTTATAATTCTAGTGTATTCGGCCTGTTCTTCTGCTGTTAAAATTTCATGTCTTCTGTGTTTTGTTGCCAACAACAGTGAAGAATTTGTGGTTTCACCATAATGGTGAAACTTCACCCCATAATTCTCTTCGCCACCATAATTTTGACCATTCTGCTGCCATTTCTGGTTTTTTCTTGTTTCACCTTTGTTCGATTTTGTTACTACATAATGTTGCCAATGTAGTTGTTGTCAAGTGGATGCAATTAAGTTTGTTTGCTAGTTTGCTGTTGACTCTACTCAATCTTTAGTCTACTGATCCTACAATGCCATTTTTGTTGATTTAGCATTAGATTTGAGGATGCGAGATATGTGACACCATCTTTTGGATTACTAATAACTGAAAAACCAGTCCTAGTCCATGCAGATTGTGGTGATATTGCTATGTTATACCAAATTATCAATATCTGTTCTATTGGTAAAAAGATTATGTATAATTGCGTTTGTATCTTTTGATGCTGCTGTTGCCGATGATTAAAGTGTGAAGTATCATTCAATAACTTCTGTCAAGCGCCTGCCACAGGTTACAAGAATACTCATTGGAGACAGCCCTAGCGACAATTATCGACGGTAGCGACATTCTAAAAGTTAATACCGAGCATCTGCGTGACATTACCTTTAAAGTTGGATCTATCTACCAATTCATTGGTGAGCTCCTTATTATCCAACCTGAGAATGAGGTATGTCGTTGTCAAGAACTAGTTAAAGCCTTACCCCCCAACTTGCTTTCTCTTGCAAACCCACACACGATTCTTTATAAACACGTTCACTTAAAACATGTGCACTTATGGTAATGAATCCTATCATATGAAATCTTCATATGATCTGGTCATGCAAAAATTATCAGGTGTTTATGGAGTGCTAATTTGGTTTATGTTTTGATCACTTGTAGAGTGACAAACTAACATTTTGTCTTCTAGTGGTACCAAGTGGTGGATCCTCCCACTGAAGCTGAAATGTTATGTCATTTTACAAGAAGTTAGAGCACAATCCTACTTAGCGCTATATGAGCACCAAATAACTTCTTCCTAATCATGTGTGAACTTTTGCTATTAATTAGAGAGACTTAAAAAAAATCATAGATGGAACTATTAGAAGAGATTTAGAAGTTAATGATGAATATGGTCTATGAGAAGACACTGTAGCATTGTCTAATACATGTAGTCGATCCCACGTAATGAGACCAGACTTAATTGTTGTTGCTGATCTTACTGTCGTGTCTAGATTCTACTTTCTTAATCTTCAGTAAAAGTTCACACTTGACCAAGTCATATTAAATTTTCATATGCAAAGAGGTGCCAATGACATGAATGAGAATGTTGTTCTTTGTTGCTTGTCAGGGAGTTTTGCAGGCACGTGTTGGTAGAAACGTTGACGGGATTGATCTCAATCTTTATCACCAGTCATTGCTGCTTCTAAAACAGTTTCGAGCCAATCATTTAAACAACCCAGCAACTTAACTTTGCAGGATATTTTGCATACAAAAAAGCCTTGTGCAAATTTTAATGTAAATTTTTATCAGAATATTGAAAAGATGTAAGGTTGCACCCTAAACTATTTTTTTTTTTTTTTATGGCAGTATGTTGTCGCTTAGAGATACTTTAATGCATAAGTTTTTTGGTGTACTTCTAGGTTTTAAGATAAGGACGTGGATAGAATCTTCACAAGGTTCATGGTGGCACGTCGTTTTATTCTAATTTTCCCCTCTCTTTCCGTTGCCCAATAGGACACGAGATCAAAGAGTGTGGCTATTAAGTATGAGCTGGGTTTAGCTGTGCATACAACTAAAAGGTTATTTTTGACATTGAAAAATTTGTATTCATGTGCACGGGATATCGTCACCAAAAAAATGGTGTCCGAGATAATATATCGACTTGCACTTTATTTATCATTAGATAAAATCTTATTAAAATGTGAGTTTTGTTAAACTTTTATCTAATAGGGAGTGGGGTGGTTTGGCACAATATCTCATACTCTATTAGTATAAATAACATAGCTTTTTATAGCGTGCATATACAACTAAGGTGTTATAGCCTAATATCCTACTTCACTTCACTTGGTCATCAACGTGGATGAATGTTTCAACTTTGTCCCTTTTTTTTTCTACATCATGACGTTTGACAAATGTAGCTTCAATAAATATTACAATGATTAACACAAACTTTGAATTGTCACAATAGATGATAGCTTAACGGATAAAATATATCTTTTCATCACAACAAATGGGGTAAAGTAGATTCATGTTTTTAAAATACGCCTTTTACCAACGTAACTTCTTTAATGTTTAAGTGAAAATGGCAGAGCGAGGGTCCTAATTAGCTCTTGAATATTCTCAATTGGTCTTTAGACATTTTAAATGTTATTCTCGTTAGTGTTTAAACATTTTATATTGAGGTGTTCAGGGACTAATTAGGGACTTTTTCTATTGAGAAACTAATATAGACACCAATAAAGAGTTCAAAAGTCAATTAGAACATTATGTCATTTTTCAATTAAATCAACGAGTTATGCCATCTTAACAACTCAATTTGATAATCATTATACAACGACACTCACAAAAGTTTGGTGTTCAAGGATTATGAAATTGAGTTATCATATTGTCATTTATACTCATGTTACTTTAAATGTCATATTAATTTATAAAGAATTTATTATTAGAAAAGTTTTGAATGAGATGTAAACCTATTTAAAAAAATAGTTGATAAACATGAATTTAGATAATGTCTTACATAAAATAAGTAAAAATGTATGGAAATTTTTGTGAATAAGTACAAGACTAACACATATTTTAGAGTACAACTACAATAAAAATAAAAGTGAATTATATTTACATGACCTAAGAATTTGTCCAAACTCTTTCAAGTAGTTGGACGTTAACGTTCGTTTGATTTGAAAAGACGACGTATCAAAACATGCAATTCGCCTTAACAGCGCAAAACCGAAGCTCCATTTCTTAGGCCATTGAACCATCACTTTCGCCATCGAGAAAAACCAAAGCTTTTGACACTTTCACGTCCAAATGCCATTGAAGAACCCCACAAAGATCACCATTTCGAGTTCCAAATGCGTGGCGTGTCTCGGAGAGTTCAACAAATCTGGGCACCAAAACCTCTCAACAAAGACTCGTTCTATTACTACACAGACCTCTTGCAACTTTGCAAAGCCACCGATTCCATCAGAAAAACGCATGCCCAGATCGTCGTTGGGGGCCAACACAAAAACCCATTTGTCGCAACTAAGCTCGTAGACAAATACGCCCAGTTAGCCCGCAACCTCGAACACGCACGCAAGGTGTTCGACAATTTGTCTGAACGAGATGTTTTCTGTTGGAACGTGGTGATCAAGGGATATGCCAATCTGGGCCCTTTTGTCGAGGCCCTGAAGGTCTACGGCGAGATGCGGGCTGGCGGCGCGACCCCAAATCGCTACACTTACCCTTTTGTCCTCAAGGCTTGTGGCGCCGAGGGGGATTCTCGCAAGGGTCAAGCGATTCATGGGCATGTTATGAAGTGTGGATTGGACTTGGACTTGTTCGTTAGGAACGCCCTCGTCGCGTTTTATGCCAAGTGTCAGGAGGTTGGAGTGTCTAGGAAAGTGTTTGATCAAATGACTCGCCGCGACACTGTTAGTTGGAATTCAATGATTTCGGGTTATGCCGCGAATGGATATGTGGATGATGCTATCCTGCTGTTCTGTGATATGTTGAGGGATGGTGAAGTAGGCGCCCCGGATAACGCCACGCTTGTAACTGTTCTCCCAGCGTTCGCTCAGGCTGCAGACGTTCAAGCGGGGTATTGGATTCATTCTTACATTGTTAAGACAGGGATGAAGCTTGATGCTGCTATAGGTAGCGGTCTTATATCATTGTACTCGAATTGCGGCTACATAAGCATGGCTAGAGCCATCTTTGACAGGATCTCTGATAGAAATGTCATAGTGTGGAATGCTATCATTAGATGCTACGGAATGCATGGTCTTGCGAAGGAGGCTCTTGGCATGTTCCGGCGATTAGTTGAGTCTGGCGTGCAGCCGGATGGCATTGTGTTTCTGTGCTTGTTATCAGCGTGCAGCCACGCAGGGTTGCTTGAACAGGGCTGGCAACTTTTCGAGACCATGGAAACTTATGGGGTCGTGAAAAGCGAGGCGCATTATGCCTGCATCGTGGATCTCTTGGGGAGAGCCGGGGATCTGGAGAAAGCAGCAGAGGTCATTCGGGCTATGCCTATTGAACCAGGGAAGAATGTTTACGGCGCCTTGCTGGGTGCTTGTAGGATACACAAGAACATGGAGCTTGCTGAACTGGCAGCGGAGAAGCTGTATGTTCTGGACCCGAACAACGCCGGGCGATATGTGATTCTGGCGCAGATGTATGAAGAAGCAGGTAAGTGGCAGGATGCAGCCAGAGTGAGGAAATTGATCAGGGAGAAAGAAATCAAGAAGCCAATTGGGTATAGCTCTGTGGAGCTGGAATCAGGTCATCAAAGATTTGGGGTGAATGATGAGTCACACCCATTTACAACACAAATCTTTGAGACCTTGCTAGGCTTAGATAGGATAATGGGGAAAGCAGCTAGCAGCTAGCAGCTAGCAGCTCTCAATCTCAATGGGATTCAATTTTGTAGGAAAAAGTTTTTTTTTTTTCTCCCATGGTTTTCATTAACAACGGCTTAAACCCCAATATGTAGTTACGATAACGCACACTCCACCGAAGAACCCTCGGCTCATACTAGGTTAAGTCTCGTTAAAACCCTCTAGAAATAATTTAGTGGGATAAAACCCTATAAAGAAAAGAGTACTCAATCCATATAAATTAAGGCGGAAAAAAGAATGTTATATAGCAGGCTTGTTCATTCTTTTCCAAGTCAACTATACAATGACCTTGCAATTGCACTTTTGTGCAATTCTTTTCTAGGCTAATGCAGTGTAATAAAATATAGTTTATAACAACCATTTTCTTATATATATTTTTAGGAAATATGATTAGGGTTTGTTTGATTTTTTATTTTATTTCCTATTTTCATTTTCTTACAATTTTTTTTTTGTTTTTAGAATTTTATAAAGGAAACAAAGAAAACAATAGGATCTTGGTTACTATTTTTATTTCTTATTTTTGTTATTTCATTCCAAAATTCTAAAACCAAGAAAACATTAGTTTGTTTTTATTTCCTGCATTTTCTAAGGAAATTTTGCTTCTTATTTTTGTTTTCGTTTTTATTATTTTTTCTCAAAATTTTGAAAACAATAAATACAGAAGATGAAAACATAAATTAAACATGCCTTAAGTTTTTTTTGTAGGTTTAGTACTCTTGAGCTTATAGTTGGGCCTTTGTCCTCAAAACACATGAAAAGTTCATGGTTGTAATCATTAGATCAAGCGTTCATCACTTAGTTAAAAGTTATAGTTGAAGAAAAGGCTTTAATGGGAAGTTTTGGGAGTGAAAAAGAAAGAAATGATTTTAGAATAATATAACGACCCCTTATTTAAAAGAAATATGAAAGGTTAATAGCGAAAATTGAAAATGAGAAATATCAAACCATCATTTTGCGCACTGTAAATTAAGTTGCCCCACCATAAATCAAGGTTGTCATAATCTAGACGTTATTGTGGATATTGTTTGACTTTATTTTGCGCACGTTGTTCGACATGACCAATTAATTTTCGTCTACATTTTATTAATCAATAATCTAAGGATAAGGTGACGTGGATACTAAAACGCCAACAAATCATTTTTTTGACTGTGAAGTGTATTCCACTCAAATGACCAAAAAAAAAAAACCTAATTATCAATTAAGGTTTAATCTAGCAACAAGAGAATGTGTCACAACACAATGAATCACAATTTGAATATATATGAAAAATAAATAAAAAGAAACCTAACTTTAAAGACACTGCATCTCATTTGCATAACATTTTGTTTCCTATCAATCCAAAGATAACTTATTGAACTTCTCTTTTGATTAATTAACCTTAAAAATACAACTTGCTACTCAAAGTGATCCAACTTTGAGACACTGATATCATTTTGCAATATTTTTTTAATACCTTTAATTGTTTTGGGGTTAGCACTCTTATTTTTTCTTTGGGTTTTATTAGGCTTTCTTTCTAGTCTTATCTTGCTTCCCCTTTTGGGGTTAAGCCCTTTTCATCAATGAATTTCATCGTTCATCTAAAAAATCTCTTTTTGGACATAAATTTTTATATTTTGTAGAAGAACAATAGGTTTACAGGAGGGGAAATGATTGCTTATTCATCACTAACTTTTTAATCCATATTAAGAGGCCTAAACACAAAATTCTAACGGAACCTCTAAATCAAGCCTCAATAGATTTTTTTTTCTTTTCAAACTGCATATATTGAATCAGATCCTAATTATTGTTTTTACTAAACCAATAAAATTGCACTCTGCAATATAAAATTGTACTAGTTAATAGAAAAAAACTAAATAGCATTTTCTTTTTCATAAAATTCAGAATATGGCCATCATAAGTATCATAACAACTCATGCTAATGTTATTAGAGTTGAACTTTGGGCATGATATTATGGTAAAATTTTTACACTATCACCTAATCATAACATATACGATAATTGTTATAAAACTCAAACATAAAATAAAAATCAAACTCACCTTATACAGAAATCAAATTAACATTATTATCCCACATTCTAAATCACCATACATTTTTTTCTTATTTTTTTTTAATTAATGTTACTAATGAGAGTTACATTCACCTTTCAAGCGTGACATCAAAATCATACAATGATCCTCTACCACTTGTGAATTTCTTCATGCCACCCAATGATGGGGCTAGTACCTGAGCAGCAGTTTCTGGTGGTGGGGCCCCCTTCGCTTCTTCTTCTTCTTCCGAGACAAAACCTTTCTCAGTCTTCCTTTGTCCCTTGGAGGTCCAAAGCATAACCTTGCCCTTCTTTTCATCACATGGAACACTACCATCATCATAATCACCCTTTTTGGTTTGGGCCTGTTGGGCCCTTTTCTGTTTCTGGGCCTTCCTCTTCTTCTTCTTCTTGGAATGGACCTGGCCCACACATGAAACCTTGGGAGATGTTGGCTCATGTGCACCAAAGCTTGCACTCCTATAATTCGTCCTAGCCTCCTTGGGAATTATTGAAATCTTGTGTGATTGTGATTTGCAACCCCTAGGACTCATAGCTGGGCTCTGATAGAAGGCCATTGAAGCTACCATAGATTGTTGCTTAGGCATGAAATTGAAGAGCTTGTTCTTCAATTGAGACAATTTCTCCATCATTTGAGAGAAAAAGGCTCTCTTTGAGAATCTCAAAGGGTGTGGATTTTTTGGTTAAGCTTTATCAGTTATGTGTTATAAATGATTAATATAAGAAAACAAGGCATGGTATATAGTGGACCTTTGGAGAGTATTGAAAATTTGAAAGTGATATTTGGATATTTGATAATTAGGAAATAATGAATTAGGGAGCTATTAAAGAAAGAATATGGTTGACATTTTATCATGACATCATATGGGGCATAGTGGCGTGATGTGGTACAACATTGGGAGTACTTTTTTTCTTTTGGAAGAGAAAGAAGGAAAGTTGGACCAAATGTATCAAGCGAAAATAAGGGAGATCCATCAATTGGAATTATTATTTTTTTAAAAGGAATTGATTTGGTTTAGAAATGACATTTTATTTGTTTGAAATGTTATAAAATAAAATTTGGTTTGACTTTCAAATTGTTTTAGGTTGGACATTTTCAAATTCATTCAAATTTGGTTGGATTTGATTTGATTTTAATCTTAAAAGCATGATTTAAGAATTGTACCATATCACTATTGAGAATAATCAAAAAGTAAGTGTAATGAAATTCATTGCTATATTTCTCCATATCCTGCTGTTTGTGATAAGTTTCCAATATTATAGCTGGTTAATTACCAAATCAAATACAATTTTCATGATTCTAAACCTCAACTTAAGTAATAACTTTAAAGTTTAATCTTTTATATATATATATATATAGGTAGGATATAATATAATATTTTTTCGATATCCAATTTTTTTTAATGTATCAATATTCACTTATATTTAACCGCTGAGATTTAATCACAAATGTGTCATTACCAACTTCAAAATCGACGGACCAGATTAAATATTTTTTTTCAATTGATGAATAACTAATATAGCAAATTGACGGATCAGATTGTATATTCATATGGTAGCAATTAATGCAATAAAAAGAAAAAATCAAATCTTTATGTGTTTTTCTAACAAGGTAAGAAACTTAAAATAAAATTATTTTATTAAAAAAATAAGTTTTTAAAGTTTTCAATGCATTAAACACTTTAAGATTTTATTTTTTTAACAAAGTTTTACTAGTTTTGATTACTTAACAACTGTCCGACTCTAAGGACACTTGTTAACAAAACTCAATCTTTATTAACAACTAAACATAACCAACAGATATGTCACTAACAATTTCAAAATCAACGAACCAGATTAAATGATTTTTCAATTTCATGATTATAAATTAATTTAAAATTATAAAAAATTTCAATAATATCATTGTGTTTTCTCTTCTGATCTTCGTTCTTGTGAATATTATAAAGGAGTTGTCATCCTTTTTTTTCCTAGCAGCCCTATCGCTCTTTCTCCTTTATTATTTAAGATTTTATTGTGTTTTCATTATTCTCTGTGAATGTTTTTATTTCTCTTTATGACTGTTCCATGCTCTTTTATGGGTAGTTTTGGTTCTTTTTTTGGTATTTTATTTAGAAGGGTTTTACAGATGAATAAGATTCTATTGTGAAAGGAAGTGTCACACATTCTTCAAAATGCAGCTCTTCTTATGTTGGTATCTGTTGTGAAAGATATTTAAATATCAATAGTCTTTAGGCAAGAAGCAAAGCTACAAACCGAGATCATTTAGAATGTAAAATGTTTTTGTATCTTATTAACATTAGATATAATATTCTTTATCAATTTATAAGTGTCGTTAGATTTTTCAATGAATGAATTTATACTCTTTCTGGTAAAAAAAAAGTTATTTGTTCACAAGTAATTTGATATGGGAACTGAGTTACCTGAGAACCCATATTGAATGATGGATGAAGGAGGTGCTTGGCAGAGGTTGCAATGTCGAGCTCCTGTGTTGACCATGACGAGGTGTACTTATAAAGACACTCCTAACGTTCAAATAAACACAATTGCACAAGAACCATATATGTTTCATAGTATGAATGAATGTTGCATGCTAACCTTAGGGTAATGTGCTAATAAAGCTAGGTCAGTGGGTTCAAACTTTAAACTATGTTTCCATATATTTATTTATTTTTGTTACATTGGGGAGGCTCAAACTAAAGACCTTTAGAAGGAGGGGGATAAGTTACTTATGCTTATCCTGAACTCATTACCACCACTTTGCTATCTTTTTGTGATAGACTCCTTGATTCTCCAGAGGTTGTTGCACTTATTTCAGGTGAACCAACGAGCTCGTCCCCCAAGTCAGGCCTTGGCTTGATCCTGCTGGAGTTGGGAGTATTAGACTTGTTAATCCGTAACACTATTAAATGTGATTTATATTCAAACTATGTCATTGTATTGCACTAGTAATACACTGGTCTCAATATACTATTAGAGAAATATTATCTACACTCGAAAAGTATTTATCAAGTATCAACTAACATTAAATATTAATTTTCTCTCTCCTTCATCCGTTCTCCTTCATTCAAGCTCTTCTTTTTCTCCTCTTTTTTTTTTTTTTTGTATTTTTGACTCCAACCACACACTTTCCTTTCATTTTTGTTTAATTATTTCACCTGCAACTACTATTTTTTTTTTTTTCATTCTGCTATTTTTTTTCTATGTTTTCTCTTTTCTTGTTCTTTTTTTTTCGTTTCTTGTTTCTTTATTTGTTTCCCCCTTTTTTGGAGTTCGTCTTCATTTTTTCTTCTTCTTAAGAGGTTATGAAGAGCATAAGCGAAAACATTCTTCTCTGATCCATGTTGTTCTATAAAATTTGTAATATTTTTGCGTGATGTAATGTTTGTTTATAAATGTTATAATGTTTATTTCCTGAGTGTTGTAATATTTATTTCTTTATTTTGTAATATTTCAGTATGGTGAAATGTTTGTTTGTGTATGATATAATTTTTCTTTATGAGTGAAGTAATGATTGTTTACGTCTTTGTTTTTGTATGGTGTAATGTTTGTTCATGTGTAGTGTAATGTTTGCTTATGCATGTTGTAATGTTTGTTTATTTCTGGTGTAATGTTTGTTTATAAGAGAGTGAGTGAGGGAAGCAGGAGATAGAGTGGTTTCACTATTTATTTTGTGTGAGGTTTCATTTTTTTATTTTTTATGTTACATAATGTTTATTTATTTGTTCTGTAACGTTTGTTTATCTGTTTTGTAACGTTTATTTACAAGAGAGCGTGAGTGCACGTGTTTTAGAGTGTAAGTTGGGGCAGGAGAGAGAGTGTAGTAGTTACTTTTCAACATTTAATGTGTTGCAAATCTTGTTTTATCTCGCTTCCATATGTGAAAATGTTCTTTATCGATTCTGTAATGTTTGTAATGTTTATTCACGCATTTGTATTATTGGTTGACAACTAATGAATGTTTTTTGTTGTCCACGTAGCATTGCACTATTAATAGATAAATTTGGATACCATTAATCAATAATACATTATAATTATATATATATATATATATATATATATTAGGTATAATTATTATTACAATAAAATATTTTTTAATTACGATTCATGATTTACGTTATTGAATTATTAATTGCGACAGTAGTGTTAGAGTATAATAAACACCTCAAAGATTAAACAAAAATTATTAAAACGTGATATTTCTTAAAAAATAGTTTTATATTCAATATTTTCTTCTTAAAATCTTAAAAGCGCGAAATGAAATTTAAAAAAACACAACACTTTGTAATTAAAATTAAATACAGAAGAAAAAGAAACATTTCCTAAACGTTACCTCACTTCCAAAACTTAAAATATTCATAAAACTTAATCATTGGTTGATTTAACATTCTAACATACGATCAAATATTTTTGATAAAACAGTCTTCGCTTTAATTCATGCCACTGGATATTTGTAGGTAGGTTACTTGTATAAGTAACAACTAAGAATAACGTTGTAAATCTTCATTTTTCTTTCCTTAACTGAAAAGTCTCTCATAAGTTCCCTTTGTGTTATCAAAATAATTTTAATACAGCATCATTTTTTACACTGTCATTCAATTACGTACTGTCAAATAAGTAAAAATATTAAGTCTTATATCGACTATTTTTAAAGTCTTCCATATTGCATCATCATATAATTAAATGTCAATGTATGGAAATTACTCTATTCTTTTATTACTTTATGTCAGCACTATATAAAAGGGTTGGAACTAGAGATGACAATGGGACGGGGTGGGGTGGGTTTTACCTCACCCCTACTCTGCCCCGCATCTTATTAAAACTAACCTTTACACGCTCCGTCCCTATTGAGGTTTTAAATATTATAACCCGCACCCGCCTCGTGGGTTCGCACCCCCTCCCTTTTTTTAAAACATCTGTTAAAATAATATAAAATTCAATCTACATATAAATTAACATAATCATATAATTAAGTATCAGAAATGTCAACACTCAACATTAATTGAATAAAGAAAGATCTCATAACAATAAAATAATAAGCAAATAAAAACCAATTTTTCAATAAGTCACACAGAAATATTTAAGATAAATATAAGTTCCAAATAAGTTTCAAGCAACAGCTAAATCACTTTTTGTTTCTTGTGCAGCTTCCCAACTCTTAAAGTTATCATTCTTCATTATCTCCGTCAATGGTTGGCGGCATAGCACTGCAAGAGCGAGAAACGAGACTCGCTCACGAGAGAGAGACGTAGAGAGAAAGAGGAATTTGTGACTAAAAATTAGGTTTACTCTTCGCAATTGTTGAGTTTTTAATAATTAGGATTTGGTAAGTTTTATATAAATTTTATTATTAATATATATGCGTGTGTATATATTAATATTAATATATTTTTATAATATATAATATATAGGGTGTGGGGTGAGTAGGGATAAGTTCACCCTATACCCTCCTCCGTCCCTCCACGCAAACAAAGCACACCCCGCATCTATCCGCCTCACTTCAGGGTGAATTTTAAACTCTCCCCTAATGAGTTAGGTAAGGTAGGTGTCCCGCGAGTAGAGCTCATGTTATCATCCCTAGTTGGAACTTGAAATTAATCATATATTTGTATTCCTTTGTTCACTTATGCATCAGGTTGGTTTAAGGTTTTTTTTTTTTCACATAAAAAACAATGATAAGATTATGATTACGGCATTGTGACACTAGAGAACTAGCGTGCTTAAACAAACTAACTGTCTAATCATGACAATTTCAATTTCAAAAGCCTTATTATAATTCAGTTTGATGAGAGGATAATGATTTTTTTTATTAACAAAGGTTTAAATGGGTTGAATACTGATAATTCCATTAAGATTAAGTGCGTGTTTGGATTCTTAATAGGAGGGTGTCAAAAATTATTGTAACTAGTTGGAGAAGTGAAAATAACTCACTTTTAACATGTCCGAGAGGCTTTAAACGAAACAATAATACTTTGCGTACAATTAAAATTTAGTCAACTGCATTTAATTTTTGTTTTCTCTCTCTTCTCTCACTCTCTTTTACCTGTCTTTCTTCTTTGTTTTTTCTTTATTTTTCTCTCTTCTTCCTCATTGTCCCTTTATTTTTTCTTGTTTGCAAGATGTTACTGATTCTAGAGTTTTTTTTCTCACCATATTATTTATTTTTAATTATTCAAAAGTTTGTTTATGCTTAATCAAAAGTTTGTGTATGTAAGCACTAAAGTTTTCTTCTTCGTCTTCGTTTTCGGTTTAATCATATTCTTTATTTTTGGTTGTTCCAAAGTTGTGTATAAAAGTTTGTGTATGAGAGTATCAAAGTTTTTTTCTTCATCTGTTTTTTTCATTTTCATTTTTGTCTTATTCTTTGTTTTTGCTTGTTCAAAATTTTTTGTATATGAGTACAAAAGTTTGTGTATGTGAGCACTTAAGTTTTCTTTTACTTCGTTTTCATTTTTGTCTTATTATTTATTTCTATTTGTCCAAAAGTTTGTGTACGTGTGTTAAAAAATTAGTGTATCTATTTTGAAATATTTGTGCATGATAGGACATGAATTTACGCGCTTAAAGTGTAAGTGTGGAGTAAGAGAAAGAGAGTAACATTTACTTTTCACTATTTAATGTGGCGTGGATATGATTTTATTTGGTTTTTGTATTTAAAAAAAATTGTATATGTGCATAAAAAAGTTTGCGTCTGTAGTTATATTTGTGTATAACGTACGTATAACTACGTTGACTGAATTTTAGTTGTACATCGAACATTACTGTAAATGAAGAACCAAATACACACTAACTTACCGATGATTCACACAGTAGCCCTCATGTCAGCGGCAGGAATCTAATTCATAACTTTTAAACAATTTAACGTCCCTTTTAATGTTATTTAAAATCTTTTGAATTATTTGATTTCAGACGATTTTAAATGCTTAAATTAATGTCATTTGTCTTTACTTTTTTTAATAAAGATAGTTGTATTCCTTATCCACGGGAGAAACAAATACGTTGAAGTCTCTAACTAAGGACAACATCAATAAAAGATGTAGGGGATTCCCAAATATTTTCTTAAGACAACGCACATAGACTAGATTCATAAAGAAGAAAGAAAATAACCAAAAAAAACTAAAAAGGCCATGGTTACAAAAGAAAGAAAAGAAAATCAATCTCTTGAATATGGTAATCAGGGGAAGTGTCTAAGCTCTAAGTTTCATGAGCGAAACTGTTAATTCATTTGTAATCTTCATTTACCTTTGCTTGTTTGGCAACTCACGTTTTGGGAGCAGGTGAAGCATGAAGAATAAATTGTTTAGAATACTCCTCCTATTTTCTTGTATAAAGTTAACCACAATTGCTAAGAGAATTGCGGTTGTCGAATTAATTATTCCAAGGTCGTTACCGTCATCTTCATCACTCTCATTGGCTCTTTCTTCCATGATTTCGCATTTAATGAAGGCGAGAAAATGTACCTAATATATAAAATACTTAAATTACTCCTAATTATCGAAATAAACCTTTTTATAGTCTTAACTAAAATTTTGTAGAAAAAAAAACCCAAATAAAAAATTAATTTTAATTTACATGGGTTCAAAAGACTTGTGTTGAGTTTCTAAATTCCATTATTTATATCTAAATTTCCTCCATCCATCACATAGAAACACAAATAGAACTAGGTGAGCAGCACGCAGAGAACTAGAGAAGTTGTCACCACTCTCTCTAAGACCCCCAAAGAGGCTCTCAAGGACATTAAGTAATTTAAAAACCTTCCTCTTATTCTCTTCCCACTTAGATTTATATATGCACACTGAAATCTACCAACCCCCATTCTCTCTCTCTTTCATTCACATTTATTTCTTTTCATTTTTTTTTCCCTTTCCGGAAAGAAAATTCTCTCCATGGCCAGCAGCAATAGTCGAAGCGAAAATGACTAATCCAAACCATCTTAACGAGTGTTAATAAAATAATATATATAGAATAAGTATGTGTTGATTGCACTGGTTCTTCTTTCCTTCCTCTCTTTTCGATTTGATGTGCTAGAATGGCGTGTTAAGATTACATACATGATGGTAAACCAAAAATACAAAGAAATGTCTTTTACTGTAGGAAATGTTCAATTGTATAATTTGTAATGAAAATTAATAAATTTTACTTATTTGTGAATTTGCATTAGGGAGGCTGAAGGAAAATTTAATTTATGAAACCAATAGATGGAATGGGTGCAGTAATCATTTAAGTTTGCTTGTTTCTTAGGTTAGGCATTGGTTAATATAGTTACTCAAATCAATAGAAGACATTTGCAAATTATTATTTATTGAGATAATTGTGTTTCTCACAATGACAGGCTTAGCAACTAATTTTTTATGTCATTGCATTCCGGGGCTTTTTTAGCTATGTATTTTTTTTCTTTCATGATTTAGAGTCTATAATATGACTATCACGAATTTGAATCTCTAAAGTACCAAAAAAAAAAATTCATTTAAGGTGAGAAGGGAGACTTATGTGTACCATTGAAGAGTCTTGCTAGATAACCCAACGGTTTACACCTCTTTACATTTTTCACTTTAAAGATTTTTTTACCTTAAAAAATCCAAATCCGAGTATCATAAAATGCAATCGAAAGTTTGTGGGTACTAAGAGGTATGATCTGACTTGGCTCATCACATCATCAATCAAATTTTTGGTGGGCTTGTTTGCCTTGGCTTGGGTTTCAAGGCCCAAGTCAATTAGAACCAAACAAAAAATAAAATAAAGAGGGTAGCCACGTGAATGTGTGGGCAAAGACCAAGATTTCTCATGATTTGATATAAAAGATGAGTGAATCCTTTTAATTGAATTTCTTGTCATGTGTTATCAAGTGTGATGTTTTATAATAATATTTTTGTTGTCTACGTCATTTATATGACACATTTCATCAATTAATGATAAGAGCTCATATTTAATAACACATAATAAAAAAATTCAATTGAAATGATTTGTTTTCTTTAAAAGGTGTCACTTGTGTCTTTCCTCANGATAACCCAACGGTTTACACCTCTTTACATTTTTCACTTTAAAGATTTTTTTACCTTAAAAAATCCAAATCCGAGTATCTAAAATGCAATCGAAATTTTGTGGGTACTAAGAGGTATGATCTGACTTGGCTCATCACATCATCAATCAAATTTTTGGTGGGCTTGTTTGCCTTGGCTTGGGTTTCAAGGCCCAAGTCAATTAGAACCAAACAAAAAAAAAAATAAAGAGGGAAGCCACGTGAATGTGTGGGCAAAGACCAAGATTTCTCATGATTTGATATAAAAGATGAGCGAATCCTTTTAATTAAATTTCTTGTCATGTGTTATCAAGTGTGATGTTTTATAATAATATTTTTGTTGTCTAAGTCATTTATATGACACATTTCATCAATTAATGATAAGAGCTCATATTTAATAGCACATAATAAAAAAATTCAATTGAAATGATTTGTTTTCTTTTAAAGGTGTCACTTGTGTCTTTCCTTAATGAGTGGAGATAGAGTGCGGTTGAAGAGAGCGAAAAATAGGGAGGGTGCTTGCAAGAGAGTAAGATAAGAACTGTGTTTGATGTGTTCATGAGAAATAAATTGTCTTAAGAAAATTGTTTTTTAAGAAGAGAAAATTGGAGAGTAAAGTGAGTTTTTTTTTAGTGAAAATACACTATTTTTTGAGCTTGGGTGAAAATGGGTTTTAGGTTCTGGGTGTTAGAGAGATTTTTTTTTTACATTGATGCTTATACTTTTGTTGACAAATTTAGTGGATTGATTTGTGAAGTCATGGACATAAGTAATTAAGGCTGAATCACATGTTCTTTTCTTCTTGTTCTTTTAAATTTTCCACTAACTTTTTTTTAGATGGGTAACACCTCACCAAAGTTTCCTAAAGAGGGGTGACGAAAGAGTAAAACAAAGCCCAACGCCTAATTATACGACCCAAAACACCCTATCAAATTGTCACTCATATATCAGGATCCAACACGCAACCAAGACCTTAACACTGACTGAGAAAGAGATGATTAGATTTTATATTGCACCAAAAGAATAACTCAAAAATCAGATGTCCTGTTGACACTGAAATGTATATTAATTACAGCCACCACAATCTCAAACAAGAAGATATATGACACATACGAGCAACTAACTAGCTTGAAGAGTAGCTCCAACCCCTTCGGCATGACCATCAAGGTTGAAACCACCCCCCCAACAAAATGCATGAAAATTTTTCAGAAAACTAATAATACACCCATATCCTCAATACTTCAACGTTCACCCCCAAAAAATATAATTTTACATAAATCAACTCAAGCAATTCACCATTGCATAAATCTATCCACAATCCCACCAACAACTAAATTGTTGCTATCAAAATTATTTGCTCCATAAGTTTACCCAGAACAACATTTTTTTCCTTAGCTTCACTAGCCAAAATCTGTGTTTGATCAAATATAATACTATTTATGCATTTCCAAATTGTCCATACCATACTAAAAAAGCCACGAAGTCATAGCTTTCTATGTGAACCCTGGATAGGGCTCCATTGCCACATTTGAAAAAGCTCCTTGGGATTTTCTGGGAATACCCAAGACAAGTTCTGACCTTTAAGTCAAACATTCCATAGAGCCTTTAAAAAATTACAATGGATGAAGAGATGAGACACCGATTCCTCATGCTCTAAGCAAAAAACACAGTTAGAAAGTGATTGAGGAATAACACCCAATGTTGTCCATCTTAATCTTGTGTTAATCTTCTTCAAAAGGACGAACCATACCATTACTTTGACTCTAGGAGGAATGAGACCCTTCCAGAATTTGAAATATGGTCATCTCCTGAAGAAGCCACTTGCAAAAAAGATTTAGCATTACAAGAGTCGTTATTAGATAAATTTCACACCACTCTGTCAGCCCTATTCCCGTGTATATTCACTCTTGCAAGGATTAGATGCATGTCAGAAAGCAAATCTTGTTCCCACTCAAACAAACTTCTCCTCCACTGTAGGTTCCACACCCAAGCCAACCATCCCAAAATCCACAGTCACTAATAAGGTTGTCCTTTTGGATAGATATTTCAATCAACCTCGAAAAGATAATTCTCAGTCTTCCTTCCTTCACCCACATGTCCTCCCAAAAACTAACTTTGTTACCATCACCCACTTCCATACTGATACCCTCAGTTATTTTTGACTTGTATAAGAAATTTGATTTCCAAGAGTTTAATCGATCTTGTACATTTTTAATTATGGGCTCCCAAGTCGCTGTTCTTCTAGGATTCGCTCCAAGTGGGATACCAAGGTAACAAATCAAGAGGCTCGCCTGAGAACAACCCTATACATCACAAGCCTCTTCCACCCACGACCCCTCATCATAGTTAATACAAAGCCCCGGCATCAACTCAAAACATTCAAGAATTCTCTGGTACCCCAAGATGGTTTCCTTCTTTTCTTGACAAAAAATGATGGTATCATCCGCAAATTGGAGATGTGAGAGAGGTATTTTTTTTCCTTTACCACCTTTAAGGCATCAACAATACCCAACTGCCTTGCTTTTAAAATTATTCTATTCAACACCCACGCCACTAAGATAAATAAGAAAGGAGAAATAGGATCTCCTTGTCTAAAAACCATTTATAAGAACTAACAAAGAGGCGATAAATATGCATGACTTAACCCATAATCTCCATTTATCTCTGAAACCCCCCATTTGCTCCAGAACATGGTCCACAAACACCCAACTAACCTTGTAATAAGCTTTATGGAAGTCAAGTTTAACGAGAGTTGCTGGAATTTTCTTCTTTTTCAACCTATTTCCTTCCATATTCTTCTCACAAAATTCATGTTGCAACTGTCTGGACTTGGAGCTTTGTTAGGATCGCATGGCCAAACAGCTTCCTTAACGAGATTCTTATTGAAACGAATGATCGGAATCTCTTCTTTCTTGAACAGCTTTCTAAAAAAAGGCTCGTATCTCATTCTTGATAAGCTTCGTTCTGTTTCCCTTCTAAGCTTCTAAGCTTCTTCTTCTTCCCTCATCTCCAAGATTGCCATAATATTTTCTTCAGGCTATTATGTCTTTCACAGTTCAGCTGTTCTGTTTGGACCACAATTGGGTCAACTTCCTCCATTGTAGTATATGAGAAACCTTCAAGCATGTAATGTACATCTTCGCCGGAATTTGCTGAGAAATCTCCACCTGCTTCTCAATTTCTCGTTCATAATACATAATCGTCATCATCTTCATTGTTATAGCCACCCCTTTGACATAGAATGCGAAAGATAGTCCACAAGGATTGTATGTGTTTGTCCCTCCAACAACCTTATCTTTTCCCATTTCTCATCTTGCCAAGACTGATCCTGATACTTTGTGTTTGGACAATCACTACCTTCTAGATCCATTTGATGACCTTTGCCATTTCTACTTCCGACATGCATGCCTACTTCATCAATTAATGGTGAAAGATTACACTTGACAAAACATAATAAAAATTCAATTGAGATGATCCATTTTGCAAATGTATATCGAAGAAAATGAGGACTTAGTTTCATAATATGGTGTTAGAATTGTATCTTCAAGTTATATTTCCTCTATATATTCCCAAAGTGAAGAGAGCACTTGTTCAAGATCTCTCAAGAACATTAACTCTGTGATTGGAACCACACACCATTGGCAAGTGGGCATGTCACCCTAAGTTCCATGTATTTTGGATACAATGTTAACCATGTTGATTGCATTGGTTTCCTCCTCCCTTTTTGGGATTCATGGAAGAACAGGACAACCTGGATTTTTAAAGAAATGAAAAGCAATATACATTGTCTTGTGGAACCTTTTGATGCTAGGTATACCTTACTTGCACTCATACTTGTTCACACATACACAAATTTTAATATTTAATACAACTTATAATTTTGCCTTCTATGGGTACTTATACCAACCTTGATGGCATCGCTGAAAGGGTTGAAAAAGGTGATTGTTTGAGCCTTGATAGGTACATATTAGAAGTTACAGGTTTTAGGTTTTCTTTAGATTCTGTGGGCAGGGCTTTTGTGTATAGCTCGTCTCTAGTAGGGTGTGGGGTGTTTTTGTGTGACCTACTGATTCTCTTCGCCCTATATTTTGTACATGACCTTTGGCTTGCCTTCCCATGGGTTGGTTTGAGCCTTGCCACTATTAAAAAAAGAAGACGAAAAGAACCCTTATAGTTTTGCCATAATATATTAAAGGTGGTTTCTCCGATGTGTCGTGAGGTATTTATCATTTTCGGCTGACTCTGTTCATTTCCACTAATTCTTGAGAAACTTTTTTGCTGTCAAAACATTAAAATAACCAACTTGTAAGAGATTTATAAATTTAACAATTATTTGAAGTTATAATACACTTCTCTACAAATATTATATTGAAAAGTGTTCATTTAACACATTAAACAATATGACACATTAGTCTACTACATTAGATCATAAAATGAGGACAAAATTTGATAAATTTATTTTTTAAACTCATTAAAAAAAAACAAATTAGTGGGCAGGGTAAATACCCTGTAGAACATCATAAAAATCACATATACTCAATATATATCTGTAAAGTCAATCGTCACTTTAATCCTTTAATGCTGATCATGTTAATCTCTCTTACAAACTAATTTCATCGAGTTTTAGTTATTTTAAAATTTAAAAGAGTGCATTTTCATAACCTAAAAACTAAAATGACGCGCCATGTAAGTACTTGTCAACTTGTCAACTTGTCACGTATAGTAACTATCACACAACCAAACCTTTTGGACTATGTCTGGGTATGAAACTTCATGAATGCATAAGAAAGATGGAAATGTTGACAAAAATTCAGAATCTATCATGGATTTTCTTGCTAGCTCAAAATTTTAAAGCATTGACTTAATGCATTAAAGAATCTAATAACCGTATTTTTTGGTTATTGTTTAGCTTAACCACCAATCATAACGCAGAAGAAAAATCTTGAAAAAAGGGGTTCAAATAATCAAAACTCTGTATGACATCAGTATATAGTCTAGAGAGTTGGAGATATTTTTGGGGGGTATAAGTAGATATTCGGGATTGCTTTAATTATAATAAAGTGCAGCTTGCTAATATAAAATAATTTATTTAATTTTTCTTATCATTTTGTAACAAATTAGTTGTTCTAGTCCCTTTAAGAAGAATATAGAAGAGCACCACCAACTTCTTTTTTTGGTTGTTGTTTTCTGCATTCTGTCTTAGACAAATTAATGTAAGATATGGCAAGATTTAGGGCTTGCTCTCTCCCAATTAACCATATGACCTAAGTTTAGGGGAGCTGATCGCATTGACATAATTAACCAACATGCAATCATGTCTTGAGGGGATAGTTACCGTGTGCCCTGTCTTCAAATTAAGTAATTGGAGGGTACTTTTGTAAAAGCATATGTTATCCGATAATTTTGTGATTGTATATTGTTAATTAAATTATTTGTGCATACTAAACACTACAATATTACATTATTGATAAAAAAAATTTAGTGATAATCTAAATTAATGATAATCTTGTTAGATAATATATCAAACCTTACCTCATATCAAACACATTAGGTAATGTTACTTGAACAACAAAATTGAACAATAAAATTGGACAATGTATAAAAATACAATATAATTTGAGTGCACAAATAAAATACAATAATCATGTAGGGCTCATGCGCACTCAATTTATATTATATTATTTTTTTATATATTATCTAATTTTGTTGTTCAATTTTATTATTCAAATAACATTTCTCAACTTGTTTTTTTCTCTAGGTCGTGATATTGTGGTCATCGAAAAAGGTCCGAGTAGAAGAATAAAGATTTTTTAAAGTAAAATTCTTTAATTTAAAAGATAAAGTCAAAGACTCATCTACTATTAAATTCATAAATGGTAGTGAAACGTATTCATATTTTATGGATTTAACTGTGAAATCTGCTTAATTTAAGAGATTTCACCAAAGAGAAACTAAATTTGAGTGAAAAGTTTCTTTTCGACATATTTTGCACGAGGATAGTACTTTCCTTCACTAGTCTTATCCTTTTGTTTTCCACTAAAAGTAAGGGTACGAAATAGAGAGGTAATAACTAGTGTGAGAGCATTGAACCTCCAAAATTAACTTCACACCCAACAAACCCCTCCAAGTATTAAAGACTTGGACCTATATCAATTAATTACGACAAGTAATTGTTTGGCATTGTTGAGTTTCAACCAATGTAAAATAATTATTGACTTTTTTTATAGAAAATATTATTATATATATATATATATATTATTTTGTGCTAAGATAGAGCATTTATTAAGAAGTGAAGAATAGAAAATTTTAAAGCTTATGATATAAATTGTTTTATTTAAAATATTATCCACATTTCAGATTTTCTCACAAATATACGATATTAACCTCTTTTTTGTCTGAGTTATTAACTCTTTTCTAATGATACATTTTTGTTATTAGGTTATAAAAGTTGTTAAGTTCAAACAATACCTTTAATTCTTTTAGTGGACGATATCTAAGACTTTTTTTTAGTTAAAAAATTACACCGATCACAATGAGGTTTAAATTTAGGACTTTATGAATATTACTTAAACTTTTTACTACTAGATCAATTCTAGTGGCTTAACATTTAAGTCGCTTAAATCAAAATTAATTCTATTATAATATAAGTGAATTAATTTTGCATGCCAAATAATAAAATATTTCCCCTTCTAAGAGTTGAGTTAGGAATGTTCATTCCATTTTCAATTCATTTTGTTTTGTCAATGGATTTCATTTTATTCTAATTCTCTATTCTTCTGTGTTACCAAACATGAACTAAACTAACCACTATGTGTGGTATGATAAGAACTCATATTGTCTCTTAACTATGTGGTGTGGGCTCGATCCTCACCCGTGTGAATAAGGAAAAATATTTTGTAGTCAGTAGTCCATCATTTCATGTGAATTGATCAGTGAATTAGTTATTGTTTCCATTAATAAATACTCTAGATTCACCCAAATAAAACAAGATCTAAAATTGATGCTTTAAATCAAGTTATCACTTGAGAGATTGGTGAGGCACCTTTAAAGTTGTCCACAAAAATAATACAAAAAATATTACTTAGCTAAAACTTGATATAAAAAAAAAAAGTCTCCATGACATTTTTTTTCTTCTCATTTCCTATATTTAAAAGAGTTTATTATTATTATCAGTATTATTATTATCATTCGATTGGCTACTGAGTAAGGCTACCTCAATCAAATCAAGTTATTTCATATCATAAAATTAAAGAAACAACTCAAGAGCCGACTTAGCCAAGATCACTAATTTTGTATATAGACTTACGCATACAGTATGGTTGGTTTAACTTTAAAATTATAACTTAGGCAAAAAAATTATGAGCAACATTATTTTTTCTTCTTCCAAATAATCATTTGAGCTTTTTCAAAAGCTATACCAAATCGAAAGGGATTGGCTTTGGCCCACTGTTTCTACATATCTTGTGGTGTGAGATTAATCACCCAACTCACTAACACAATTTTTTTTTCTTTCTACATATATCCTCTAATTTATAGGAAGTAAATATTGTTCAAGTGTCGTTAGATGCTTAAAATAAATAGCTCTTTCAATTGAGGTTCGGTTTATAGTTCACTCCCTGGGGTGTTTTGTACTGATATTTTTCTACCGTAACCAATTATGTTTGAGTATTGTTTGACACTTAAAAGTGGATGCCTTTTTTAAAGATTTGAATTATAGTCCGCTATACTATGATTAACAGGCCTCAATATGGTGAACCACAATTAAAATCTCAGTTGAAAGAATAACTCACTTTTAAGTGTCTGACAATATTCAAACAATATTGCTTTTGATGGAAAGATGTTAGTGAAAAACCCCAAAAAGAAAAACTATACTCTATTTATTCTATGATATCTTTCACTTGACAAATTTAATATATTCTTAATTCAATGTAATGATCAATTAATTGACGAAATGTGTTAACCATAGGAGAAAAAAAAGAAACTAACGAAATGCGTTGATTTAAGAATGTATTAAATTTGCTAAGTGACGGATACTGTGGAACAATGCATCTAGTACCAAGAACAGGACAAAGAGATATAGACACGATGACTGAAATTTTTTGTATTTTCTGTACCACAGTGAAGTTAGGATAGAGGAGACAAAATATTTTTATCTAGAAAACACAAAATTAAAATATGGAAGGACAAAAAAAATTTCTATCTCTATGTTTCTATCTCCCTATCATATCTTTGATACTAAAAAAAAGCAACAAATATGGAAAGCAATTGTGTTAGTGAGTTGGATGATTAATCTCACACCACAAGATATGTAGCAACCGTAGGCAAATCCCTTTCGATTTGAGGGCGAAAGCTGAATAAATGTTTTTTTCCCTAAAAAAATTAAAAAGTTTATTGGATAGAAAAAGTATTAGGTTTAAGATCATAACTATTAGACCTACCAAATCTATGATGGTTGTACAAATATTAAAATCAGGTAGCACCATCCAAAGAATTTAAATTTAGTTTTTTCTGACAACTCTTTTTTATTGACACCTCATCTAAAAAAATTTCATAAATTACAAATATATTTTTAGTAGTGATAATTTTATTTATTTTTATTTTAAAGAAATGATAATTTTATCTTTACAATACATTATATGAGAGACACATGTATTAACGAACATTTTAGATGTTAAAAGTGACAAAAAAAATCTTATTTACACTTTTTATAAAGCTTAAGAGGTCAACTTACACATTTTGCAACGTTAGAAAGTTAAGTACACAACAACTACTGTAATACAATGGGTAAGTTGCTTCTAACCCACATATATATATATATATATCAAAATAACCTAAGGAAAAGTAAATGTAACTTATACTGAAAAAGTATACTGTAGTAGCTGCACAACAAATAAGAACTAGTCCAATTTGAGAAAAATGAACCATGCTTTTTCTCTCCTATGTCACAGTCACGTGCACGTGGAAAAAAAGGGAAAAGATAAAAATAAATAAAAAGAGGCAAAGTGCGTATTTGTTGCCATTGGTTTTATTTTTTTCTTTGAAATTAAAGCCACTAGATTTTCTTGGCTGCCATAACAAAGAAAAAAAGAAATAGAATAGACATAGAAACAAATAAAAAGAGAGAGTGACATTTAAGATTAAAGGGACACACAAACAACACCAAAGCTTTAAATGCGAGTTGGTTGATGGTAGTTTCATACTTTCATTCCTTTCTTTCTTTTCCTTCTTCTCCTTCTTCCCTCACCTTACACCCTAAGCATTCATTCACCTTCTTCATAATAATATCACATCATATACCATATATTATATTTTATTACATGTATATAAAGAATAAGAATAAGTCCCTCTTCCTTAGGCCAAAAGCAAATTCATATATATAGCATTATATATATTAGCTTGTACCCTTTATTGGGTTTCTTGCAATTTTAATTTTGATTTGTGAGTTATTTATTTTTTATGGAGTTTGTGGCAAATCCAATGTGCCCTTTGTTGGGTTCATTAGGTAAACTTGTTGAAAGGGTCAACATGGTTGGATCCCTGGCCTTCTCTGCCATCATTGGGAACATCTTCTCTGCCGTCTTCACTTTCTGCTTTGCATTTGGTTCGTATATAGCTTTGCTTAATTCTGTTTTTCTTCTTTGATTCCCAATTCCTATTTCACATTTCTTGGCAAATTCTTCATATGCTCCTTTGTTTTGTTTTTTGATTGTGAATTGGTTTTGTTTGTCATCATTGGATTTGGGGGTCTAAATTCACAAACAATGTTTGATGTGTAATAGAAATATTTGCATGTGGTTGGAGTATGTTTAATGTGTGTTTTAAAAACATTATCAATCATCAATTTTGATTTAGAATTTAAAAAAAATGAAAAATAAGGAAGTAATGACTAATAACGTTCTTGGAGCACCTGATAAATGTACTTTAAGAACGTTTACATATTTATCGCCTTGTCTTTGCATTTGTTTGACACAAATGCACATTTTTGTTGGTCAATGCTTTTGTCTTTGCAATGAAAGGAAGAAAAATGAAAACTTGGGATGTGGGTATGTGTTGGATTGTTTTGCAATTAACAATTATGTTTGACATATTTTGTGTTTTGTATGTCTTCTTGTGATTAGAATTGTGAACGGTATTTAAGAATTAATTAACTGAAGAATATATATTTGTGTCCATAAGATTATGGGTCAAAATTTAGTATTTTAATCTGCTATTCTGATTTCTTGCCATTAATTTAAAGATTATCCAACATTTTGCTTTTTTTAATTTTTTTCCCCTTTTGTTTGAAGTTGCTATTGTTCAATGAATTAATGTTTTGTTTTTGTGGCTTGTTTGGCAGTGGGGACTATGTTGGGGGCTATGACTGGAGCTTTGATAGGGCAAGAGACAGAGAGTGGCTTCATAAGAGGTGCTGCTGTTGGGGCCATTTCAGGAGCTGTTTTCTCCATTGAAGTCTTTGAGTCTTCCCTTGTTCTTTGGCAATCTGATGAATCTGGAATTGGGTGCCTCTTGTACTTGGTGAGTGGTCTTTCAATTTCAAGGCCTTTGTCAAAAATTTTGATCTTTAAACGGTTTACAATTCGGTGCTTTTGGATAAGCTTATTTTAGATTCAGAATAGGTTGTAATCCGAAATTTTCTAAGACAATTTTTTGAAAGGAAAAAACAAAAGCTAAAGATTTTGGTACGAAGTATTCAGAAAGTTCTGAAGATTTTAGCAGAGTAAGCCTTCAAATTCATCTATGAGGTTATCAGCATCGGTCTTTAAAGCTGACAACTCGAATGATGAATTCAAAGGTTTACTCAATTTTAATGCATTTTTAACGCATTGGAATGTTAAAAATTCTATTTTTTGAATGGAAAGTTTTTCACTTTCTTCATTCCAAAAGTTAAGTAGTTAGCAAAGATGGTTGTTGAGTTTCAATGCAGTTCCTTGAGATTTCACAGTGTCAATTTTTGGATTGGAAAGTTGTGTGATGTAAAGTTTTGAGTTTATGTTATTGCAGATTGATGTCATTGCTAGCTTGCTTAGTGGGAGACTTGTGCGTGAAAGAATAGGTCCTGCAATGTTGAGTGCTGTCCAAAGTCAGGTAAATTTTGGATCTTTTGTGACAATGATATTACATGTTATTGACTTAGGGTGATTAGGTGAATTTTGTGGCTTCATTTTATTTGACAATGGAAGTAATTTCTGTCAATTAAGAATGCTGCTATCAAAAAGATTTGTTTGTTTAGCAAAGTAGCAATATTTCTCAATGCATATCTATCTCTTGAATTACTTAGATGGGTGCTGTCGAAATGAGCTTTGAGGAGGTGCAAAACATCTTTGACACTGGTGGCTCTAAGGGCTTATCGGGAGATTCAGTAGAGAAGATTCCGAAGATCAAAATCACCAGTGACAACAATGTCGATGCCTCCGGCGAGAGAGTTTTGTGCTCGGTCTGCCTCCAGGTTTTTATTCTTATTATATGGTGGTGCTATTTGAATATATGTATATATATATATATATATGTAATGATAGATAGGACCCACTTACCTATTTAAAGTATGTCACTTAAATTCTGGTTCGTTGTGTAACATTTTTTCTTGGTAGGTTTTAATTTTGTGCATTTTTGCAGGACTTTCAACTTGGAGAGACAGTTAGAAGTTTGCCTCATTGCCATCACATGTTCCACCTACCTTGCATTGACAAGTGGCTCATTAGCCATGGATCTTGCCCCTTATGCAGAAGGGATCTTTGAATTTTTGTATATATGTAAAAACAAAAAAAACAAAAATGAAAAAAAGGGAGGTCCTTTCATTGTTTATAACCGCATTTTGCTTTTAGGAACATATATATTTAAAAAAAAAGACCTCCGGGTACATATGTTTGTAGGACTAGGAACCCTGCCATTTATGAGTGGTATCACTGTACCAAAGTTAGTGAAAAGAAAATTTTTTGCATAAAATAATTTCTGTTTCTTAAACGAGTTTAATTGATATGCACTGACACGATAAAGTTTTTTATGCGGTCGTCCAAAATTAATTGATTTTGTTTATGTGTCAAGATTAGATTAGATGACAATATAAAATAATTTTATATTGTCGGTGAATAACAATTAAACTCTTCTTATATTTGGATGACCCGTATTTAACCTTGGAACAAAGAACATGAAATTGATAATCTAAGGAATCAAATATTGTTTCCTTGCCAAAGGTATGCAAGAGAATTAGATCTTGAGAATGAGAATGAATCTATCTCATGTTATTTTTTAATGTGATATTGTTAATTATAATCTTTCGTCATTACTAATTTATTTTTTTTTGTGCATGTGTCATGTCTGCATCTCATATCCTCACTTAGTGGTGAAAAATTACAAATTATCAAGTCATGTCACGTGTGAAAAATTAACATGAGATGATCTATTCATATTGGACCTTCACTTAAATTTGGCCCGATTTTGAATGTGATTTTAATTATTTATATACCGGTAATGAGAACTTTTTTTACGTTGACATTTAATTAAATCTTGACACATAAGTAAAAAAAATAGTTGATTTTCTCTTTAACTACTTAAAATGCCATGTATATAAAATAATTTGATGGAATGATTATTATAAAAACTTTACTTTATTTATCAGTGCATAACATTTAACTATTTTGAATATTATCCTTTAAGGAGAAATAAAAAGGGTAAGATCCAGTGTACCTACCAACAAAGCTTGTTCTAGTGTAGAACATTCAACATTATGAAATCTACCAACAAGCTTTATCAAGTGTACCTACCAGCAAAGCTTGATCCAAGTTGTTTTCACAACTATACAACTTTTTATTTTAATATTTTTTTGCTTAAAATCTACCATCAGTAAATAGATAACACTCTTTTAAAGTGAGTTTAGCTCTAAAGCAAAAAATAGTGTAAAAAGAATATCTATTCTGACATTTAAAAAAGTTTATCATAATCATCATTGAACAAAGGCATCCATCCATATTTGTTCACTTTCTCGCGTATTAAAAATTAAATTAAAAATAAGATTATATTTAAGAGTTTTTACAAAAAGAGAAATTAATTCTCTTAAATACATTATTATATGGTGCGGGTGGACTAGTGTTAAAAATTACTCAAGAAAACCATCTCCAATTTTCTCATTGAAAACGAAGGGGAAAAAAATTAAAACATTTTTTTAGTCTTCTAATTATACCTAAATTCAATTAATTATTTTGGTCTCCTATTTATTAAAAATGGGTCAATTTAGTCCATTTTATTATTTAACCATGTTTAAAGAGTGGTATTACTAACATTAAAAAATGTGATTAATGATAAATAAAATAGATTAAACGGACTCATTTTAATGAATATATAATCAAATTGAACATTTTAAAGATAATGACCACAATAATTAATGAGATATAATTAAATAACCAAAAGAGAGTTGTTTTGCCTTAAAAAAAGATAAGGCCTAATAAATAGCATAGAACACATGAAATAAAAAATAAAAAAATAAAATAAGAGAGAGAGAGAGAGAGAGAGAGAGAGAGAGAGAGAGAGAGNCTAATAAATAGCATAGAACACATGAAATAAAAAATAAAAAAATAAAATAAGAGAGAGAGAGAGAGAGAGAGAGAGAAGGAGGAGGTGGTGACACAAAAGTAATGGATAGGCCCATAGTTGAAATGGACTTCTCGTATACGTGTCTAATGAAGTCTTGGTTTGGATGGTTGCAAAACAATGATGCGTTTAGAGGCATTTATAACAACCTTAATACAATGTTATATAAAAAATAAAATAAATAACGAAAAAAAAACACTCTTAATGAGTATGATTTTGTAATTGGATGGTGAATTAGAAATAACAATGAAATTGCGGGAATGTAAAGTATTTGGGTATATTTCCATATTTTTGTGTGTAATGATATAACAATTAAAGTATTTGGAGCCATTTGGATTGATTTCTAAAAATGACACTTTAAAAATAAAAATAATAAGTGTTAAAATACAATTTAAAAAAAAGTACTTTTTTTTAAAACAATGTAAAATACTATTTTTTTTTTTAAGTTTGAAATGTTCTACTTCTATAAAAAATGAAAGATTGAGTGATTTTTAATAAAATCATCTAGTAATTGTAACCTAAACCTCTTAAAGAAAAGCTATAGTTAAAAGTATAATTAAGATAAATATTTTTTTTAAAAATTAATTCAAACGGATTCCATTTTAGTTAAGACAGAAAGAGACAAAACTAGAGGTTTAGCCCGTTGCTGACTTGGGTTAGACAACCCAACTTATGAGTTGTTTGATAGGGCTTTAGCCCTTAGTTTGTTTGCTTTTCATAACTCTTGACGCAAAAAAGATTTAAAAAAAAAGAGGGAGAGAGTAGAGTATACATCATATTTTTCATAATCCTTTATGATATAGTTTTAATTACCCCTTTAATTATAAATAAGTTCAATTTTTTTTTACTCACTTGATGATTGATTTTAATTATGAAAGTGATATTATGAAAATGATTTAATAGACAATTTAATGTATAAGACAGTAAATTAAAAGTAAAAAAATAAGAGAGAATTTCATTATAAGGAAACAAAAGAATATGGATAAAGGACCAAATTATATATTTTACTAAATTAAGAAAAATTGTGCGGTAATTTATAGAAATTGGTGTCAACTTTTTTTTCTTTGTCCATAATGATTAAGTAGGAGTAGACAATTCCTTGCAACATACATAAATAATGAAGTAGATAGGAGCGGTCCACGACTAAGATTGTTTATCTCTCAATTGGAAACACAAAATTTTTTCCAAACAAAATTCGAACCCCCAACTGTTCATTTGTTTATACGATAATGATTTTATCAGAATTATGTATAAAGCAATTTTTGTTTGTTTAAGATATTATAATTTTTTTTAAAGCTTATAAATGATATATATATATGCATGTAAATTAACAAGCAATAATTTCTATGTAATTTTATTACATTAGGAACAATGAGAATTGGTTCTTCTAGCTTATTGACACTATTCAAAAAGTGTTATGATTAGCATATGTGAATGTGAGTGATGATTTCACTCCCTTTTTGCTAGAAATGGATGCATTCATGTGATCATCTTCACATGTGGCTGAAGTCAAAAGAGATGGTCCAAGTTATATATGTGGTTAAGGTTTAATGCGCATTCAATTTGGGGAACTTAACCAATCCTAGTAGAAACAAAAGTTTCTAGAAACCCTTCTTTTCTAGAAACAATTCTACTACTTTCTTTTCTTTTGTTTTTTCCCCTCTTGGGTCATATCTAAATGAAGGAACAAGTGTAAGCTGAGGTGAAATTAATGGTGTTGAACATGTCAACTATCAAGGAGATGCCTTCATAAGGTGTATCAAATTGAGCATATATTTACTTTTCGAATTGAGCAGACGTAACCCAGCCTTAAAAATTAGTTTTAAGAGTGAAGGGTGGTCTAGAGGTTTTATAATTGTGATTATGTACTTAAGTAATGTTTAAAGTTCTTATAATTGTGATTATATACTTAAGTAATGTGTGGCACTTAATACACTCATCTCTTAATTATGACTGGACATCTAGAGTATGTATGTAACGTTTGCAATACTGAATATCAAACACACAATAAAATTAAATGAGCCTAACATAATTTTAAAAATTAGTTCTGGTGAAAAGATTGTGCAAGCTCCTTTAGAGACTACTTTATCATATCTTTAAGTAATGTGAGACTTTATAACTACAAAAAATACTAGATAGCCATAAATTTTGTCTTAATTTAATTACCAAAATATTATGATATAATTTTTATCTTTAAATAAATAAATGTGTCATTCAACTTTATCTCATCTAATAGCTTTCATGATTTCCATTTAAAATTTGTTGGCTTATCTTTCTGGTTGTGTAACACTTGATTATTAACATGAATTTATGTAAAATTAACATGCTTATATTTGAGCTATGACGCTTGTATTGTATTAACTTTTGAAATTCACATCTCATCCCCAAAAAGGGTGCTGCTAAACCCCACTAGAATTAAGGGATTACCTTATGTGAATAGAGAAAAATAAGAAATATATGATCAAATCATGAAGACCAAACCAACATATTAACACAATATACCCGGAGGTATCTTTATCATCAATACTTAAGAATCATATAGTCTTATGCTTGGGATCTTGAATTGCCAGCGAATCATGGGATATCACTATAGAAGTGACAGCCTCTAAGAAATTGAGGTTACATTATATTGATTTGTTAATTAAAACTACATATTGTTCAATAAAACAAAACGTATAGGCCAAAACAACCATCAAAATGTATAATCAAATGGCTGATGAAAAAAAACTTACTTGGTCAATTCCATAATAAACTAGTATGATTATCATATCATATATCATGTCATCATATATATAATCCAAAACATGGGATGCTTATCTAGAAGGTTATCCGGCATGTTTATGAAAAATTAACTCATCAATGTCACTAGATTACTCTCTAACTTGCCGAACATGCATGGTTGCGTCTCGGTGGCTCTAGATTGTCCTTTTGCGCTTCGCCTTTTTAAGCGCATTAATTGTTGCCTAACTTGGGTGTGATTCATAAAATTCCACAACTTATCCCAAAAAACAAAAAATTTATTCTCTGACTTTGCATATATGTCATTATAAAAAGGAAAAAAAAATACTAGAAATTCATAGTTTTTGCTTGAATTTATTCGTCAAAATAATGAGTGACATATATTATGTGTTTATTAACCCTTAGACAGGCAAGTGTACTATATCACTTTATTTTATCTAACAATTATAATATTTTTTCTGACAATATTTCTGACTGCATAACATTAGTCTCATATAAAATAGGATGTCATTGAAGGCAATTTGTTAGCAATTCAAATTATTATGTTTAAATTCTCTGTTTGTTTGTGTTGAAAACTATATATTTTTTTGATGTATTACTATATATATGTTATTTCACTACTAGTAATTGGACCTTTTTGGCTTATATGCCGTCTCAAGATATGACCAATTAAGTAAGCCAAATTGAAAATTTGCCTTTAGAAGAATAAAAAACATGGAGGTTCAATTTTTTGCTATGTAAGGTGTGTGACAACAAGTCTAAGAGTGAACCTAGCAAAAGCGGTGCCACAAAATCTTGTTCTATTTTGGTTAGGAATTACTTTCATCATAAGGTTGCAATGGTCGGTGGTTACTGGCTTTTGGCGGCGGAGGAATCGTTGCTGCCGCCGGCGTCATCGGCACAGCCACCTTCGAAAAATGGCAGTGCAAATGCTAATCACATGATGTTGGGATTCATTGCAGGCATTTCAACAGTATTGGCAGTGGCTGCCTTATTGTACTGCCTCTTCATGGCAAAGGTCATTTCACTGCTTAAACAAAATAGGAGTTTGAAAGGTGAGTGACTTTTTTCACAAGCAAATAAATTAAAAAAAGAGCCATGAAAGTTATAGTTGGAATCTTTGATAGAAAGTAAGGCAATTTTTGGATGAAATAAATTGATTCTTATAACTTCATGAATTAATTCATTTCATTCCCTAGTTAATAATCATGTTACATTACTCTAGCAGATAAGTTTTGGTAAAGTTTATATCTCCCACGTTTTAATAAAAATCATCAATCAATCACATTAATTTGATAGTTAAATTCTTACAAAGTTTATGGCTCTTAGATTGTATAAAAACCACCCACCAATCACATCATTCTAAGAGTTTAATTTTTACAAAGTTTATGGCTTTTGCACGTTTTTCAATGAAAATTACTAACCAATTAGATCATTCTGATAGTTAAGTTGTAACAAAGTTTATTGCTCTTTGGCAAATTCTGATGAAAAATCGCCAAACAAGTCTAGTAATAATGAAGAACTAAACAAACACATAAAATCTTAAAAACCACTTAGTTCATTCACCTAAGAAACCAATCATAAAATCTTGAGTTTTGTCCCAATAGACTTTCTCAAAGAGGTTTTTGATTAGGCTTCTCCTAGTCAAGCCATTGTTTGGTGGAGGGTGCGTGTGTTGTTCTCTGTTCCCTATCTTGGGGTTAAGTCTTCTATCAATGAAACTCATTGATTCATCTAAAAAAAATGCCACTAAATTTTTGTGAGTTAATTATTTTTCCATTTTTTTAAAATTGCTAATCATTGTTGCAGGCAAGTATAATAAGAGCTTCAAATATGACAAAATATCATTAAGGCGTTTTGATTTTGAGGAACTAGAGAGGGCTACCAATAACTTCAGCCAAGATTGCTTAATTGGTTCTGGTGCGTTTGGAAATGTCTACAAGGGAACCTTTGACTTTGAAGGAACATTAGCCATTAAGAGACCTCATGGTGAATCATTCTTAAGTGTAGAAGAATTCAGAAATGGTAAGTGAATATATATATATATATATATATATATATATATGATGTTTCTCACGTGTCCCATAGAATAAATACTCTATCTCACTAAGTTCTTCAATTTTCAACAGTATTTAAAATTAGATTCGTCGAATTTTGTCATCAATTCATGATCTAATATGACTTAATGATGTATCATATGATCTAATGTGATAAATTAATATTTTTCAGAACATTGTTTATAGAGAAGTTTATCGTAAGTTCAAATGGTCCACAAATCTCTAACCTCTTATGAGTGATAAAATTCAACGATTTAGTTCTAAAAATTATCGAAAATAGAAGAAATTAGTAGGAGAAAGTATTTAACTCATGGTGCTTGAGAAATCACCTATTTTTTTAGTAACATTTTGAAGTTGACATTACCTTTATCTTGAAAGTATTTTGACATCAATTTAGTCTTATACAATGATTTGACCAAATATTTGATGTTAAGATCATTACTATAGGACTAAATTGATGACAAATTTAGAAATGGTAGGATTAAATTGATGCCGAAAGAATTTTTCAAAACTAAATTGATGTTGAATTCAAATGTTAGGACTAAATTGGTATCAAAATCTCTGAGGACCAAATTAAATTAATGTCATCTTCAAAATCTTAAGATAAAAAAGATATTTACTCTTTTTTGTTTAATGTTCTTTGCAGAAGTTAACCTCCTTTCAACAGTAAAGCACAGGAATCTTATTGGTCTAGTGGGGTATTGTGAAGAACCCGGTTAGTCCATTAAGGTTTAAAGCTACCCTTTAATTGTGTACATACTGTATTCCAATTTCCAACATAATTTCATGCTAACATGGCCCAATTTATGTGTTTATCAGAAAGATTTGGGGCAAAAATTCTGGTCTATGAGTTTGTACCAAATGGATCTCTGCTTGAGTATATGATAGGTAAGTTAACTGTTTAATGTTTTATCCTTCTTAGAACATATGAAATTACTCTACATGTTTCAAGGGTTAAGCTATGAGTGCAAGGCTCAACCCTGGCTCTTATCTCTAACACTGCCAACACATGAACATGAATGTTTGTTTTTTTTGTTTTTTTTTAAAGGAAATAAGAAGAGCTTAACTTGGAAGCAAAGACTAAACATAGCAATAGGAGCTGCTAGAGGTATGTATCCTTAAATGATAATCCTCAAGTTAATGTTCACTTAAGCTTACAAAGCTGTACGCGTAAGTTATTTTGGTCTTTGAAAATTAAAAAAAAAATTTAACTTTTTAGCACATAAAGGAAGCAAAGCGAGCCATGTTAGTCCTTAGCAATGAGTGCGCCACATAAGGGAGAGTTTCTCTACCATCTATGTTATGAAGGCACCATAGCAATGATTTTTTCCATTATTGTCTCTATCACATTTTTTGGCTGATGGGGTATGTTGATGAGGCTAGGAGAGCAATTGAATCTGGAAATGAGGTTGGGTCATCACCATGAATTGAAAATTAATGTAATTGTAGCAGTATTTGGGACTACAAACCTCATTTACTTTCATAGTCTACTTTACAGCTTCAAGTGCTACTACGACCTCATTTGGGTGGTGCCAAAGCCACATTTACAACCTCAACTTGTTTAATGGGACGAATCACCAAAAAATATGTGGTCAATAATGACTCATATTTTGAAACCTCAGGGAGAAGAAAGTTAATTTCTTAATTGAGATATGCTTTATAGCTCGCCGTATTTCCAAACAAAATATGCAAACACAGATCAAACAGTGGATGTTCTGGTTTTAATAAATAAAAAAAGAAGAGTAATAAATGAACTAAAGATGTATGATCATAATCAATTGTACAACTCTTTCACACGTTTTAGCATTTCTCTTCTTAAAGCGATTCATGTGTACAACTATAGATGCTAAAGTGAGCATTTCCTCAAGAAATTCTCTGATCAACATAGAATTGTTTGGTTATATTTTTTTAGGCATAGCATATTTGCATGAAGGTGTGAAGCCAAGCATAATTCACCGTGACATCAAACCAAGCAACATCCTATTAGGGGAAGATTTTGAGGCTAAGGTTTCAGATTTTGGGTTGGTGAAATCTGGGCCCACAGGGGACCAATCACATGTTAGCAGCCAGATAAAAGGGACGCCAGGGTACCTTGACCCTGCATATTGTTCAAGCTTCCATTTGACCAAATTCAGTGATGTTTACGGCTTTGGAGTGATACTCTTGCAACTGGTTTCAGCTAGGCCTGCTGTTGATGCAACTGAAATTCAAAGCAAGCAACATGTTATTGATTGGGTAAGCAATGAAAATTCAATAGATATTTGCATTTTGTGTCTCTTGTTTTTTCAAGATCTAATAATATGAAGCATAACATGGATATTTTAAAATAGTTGTTTTGTCTGTATCCAATACGTATTGTGTTAGATATGTTATGGATACTTTCAAGCACTTCTTAAATGTAATTAACATATTTTTATTAAATTTTTTTTATTTTGTACATACATACATAAACCCAAATTCTATAATAATCAAATAGATAAGTGCATTTTATTATATTTATAATCATTTATGGTAACTTATTATTTCTCCTTTTTAATTTAAGGTTTGTGCGTTTATCTTAGTTGTATAGTAATTTATATTTTATACTATAGTTGTGTCAAGTCTTACAAGTTGAATATATTATTGCACTCTCTTTCCATTTTAAAATATTTGTCAAATTAAGGATAACACACAAATCAAGAAAACAATTGGTAATGGTACAAAATTATGTTAAGTGAACGAAATTATTTGTGTCAATTTCATTACTGTGATCAATAATACTCGCTTTGTTTATGTAGTCATTAATAAGTACAATTAAATTAAGAGTATTATTGTATAAAAAAATTAAGAGTATTATTAAAAAAGCAAATATATTACTAACTTGATATCAAATTAACAAATATTTCGGTGCTATAAAGTAAAAAAAAAAAATTAAAAAGAAAACCTTGACAACTATTATGAAACAAAAAGAGTATTCTCATGTCTATCAAGTCTATCTTGTATCATATTTGTGCTTACAACATGGTATTTTTATGCAGGCAAGGCCTAGTTTAGAGAAGGGTAATGTTGAAGACATTATAGATGCAAACCTACTATTGCAAAGTGAGCCATGCAATATGAAAGTTATGCTAAAGATGGGGCAACTTGCTCTAAGGTGTGTGGTTCAAGAACCCAAGAACCGTCCTACAATGTCACAAGTGTGTCATGAACTAGAACAAGAACTCTACTCTTATGATGGCTTCAACAACAAGCAACATTCTTCAAAGGGCTTACTTAGATCAATGGAAAACTATGATGATTGTTCACAACAAAGCTTTGTGAGCATAGATGGTGTTGGATTACAGAAATTCCATATTGATATGGATACCTTCTCTTTTAAGAGCACAAACTTAATGTGCCTAGAGAATAATAGTATTAGTATTGACATTGACAAGAACAACTTGAAGGAAATACAAGAGGATGATACCAATTAAAGATATGAACTATTTTCATCACTTCTTTTCCCACACTTGGATTCGACTTCAAGGAAAAGCAATAGTTTTAATGAATCTCTAATTTTTCATGTAGATATAAATATATAATGGAAGGACAACAATGTAGGATATTCACCATCCATTAAGTCTTGTATCAATCTTAACATAAAAGAAGTAAAGTTTAATTGTTGTATATTAACGATATAAAATTTTTTATAAGGTTATCTGATCAAATATTATCACATAAGTAAATATAATTGCTAGCGTGTTTAAATTTCCATTGTAATGTCTAATAATCAATTCTAGAATTCTAAAATTTTCACTTTTGCTCAGGCTCAAAATTGATTAGATGTATCTCACCTAAAAATTAAAAATGCATTAATTCTTCAATCTACTACTTAAAAAGCTATGCAAATCAAATGATTTGATTGGATGATTGTAAAACACTTTACATTATCAATGCATTACAATTAAACTCAAAGAAATAAGCAAAACAACAATCAACAGAAACTTGGGATATTTATCAATGTAGTTTTTCTAATTGAGCTAGACAAACTAAGTTATGCATTATAAAGGGACAAGATCACAAGAATGATACAAAAGTGTGCACAATTTACAAAAAGTCACTCCTCATGAGAGAGAGAGGAAAAAAAAAACAACGAGATGCATACAACATTGCTACTGAATGATCATATATTCAATGTCACCTTTGGCTTTGGTGCTTCTATTTCCAAGATGCTTCTTACAACATGCAAGCTAACATATTATCCCAAGTTACTTGGTTACATTGGTATTAATTGAACCGAGAAGTTTTCTCAATCTCTTGTTAAATTGGATATACAAGCTGGTATTTCACCAGAGCTTCAACGTCTTGCTAAAGGTACAACAACACTACATACAAACATTAAGAAAGATAATACAGCCAAGCTTCATCAGCCAGAGCCCGGCTCGACACACGGAGCCAGGGTTCTAGAAGGTAGGGGGACGCCCCCTCCCCTCACCGATATAGGAGGGCCCCGTACCGAGCTGGCTCGGCTGACAAGGTTGGAGTCGAGGAATACGACTACGACGGTGATGTCATCGTGGAAATGCCGCCGGACACCGCGGTCGATTTTCTTCAAGTCGGAGTACCGCATCTCTCGTTTCTTCGCGGCTTCCTGCAGCGAAGCTTTGATGAGCTTCCGAGCAACTCCCTACAAGACAAAAAGCATGTGATCCCAACATACATACATTTTACCCTCTGATGCTATAATTGAAGTGTTTGATCTCGGTCAAATTATCAATCTTCTATCATAATTGTGCAGTGCATGGAAAAGTTCGTTGACGAATCGAGAAAATTTATGCATTGGTAACAAAGACAATACATAAGCATATCAAACAGTTTCACATAATTATATTTATGCATAAACAAATATAAATCAAGTTTTACTAGGAAATATTAACATTTAATTGAAAGTTTAAACAGAGTATTCTATGTATTGAATGAAGTAAAAATTGAAAATTATGTTGATTTCTTTTAATTACTTTTTTTTACCTTAACATGGGTCATGCTTGATAAAATAGTACAATATCTCAAATTTTGGTGAGGGCATGTGTCCCCACCTTGGAATACATAGATCCATCCCTAGATGCTCTCATGTAAAAATTTGACGTGTAAATTTTTGCTGTTGATTAGATTTTCTTGTGAAACCCAAGATAGGGTCCACCTTCTTAACAAGATAATGTGAAATTTTCACATGAGAGTACTCATTTGCAGTAACTAAACAATGAAAAAGAGGAAACAAAATTGGAAAGAACCATATAGCATATTCATCTTACATTGTGTGGGTTGCTTTGAACTATATCAACGGCATCCTGATTACTCAGGTGTTCCCAAAGACCATCAGAAGCAAATATGAGAAATTGATCATGCTCTTGCAGTTCATGAACAGAAATCGACGGGTCTGAGCTCAAAATTGGCCTTCTAAAAGTTTCCTGGAGACGAAACTTTTGATACAAAGGTTCCTTGTTAAATTCTGCCTTTTTAAGGTATACATCACCAATGGATCTAGAAACCTGCCAGACAAAAAAAATCATAACCAAGTCTAAACAATTTACTATCAAACAGAGATCAAATTCACTGGAAATTAGCATCATTCGCCAAGTGAATAACTTATGGGATTTATTGATAGAGAAAATAATCGATGAATTTTTCATTCATTTGCTTGGCATGAAGATCTTTGAATGAAGACCTTAATAAACATTTTTTTTGTAACTAAACCACATATATGATTCAATTTTTAAATGATAAACCACATAAACATGGTTCCACCACACAATGCAATCACATTTTCTATCCATACAGAAACTAAGGTGAAAATCCTTGATTATTTCAAGATTGAATAGTAATTCACATTAAGTTATATAAAAATCAGACCCGTTTTATCTGGAGTTTTCATTTTCCTCACTGGGAAAACTTTTAATCTTTAGTTTACTACATCCTGCGCCAGTGACACACACACCCTTCGCCTTCCATATCTCCAATAAGACTCAGCCTAGACCAACCCTAGTAATCTAGCCTACATTATTGCTACCCTCCCATAAAAATGCTTAGATCACAATGGCATTTTTTAACACCATGCCCATCTAGATGCAGAGATCAAAAAGATGAACGTTCATGTATATCAAGATCACATCAGACCACAAAAGTAGGCTAAGGTCATAAAACCCTTTTTTTCAACTGTTGCGCATACTGATCATCCACAGACACAAAAACATCAGGCAACTCTAGAAATACATAACTTCATCCTTTTCTAAGACACAGAAATCAAGCAAATATTATGTTTTCAAGTTCCAAATTCCAACACCATAACTTGTTACTAGAAATATCTCTCACTTCATAATTTTCAAAGTTACTCATGAAGCATTACACTATAACACATTTAATTGTTTAACCACATTCCCTCAAATACAAGAAGTCTGAAAGATGGATTCTATAAACCATAGCTGGAAAGACAACTCAGAAAAATGAGGTATCACAAACATCGCTAAAGAGATGCTGGTGAGGTGGTACACAGCCGGAAAGATCACTTAGCAAGACAGCTTGGACGATGCACAACCATAAACGACCATCAGAGCTGGTTGGAAATGGTGCATAACCAGGAAAGGAGATACTGTTGGAAAGACGCATAGTGAAAAATTCCCAGTAAGCAATCATATACAACAAGACACAAGACCCAAACTTCTGCAAGTTCATTTTTGAAAAACAGCACTTGGAAGCTTCAAAGTTCAAACAGCAATAATAACCTCAATTTTGTTTGTATTCAGATGACCTTAAAACCTTCAAAAATTATGTTAGAAAAATTGAAATGTAAAAGTGAACCAGGGTTGAATTGGCTCAACAATGGCTTGAGTAGACTCAATCAATAGCTTGTGGCTGGAAGAGAATACAACGACACAATTACCGAGCGAAAACAGCAGACAAAGTTTAGCAACCAAATAGGAGCATCAAATATCCCTAACAGGGCCAAACTTTAGACAGGAATATAGGGAAACTAAACATTTTTTGGCTAGGGCGATGCATAACAAAGCAGACAAACAACAAAACAAAAGGAAGTAGAGAGTCACCAGACAAATACATTGGGAAAGAGAGTTTTGGATTTTAGTGTTCAGAAGCCAGATACCGACAGGGTAAAGGAGGATGGAAACACTCTAATACCAAATTGAAATTATAAGGGTTTGACAAGAAAAAAGAGAGGAGACAGAACAGAACATATCTGATTGATATTCACATCATATGAAATATTAGATAAGCCTGAAATTTGGACAGAATGAGTTGGCGTGTTTAATGACTTTGGTTGGATGAGTGGTCCAAACCACTATCTTGGATGTGGCTAATTTATTCTGGCTGTGTACCATTACTACTAACATAACAAAACTTGTAAGACATGAATAACCCTGATATCATGTGCAAAGACCCTCTCGTTCCGATGATCTCTTGGCTACTGTAATATGACAATTCTTGTATACCAATATACTTGCTGCAAAAGGCTACAATTAAATTAAGACTAAAAAGAGTATATTATTTCAAACTCTCACTTGTTTTTTGGTTGAAAATACAAGACTTATCTTTTCTCCCCCAAAAAACTACATGCGCCTCTCTTGATGTTTGTACCCTTTAAAATCAAATTCATATCCTAATAAAATCTGATAGAATAATTAGCTCAGAGGGTAAATTGAATACCAGTGCTTTTATGTTTTATCTCAAAAATAATTAGGTTAACTTCATAGAAAAAAGAGATGCTCAATCCTAAACATTAGTTACTCATACAAGTAGCCATGCTGAGGCACCCTTTGCAGTATTTAGCACTAACGCAAATCACACTTTCAATCTCATCACATCTTTAAAAACACTTTCTAAAGTCTAAATGTTGTATTTGCCCAAAAAAATAAAGCACAAATGGCCTAAAACACTTTTAGTACAGACAAAAATAAATAACGTGACAATAACTTACGGACAAAACACAATATGATAAAGACTAACAACAACGAACTAATTGCGAAGAAAAGTCAATCTATCTATTACATGATCAAGACTAAAGTGACATAAAAAGGTCATCACGAGAGATATGATTTAGGTATGAACATATCCGCTAAACTAAAAGAAACACTGACAATATGTAGCCTAATATCACATAGCACAAAAGTTTTGGATGGTCTTCAAAACGAGATGCTGATTCCCCTGTTAATACAAAAATGTCAATCACCAAGATTCATATAAAAAACCTTACCTGTATCAGGCCCTTCACACGCCATACATTGTGCTTTAGAACCACAATTTTTGAGTCATCTGGATGCAGAGCATGCATCTCTTGTCTCACAGATTCTATAGCCACATTATGCTCTGATGACAGTTGGATCGCCAGAACCTCCCCGGTTGCTCTGACAACCCTCCCAAGCACAGCACGGGAATCGCCAAGGTTAGCGATATAGAGATTATCGCCACAAATCACACCAACCAAACAACAAGATCCCACGGCAGCAATTTGGGGGTTCATAGGCCACTGCTTGGTGACAATTGACAGAAAACCCTCTTCCGTGGCTTGGTATGCCTTCCGAATGACCTCCACAGACATGGACTTATGCTCAGATGCAAATCCTTAAAAATATTAAAACATACACACACACATACACATCAAAACAATGTTCAGAAGCAACATTGAACCAAGAAGAAACTCTTAAGCATTTCTAGAGTTGAGACTTCTCTCGCTATGTACTATTGAATATGTACCTCATCAATCGTACCGGCCGACTTCATTTTCAATGCTCTAATTAATGAAATACACATTCATTGGTACAAAGCAAGAGATTTCTCTTGATTCACTAGCACCTAAAATCTCTCTCTCACTCGAGAATATAGAGTCATTATAATATTGAGATATATATAACTTAAAAGGCCATTACTTTTCAGATGCTGGAATAGATTATCGCAAATGTAGCGCGATGTCTCCGGCCCGCCGTGACCGTCGTACACGCCAACAAAAGTTCCGTAAGGGCCAGTGTCAAGCAAGCTGAGGGGGCCAGACTCAATCTGGCTCTGATCCTCGAGCAAGTTGTTGGCCTGAACCACGGCCATGGAGAATTCACCAAACAAGTGCTGCCCACCGTCCTTGTACCACAGCAGCCCTTCCTTCCGACCGGATACATCGTTGGAGCCCTTGCGGTCCGGGGATCGTCGCCGCCAGCAGGCGCCAAGAAAGTCCATCAACCTTGATAGCATCCCTCATTTCACCCCAAAACAACCCACCAGTTCCTTCACATCCAAAAAATGGATGCAAGATGCAATTTTTCCTGATGATGATTCTTCTCCAAACCCACACCAAAAACACACAAGCTCCTCTTCTCCAATCCTATGTATAAATACACTTAACCTATGCTCCAATTCCCAATCACACATCAAAATTGGACAAATCCAAAGGTTCAATTTCACTGAACAATAAAAATAGGGTACCTGTAAATACATACATACATACAAATTAGTAATAATAATTAACAACAATAATTATAATCATAATAAATAACTAATAAAAGAAGCAGATTTAATCAAAAAATTAAAAATTATACTAATAATAATAACAAAGAAGCAGAGAAATTGATGATAAGAGCAGTACTAGGTTTGAGCTGAGCAGTGGGTGCAGGATTGCAAACAAACGTTAGATCTGCAGATCCAAGAAAGTGAAGTGTGTGGTGATAGGGTTTTGTGTGTTTTTTTCCCTTTTTATTCCTTTTTTCTTTTTTTGTGCGAGTGATTTTATGATTTGTGTGTTGTGTTGGGGGAAGTGGGAAAACAATGAATAGAGGATAGAGATGGAAGAGAGAGAGAGAGAGAGAGAGAGAGAGAGGTTTTTGGGATAATTGATTGGAAGAAAAGAAAATGAAAAGAAAAAGAGAGAAAAAGGGGTTAGTGAAGATCAGTCATAGGGTGGGAGTGAGCGAGTGACCTCAACGCTCAAACTCTTCTTCTTTTTTTATTTTTCTTCTTATTATCCATTTTGGTTGTTTGTGTTATTTCTCTTTCTTTCACCACACTGACACGCCTATGAAGTGAAAAGGAGAAGCCGAAAGCTACAGCAATTGGGTTTGAAAATGTTAGAATTTCACAATTTCACGAATATGAATACGAAAAAATCAGTTGATTTTAATATTATCACTCCAATCAGATATTTTTAAGATTTAAATTATTATATGATTTTGTAGTTTATATTTTTATTTTATTCTTTTAATTTTATGTAAAATTTTAATTTTGACAATCTTAATTAGCATAATTTTTAAGTCAACTTTTAAACTCTTATAACATTATTATAATTTTATTATATAAGACGAATTATTTCTAATATAAACTCGTGTTTAGTAAATTTGTATGAGTTAAGGTGAATTTAACCAAAATTGGTAAACTCTTATTATACTAATGAGTTTATGATTTTAAATTTATACTTAATTTTTCTTTTAAAATTTAAACAAATTTAGCAACTTATGTGGGATATTTAGTTGGCTTTTTTATGTTAAATAATATTTATTGAGTTTATTATATTAATTTTATATATTTATTTTATTAAGTATATTTGTATAATATTTATATATTTATCATATTTAGACTATATTTTATCAAATTACAAAATAATAATACACTTACGTAAGAAAGTATGACACAACAATAATGCATCAAGACATATTTTATGATATTTTTTGTTTATTTTGTTATAAAGTTAACATTGTTCAATTTCATTTATGATTATGACAATTTATCATGTTTATTTATTAATCATTTATTAATCATATTTCACGTATAATATATTTCTTTGCATGTATTGTTACGAGATTATAATTCGAGTTTGTTGATATTTCATGAGTTTATTTTAGGTTTTTTATTTTGATAACCTTGGTTATAATTACTCATCTAGCGTATGACACAATGCTATTATCCATCTATTATTGGATGAGATTATTCAAAATCATATCCTATTAAAATCTCATTCAATGACAAATAAGTAAGATTAAAGAAAAAGGTTGCATTTTGCTTAACGAACAAATGGGTTAGATTCTACATGATCAAGCCTATGGAGCTTAAGGTTGGGCATCAACAACTAATGCAAAATTTTGCGAATCTTCGTGAAAATGGAGATTATAATAAGTGTCCAAGGATGTACTTGAGTATTGATACAATTCTCATTTCTCGTTTTTTAATTGAAAATCTCTTAAGTTTCCTACAGGAATTTCATCTAATCAATGATTAAAGTTTTTTGGTTAGAATCATAAATATCCTCAATCATGTTCGAACGTATGAGATTTCATAAGAGACTCGTGTTATTTCACATTGAGAGGTCAAGCTTAAAATTATTCGCTAAAAGAAAAGAGCACATCTCACTCCAATCGACCATGCATATCTTGCATATATATATATATATATATGGTAGAAAAGTTGGACAAAAAATAATTAAAAATTTTAAAAAATTGAGAGAACGTTATTCTCATTACGCAACTAAAATTTCACCCGAAATTAATCATTAATCTCTCATGATATTGTTTACTATAAACTATTGCAAAATTAAATTTTGTGAGTTTCAAGTCTAAAAAAATTGTGAGGACCAAAGACAGTCCCTTTTATATTGGTCTTCTCTATTATGTGTCACCTAAAACATTGCGATCCATTTAGAAACAAGGTCAAACTAACATCTAATCATTTCAAAACTTTTATTACGCATAAATTATTATTACATATGTACTAAGGTATTTTTATATTGTCATTTAATTAAATATTTTTGTATAAAAAATAATTAATTATTTTTTTATTATTTAAAAAATTATATATATATTAAATAATTTGATTAGATAAATAGTGCAATAAAATTTATGTAATTAGTACATAACAATTAAACTATTATAAAATTGAAAAAAAAATGCAATGGTCTCAATTTAATCAAATGATAAAAACTATAATCAAATTATTTTTTTTATGCTAAATTATAATCAAATTATAAAACTATACTAATGTGAAGTACTTTTTCGACGAATAACAAAAATATACTAATGTGAAGTATTATGTGAATGAAGTTCGTATTAATGTGCTTAAAATTTAGGCCAAACTATTTAGTTGAATTGATTGGATGTGAACCGGCCATGTGTCTAGTGCAGATAGCAGTATTATTTTTTAGAGTCCTGCTACACGTACACTAAAAAATATACACCATACATACTGTAACATCTCATTTTTTCCTTAGAGAAATATTCGTAAAATATAAATAACTAATTAATTTTCTAAGCATGATTAGAGAATTGAGGCGGAAAATTTTAGTTAAAATATCCCTAGGAATTTAGACGTGTCGCGGTAGAAAATTCGGCAGGCAACTGAGCCGCCATCGGTTGCCGATAAAATTTGGCACGCAAAACGGTGTACGTGAAAATAATCTCCCGGAGAAAAATTTACAAACACCTCCAAACATTAATACCCTTAGGCAGGTGGGAATTAGAGGGTCGCGACGGTCCAAACGGAATATTTTTCGGACAACTGTGCGCGACGCACCGAGACTGCGAGCGATAAAACACGAGCGAACCGGGACCGGGAGAAATTAAAATCTCACCAGCAGAATGGTGAAGGGCTGCACGGTTTTCTTGAGAGAATTGGGTCAAAAATATCTCCCCAAAATGTGCTTCCAAATTCCCATCACCATACTCTCATTAATTACTACCCATACCTTCAACTATTCACCATTTTATTAAAATTCTAAAATTAATCACTCTTCTTCTCCATTCAGCCGAGCCCCCATCAGCCCCCTCCTCACTTCATTTTTCTCCTCCAACACATTTCTTCTCTTAGCATTTCTAGGACCAAGGAAACACCATTGTCTCCAAAGCAAAAATCAAGCATTTCTCCACTATTTTCCTTCCCAAAAACCGAACCCACAAGCCCCAAGCTCCCTCATCTTATTCTCATTTTCTTCCACTAAAAATCTAGAGAAGAATCCTCACCTTGTTCTCTCTAGAAAACTCAAGCCACTCCTCACAAGAACACAAGCACAT
>QANU01047353.1:819568-857028 GCA_003254905.1 Nissolia schottii | reverse complement strand
GACAGATCTTCAAGGCTATGAAGACATGCTTAGTTGGTTATGCGATGGACGAACTTTTATTATGTGTATGGATGATTATAACATGTACATATACTTTATTATAATATTATATGATTGGTTGTACTTATCTGTGAAGGATTAGGTACTTGCTTAGGTAAATAATTATGCTATGAATGACTATTGGTTGTAAGCCTCAAGCTCTATCGTTTGTCTTATATACTTTGATTCACACATGGCTCATATTTCGTAATTATGCACTCAGTAGAAAAGTTTTAAATTGGTCCATATTTTCCTTAATCAAGTATTTTCGAAAAAGTAATAAGGGACTATAAGTATTCCCACCAAGTGATTAACAACCTAGTGAGCATTGCGTACTACTCGAGGGTATGCAGTTAGCTAGGGTGTTACACATACACCCTATACTTATATACATAAAGTTTGTGTTTTAATGCATGTAATGTTTGTGCACTCAATTAAGTATAATTGAAAATATTATCTATAAGTTTGTAATGTTTGTGCTAAGAATAAAGTTTGTGCATTATTAATGGTGTATGTATGGGTGTATAAAATTAGATGTACATGTAATATTTTTGTATTTTTTATTCAATCATAAATTCGATAAGTTGAACTAATTGAGAGTAATAGTGTTCAACTAAAACGATATCATCAAAATTTTGACTTAAATATAGGTGATGGTAGAATGAAATTAATAATGAAACTCACTTATTAATGATGATGATCATTATAATAATAACACATTTTTCTCGAGAACATTCTCATAATTCCACTTATCCAACAATTTCCGAATTAATTATATCATAGACAACAACAAATTGTTTGCTGGACATTTTTTTTTTAAAGAAAAGTATAGTTGGTTTAAACAATAGTCATCTATTAGATTGAAAGGGTTTTGGGTATAAATATTTATAAATCACTTATTATAAAAAAAAAATTACATTGAAGCACGAATCAGATTTATGTGAGTTTGTTCTTTATTAATTGTGTCAATTATTTTTAACATTGTTGGTTGGTTAAACATTATATCATAGTTTATATTTATGTGATTTTTTATCATTAATTTTTTTGTTATTTATGTCATATATATGATTTATCTCATCAATTAATGATAAAATATCATGCTCAATAACATATAATAAAAAATTTAATTGAGATAATTAATTTTCATAGCAGTATTATCATATTTCTTTCCTTTTCTTTTTGTAGAAAATGTGGTTAAAAATTGTTGAAATTATTTAATTGTATAATTTTGATTCCTGCTTGTCATGTTTTTGCATTTTGTCGTAGCCTGCGAAAGTTGCCGTCAATGGAGGCATCGAATAAAACAGAAAACCAAAAAACAAAACATAAAAAAAAAAAAAAAAGTAAAATTCCATCTGTGTCCAAAGTTCTTCTTGGCCTTCGATCAATTTTCCTCCAAATTCTTCGCAACCCTAACCCTAACCCCCAAATCCACCCCTCCAAATTCCCACGCTCTCCGATCCATGAAGAAAATCCAACCCGAATTGGTCACAATCCACTGCAATCCTCACCAAAAATTCGCTGAATTTTTGTTCCATAAACCCTAATTCCCGAATTGCTCACCGCAATTTCGGTACTTTTTTATCCCTTCTCCGCAATGGAGAGTCCCCTCTCTCCGCCGCCGTCTTCCTCCGGTGACGGCGGCGGCGGCGACCCCTACGCCAACTGGTACGGCAACATCGACTACCTCCTCAACATCTCCGCGATCGGTGCCGCCTCCTGCCTCCTCATCTTCCTTCTCGTGAAGCTCCGTAGCGACCACCGCCGCATGCCGGGACCCGCCGCCCTAGCCGCCAAGCTCCTCGCCGTCTGGCACGCCACAGGCCGGGAGATCGCCCGCCACTGCGGCGCCGACGCCGCGCAGTTTCTCCTCGTCGAGGGCGGCAGCTGCGCCGTGCTCCTCTCCGTCGCCGCGCCAGCCGTCCTCCTCCTCCTTCCGCTCAATCTCTACGCGGGCGCCGCCACGCTCGACGACCAGTTCTCCAACACGACGATCAACCACATCGAGAAAGGCTCCTACCTCCTCTGGATCCACTTCGTCTTCGCCGTGATCGTCGTCGTTCTGGTCCATTTCGGAATCTCGGCGATCGAGGAACGGTTGAGGATCACTAGGTTTAGGGATAATTTCGGTAATTTGAGCGATCCTAGCGCCGATTCCACTGCTATATTCACCATAATGGTGCAGGGTTTGCCGAAGATCATTGGTGCCGATAGGGTTGTGTTGCACGAGTATTTTCAGTATAGGTATCCAGGGAAGGTGTATAAGGTTATAGTGCCGATGGATTTGTGTGCATTGGACGATTTGGCCACTAAATTGTTGCGCGCCAGGGATGAGATTTCGTGGCTGGTTGCGAGGATGGACTCGCGGCTGTTGCCGGAGGATGTTGATAACAGTGAATTTGGCGGTGATGGAGTCCGGCAGGGTGGTGGTTTGCGCAGATTGCGGGATTGGGTTGTTTGTTGTTGGAGATGGTGGAGAGGCTTTTGTGCTGATGTTATGGCGAGATTCGGTTATACTGATGAGGAGAGGTTGGGGAAGTTGCAGGAAGTTAGGGCTGAGCTGGAGACTGAGCTGGCTGCTTATAAAGAAGGCCGCGCGCCAGGCGCTGGCGTCGCCTTTGTGATGTTCAGGGATGTGTATACTGCTAACAAGGCCGTTCAGGATTTTCAGAATGAGAAGAGGAGGAGGATAGGGAAGTTCTTTTCGCTCATGGAGCTGCGGTTGCGGAGGAACCAGTGGAAGGTCGAGCGCGCCCCCTTGGCGACCGATATTTACTGGAAGAACATGGGGACGCCGAAGCTCTCACTGAAGTTGCGGCGGCTGTTTGTGAATGCTTGCCTGTTGCTGATGTTGTTGTTCTTTAGTTCACCTCTTGCCGTGATCAGTGCTTTTCAGAGTGCCGGGAGGATCATCAACGCAGAAGCCATGGATAACGCGCAACTGTGGTTGGCTTGGCTGCAAAGCTCTAGCTGGCTTGGTAGCCTGATATTTCAGTTCTTGCCAAATGTGATCGTATTTGTTAGCATGTACATAGTAATCCCTTCGGCGCTTTCCTATCTGTCGAAATTCGAGCGCCATTTGACTGTGTCTGGGGAGCAACGGGCCGCGCTTTTGAAGATGGTTTGCTTCTTCCTTGTGAATCTCATTCTGTTGAGGGGCCTGGTGGAATCATCGTTGGAGAGCACTATCCTGAAGATGGGGCGGTGCTATTTGGATGGAGAAGATTGCAAGAGGATTGAGCAGTACATGAGTGCCTCGTTCCTGTCAAAGTCATGCCTTTCCTCTCTTGCATTTCTGATCACAAGCACCTTTTTGGGTATATCCTATGATCTCTTGGCTCCGATTCCTTGGATCAAAAGAAACATTCAAAAGTTTCGGAAGAATGACATGCTTCAGTTAGTTCCAGAAAGCGAAGAATACCAGTTAGAACATCAGGACACCAATGGTCTTCAGAGACCACTGATGCATGGCAATGATTACGACGCATCCAATGGGGATAATGTAGAGGGACAAGATCTTTCTGTGTATCCAATCACCGGAAGCTCGCCTGTGCCGAAACAGACATTCGATTTTGCGCAGTATTATGCCTTCAATTTGACGATATTTGCCCTGACGTTGGTATATTGCTCATTTGCTCCACTTGTGGTTCCTGTTGGTGTCATCTATTTTGGCTATAGATATGTGGTTGACAAATACAACTTCCTGTTTGTGTATCGAGTTCGGGGCTTTCCCGCAGGCAATGATGGGAGGCTTATCGACACTGTAATATTCATCATGCGATTCTGCGTCGATCTGTACCTGCTGGCTATGCTGCTGTTTTTCTCAGTCAAAGGGGACTCTACGAAGTTGCAAGCTATATTCACTCTTGCATTGCTGGTCATGTATAAATTGTTGCCTTCCAGTAGCGATAGCCTTCAATCAACTCTTCTGCAGGGCGTTCAAACGGTCGAAAATGTTGTAGATGGGCCAATTGATTATGAGGTCTATTCGCAACCCAGGTTTGATTGGGATACCTTCCAAGGGTGATTCAAGCTTTAGACATGCCTGCTATCCTATAGATATTTATCTGTGTTCCAAATCGCAAGTATGTAGCTCAGAAGAATAGTGGTAGGGGGATAGGGATGAAAACAGGTTTCTATTGTGAAATTTTTGCATGACCTACTCAGGAATGAATTTATCATTGATTAAGAAAGTGGGGTTCAGACAGAACCCGTGACGGATCGATAGTGAAAATTCTCTCATAATCAGGTCATGTGAAAATTTGACACGAGATGATCCATTCTCAGAATAGGAATGGGTATGGAGGGGTGGTGCCGAGACAGGGAAGAAAGGGAAAGAGGGTTCTTTTAACTGCTGTTAATATTTTGCTTTACACAAATTTATGGCATTTCATTCTTGTCTTCCATTTCTTACCTGATTCAAAATCATGGCTGGGATATTAATAGTTTAGTTGGAATGTATCATATGATAGTTTAGTGAAGTTCCTAGCTTTCTGAATTTGAGGCAATTTGTTCTGCTGTGCACTGCAATTGTAATATCTACCTAACACAGTCTTGAAATTCTAGTGGGGGAATGTTGTGGCCTTGGTTTGCTAGAAAAGGTGCTTGTTGCTTTGATTTCAGACTAGAAAATACCATTATTTTTAACTTTATCATGTTTTCACACTATCGTTCAATTATGGGTCGTTATATATGAGATTTTTGTGTCAGTGGGTTTGCAATGTATGATTAGAAATCAATCCATCAAAATTAGTCTTTTTTTAATGTAAACTGACATAGAACAAAAACTATAAGCATGAAAGTAGTTGCTATTATACACTAACTATTGGATCAGACAATATTAAGATTGGAAGAGGCTTTTCAAGATTTTATATTTTATATTTCATGTTCAATCATATTGTTACGTTAAATTATTCGTGGTCCCCTTCATTTTACGATCATCTATAATGTGTATTCTTATGTGCATTCCATAAACTTGCAGGATGTGTGACTTGTCATGAACCTTTTAAAATATGGCACAATAAAGCATGCTTTAATCGTCATTAAATACGATTAGTATACATGTATATGCAAACGTAATAACAATAGAAATATCATGGATTTTGTTAACATAGATTCTTAGGAGATCTATAAAGAAAAAAAAGGAAAGTATTAAATATAACTAAAACTACATTTTTAATTTCTCAAAAAGAAATTAATATTTTGCTAAGAAATCAAAATAATTTAATTAAAAAGTAACAAATATCACTTTTAATTCTTTTATTAGTTTTATTGCATACTTTTGCTTTAGGAAACCACGGCAGTAGTACTCACTCTCACTTCTCTTCACAGGAAAAGAAAATTAATGACCACTTCACCTCGAGAATTTGTGTAGGCAGTTATCTCTATTGGGAGACTCACTCACCATAACCAAGTGCATCGGGCAGGCAACAAGAACAAAAATAATAATAGTTACTCCATACATGAATTGCATAATAATTAACCGTGACAAAAGTTCTAACTGTCATTTGATTACATTTCCCTTTCTGCATGACACATGTTAAAAGTTGTTTCATAATGTTCTTAACTTGATCATTTAATTTTATTTAATTTAACAGGCGTATATATAACATGCATTTTTCATTAATTGCACTAAATGCATTACACGAATTTAGGGGGAAAAAACGTTGGATTATGGTATTAAAACCAAATAAAAAAACGAAAAAAAATTATAAGACAAAGATGAGAGAGGTTGAAGAATTCCATTGTTGGAATTCACTTGGACCAAATGAATTATAGGGAAAATTGAGAAATTGAGAAGAGTTAGGAGATCAAAGACATTGCCATATTAGTCAAAACACAAAATCCTATATTCACTCACAACCAAACAACAATTATTTCAGATCTCAAAATTCCCCACTTGGAGAACATGCTCAGAAAATTCCAAATCCATATTGTTGTTTTTCCACTCATCACTCAAATTTGTTGTTACATGGAACTTTCTCTCTCAAATGTGTGGCTATATTCTTTTCTATGTAACTGATCATAGTGTGCACTAACCACCAATTCAATAAATAGGTTGAATAGAGAGTCACAAAAGTCATTTGCTCCCTTTTTTCACTTGTGTGTGACTTTTTTTTTTCTTTCTCTCTTCATCACTTGGGACATAGAAGGCATATATAGATATAGATATATATATATATATATATATATATATAATAAGAAAAAACATGATGCAACATAAGGTAGTGAAAAGCAACCTTGGTGATTTAGGTTCAGAGATGAACAAGGTTGTTGTTGGTTCAGGGAAATATGATGAACCCATTTGCCCAAAACCAAGAAGGATTTCACCTGCCATACCTGAATTCCTCAAGCCAAACTGGTGCAACAAACACGGGTATGACACATTTTGTTTCAATAAAAAAAAAGATAAATTCTACATGTTCCTTTGAAAAATGTTACGCTGCTTGAACTGTATTATCAAAATTGAATTATCAGAATGATGTGACTCAACAATAAAATAGTGTTATTATTTTATAATTGTGACATTTAATTCTAACACATCATATTTTGACATGTGTAACATTGTTGTTTTCCAGTGGTGAATGTACTTCTAATTTGTTATTTTTATGTCCAGTCAATCAAATGTTAATGGTGGAAATGGAGTACTCAACATGATCACCGAAAAGGTTTATGTTTTTTTATTAAATTAGTGTAACAATTTATTTGAGAGATTAGTGAATCTTCAAATTCGTTCCTCGGATTGTCAGCATAGGTAAAATTCATCTCTAAATTATGAAAAATTGTCAAATTACTCACTCAGGTTGTCAAAAGTTGGTTAAATTGATTATTGGGAATGACTAATTTGATTGACGTCAATGGATTAACTTGACTGACTTTTGGTAATTTCAATGGCTGATATGACAATTTTCATAATCGGAGGATGAACTTTGACCGATGCAGATAACTCCGGTGACGAATTTCAAGGTCTACTCCAATTTATTCATTAGCCTAAAGAATTGGATTGAATGTTTTAATTGTTATAATTTTGCAGGGTTCAGATGGAAGGGAATTGGTGTGTAACGTGTGCTTACCTTCTTGTTATTCTGGCTCACCACCTCGTAGATCAGAGAATCCATTGGTTCATGATGTGGAATTTATTCACCAAGTGGAACTAGTTTCACCATTGGCAAGAACTAAATTATCTGACAAATTTGGATTTACCTCTGCTTCTCCAATGTGAATGTGATAATAAAAATAAAATGGGCAAATTAATTAATTAGTAGCATTATTGGCTAAAGGGAAGAGGAGTTCATCATCAAATTTGCATAGTTGAGGGAATATTTGAGGGATTTTGTTGTAGAGGATATAGTTAGTACGAGGCACGCTTTCTCAATGCTTAAATATGTAAATAGGTAATGTGAGGTTGATGTATATAGAAGATTTTGTTGTGTAAGCCAATATGGCAAATATGGTTATTCTACTACTGAGAGTTTAGTAATTGATAAAGTTATTCTTGTGACGGCCATGATTTCATTTGGGAGGGGGGGGGGGGGGGGGGCAAGATTGCGATATTTTACAGAATAAAAAACGTCTATTATTATTATTATTATTATTTTGTGGTAATTTTTTTAGCATTTTTTTATGTCTCATCTTATGTTGTGACTTTTGTTCTAAAAATTTTCATAATTGAAAAAACATGTTCAATAGTTACTGATGCAAAAAGATAAGAAGATGAGTAAAGAATATTAATATACAAAATGATATTGTATATTTTTTCATCATGAAGGTGAATATGGTTGTTCGTGTTTGTAGTCTTTTAAAATTTGTATAAGAAAACAAACAAACAACTTAGTAAAAGTAAAAATTTTTTTGTCTCTATTCTCAGACATGTTTCTAGTATCAAACACATCTTATATGAGGTTTGTAGATGAATCAATAAACATAACCGTCAATGTCTCAACTATTATAACACCTACGCCCCTATCCTATCTCTCTAATACCAAACGCATATGAAGTTTGCAGACGAATTAATAAGCATAATTGTCAATGCCTCAACTACTATAACACCTATGCAGCAAAGAACATATTTAGGTGAGTGGTAGCCCAGAAAAAGCTTAATAGGAAATTTCAAACTTGTCCTCCTATTCTTCTCGATCCACAAGACTCACTTTGAGTGAATTTAAAGATTTAATTAGTCATGACCCTCGCATAAGTAATGAGTGTGGAGAAAAGTCTTTACACAATAACTCTTTAACTCCCTAAAACAGTGATTAGTTATTTTTATGACCAACAGTCTATCACTCGCCTTGATGAGCAGAAGTGATCGTAAATTAAAATACTAAAAATCCCTAATTCTAAAGTTTTTCCCTTTTTTGTAAAAATAAAAATTCAAAGGTACTCCGTAACGGTAACAGAAAGAGAAAAGCCCCGCCACAGCGCAACCGTCATAAACTGTCAAAAACAAAAGGAGCGTTGTGGGGCCCACTCACATGCCTTTCTCGTCGAAGTCGCAGCGACACTTCAGTTTCAAAGATTTCTCTCTTTCACACTCTCTTCAAAATTCAACAATTCAACACTCAAAACCCCACACCCCAAACCCTAGATTTACATTAGGCTTAGATTCACTTAATGGTTCCCCATCTTCCAATTTAGGGTTCCGCTTCTCTTCAACTCCATCACCATCACAACAACAGAGAAAATGCTCCCTTTCTTCAGATTCGTCGTCCTATTCCTCTTCTTCCGCCATTGCCGCGGCGCCGTCTTCACCTTCACGATGCACCACCGGTTCTCCGACCCCGTCAGGAAGTGGTCAACCGCCGCCGTCGGCATTCCCTCCCCTTCCGACGGCTGGCCGGAGAAGGGCACGTTCGAGTACTACGCCGAGCTGGCTGACAGGGACCGCTTCCTCCGCGGCCGCAAGCTCTCCGAGGTCGACGCCGGGCTCGCCTTCTCCGACGGCAACTCCACCTTCCGCATCAGCTCCCTCGGATTGTATGTTCAATTCTCACCTTTTTTTTTTCTTTTCTTTGGTTTTTTGAGGTGATTTTGTTATCTGCGTTTTGGTTATGTTGTTTAAAAAGATTAGTGACCTAGATCAAGAAAGATTAACGCTTTTTCCTGGTATAGAAATATCAATTAATTTGTAACCCTGCATTTTACAGTTTGTTTGGAAATGCTGCTATTTTGAGTGAAAAAAAAAGATTTTCTTTAATAAAATAAATTATTTTTATGTTTTTTAATAGTTCTGGGTTAATAATTTTTCCTTTTAGAAAAAGAAACAAAATTATTAGAAAAGTAATAAGAAATAAGAAATAAAACATAAAATAAACTTCTTTGAGGAGCTCCTTTAAAACCCTTCTTGCTTCATGATTTTAGGAAATTAACTAATCTTTATTAGACAAATGTTGGGGACTGAATCGCTACATTATTTGGCATTTTTTGGTTATTGGATTTTGGTCCCTGATTTATGGAGATTTATACAGTTTGCATTATACAACAGTTCAGCTGGGGACGCCGGGTGTGAAGTTCATGGTGGCGCTTGATACCGGAAGTGACCTATTTTGGGTACCCTGTGATTGCACCAGATGTGCAGCTATTGATGGCACAGCCTTTGCTTCAGCCTTGGCTTCAGTATGCTCTCTTACATTACTCATAATTATAAAGGGTTTCTGTATTGGATATTGTTCATTCTTTGGTTCCTCTAAGTTATAAAAGTATCTTGAGTAGTTAGAGCCTTTGTATGATGACGTGTGAAATATGATTATGGATATCTCGTGTTTTACGGTGCTGCCGCATTGTTTTTGACTGAAAATCATTGTAATGGCAGGATTTCGACCTTAGCGTGTACAATCCTAATGGATCTTCAACAAGCAAGAAGGTGACTTGTAACAACAGCCTGTGCACGCATCGCAACCAATGCCTCGGGACATTCAGCAACTGCCCCTACATGGTCTCTTACGTCTCTGCTGAAACTTCTACATCGGGAATACTAGTGGAGGATGTTCTGCACTTAACAAAAGAAGATAATGATCTTGTTGAGGCAAATGTTATATTTGGGTTAGTTTCCTTGTTACATTACTTCAACTGATCAATATGACACTCACTTGAGTGCTTTTAGCTGTCTTACTCTCCTTGTTTTAATCTTTCCTTCCTTTTTTTATTTCTCAACAACCCATCTAAACAATAACAATACATGTGTTGCAGCTGTGGACAAGTTCAGAGTGGATCATTCTTAGATGTTGCTGCCCCCAATGGTTTGTTTGGGCTCGGTATGGAAAAAATATCAGTTCCTAGCATATTATCAAGGGAAGGCTTTACAGCAGATTCATTCTCCATGTGTTTTGGACGGGATGGCGTTGGAAGGATAAGTTTTGGGGACAAGGGAAGTCTTGACCAAGAAGAGACTCCATTTAATCTGAACCCATCACAGTAAGTGGTAATTCCCTGTTGCTTCCCTCTGATTATCTGAATTTAAAGTAATATTATGCTTGCAAAAATATCACCACTTATGCTTCGACACATTACACAGCCCTACCTATAACGTCACAGTCACTCAAGTCCGTGTAGGCACAACTCTAATCGATGTGGAATTCACTGCTCTTTTTGATTCTGGGACCTCTTTTACATACTTGGTTGATCCAACCTATACAAAGCTTTGTGAGAGTGTAAGTACTTAAAAAGCATGAAAACCTGATTACATTTTTGTTAGAAGTTATTTGAAGGCAAAACTTACCAAGGTACTTATGTTGCAGTTTCATTCCCAAGTACAAGATAGGCGGCGTCCATCCGATTCAAGAATCCCTTTCGAATATTGTTATGATATGAGGTCATAGAACTAGAACTAGTACTATTTATGATGATCCATCTTAGTTTTTCCTTTCAAAGCTAAACTATTCTTCTTTATGATGGACAGTCCCGATGCAAATACGAGCTTGATACCTAGCATGAGTTTAACTATGGGAGGTGGAAGCCAATTTGCTGTTTATGATCCAATAATTATTATCTCTACTCAGGTGGTAGTGCAAGCTGTTCACGTCTTCAATCTATGTAAGCTTGTTAGCTTTGGATGCGCATACGTATAGCTAAAGATGTTCCTTTATTATTTTGCAGAGTGAACTTGTATATTGTCTAGCAGTTGTCAAGAGTGCTGAACTGAACATAATTGGGCGTAAGTCTCTTACTTTCTTAAAGCGACATATCCATGATTTAATGTGTGCTATGAACCTGAAGTTGCTCATAAAAAGAAGTTAATACTTGACGTGGTTTGTTGAGTGTGAGTTATCTTGATATCAGTCCAGCATTGCTCATTCTCATGCATTGCTCTCCCGAATGATATTGATGATTATTTACATTTGGCTTTTCATGTTGATTGCAGAAAACTTCATGACTGGTTACCGTGTCGTATTTGACCGGGAAAAGCTCATATTGGGATGGAAGAAATTTGATTGTAAGCATTTATTTTCTTTTCAGCTATTGTTACCTCCAATTTTTTTTGTTATATGCAGAGATTGATAGTCCTACTCTTAGCTTTTATCCAAAATGAAAATCATACTTAGAGCCCTTAAACAGGTTATGACATTGAGGATCATAATGCCATCCCAATAAGAGCACACTCAGGCACTGTACCCCCTGCTGTGGCCGCCGGGCTCGGCCATTACCCGAACGGTGATGCAGCTAGGAAGTCCAAAAACAATTCTCAGAGGTCAATGGCATCACCATCCCATTATCGCCACACTTCACTTCTGGCTTCCCTCGGATTTCTCTTTATCTTGTTTTGTTTACATATTCAATGATCATTCATTTGTATGGAGCCTGTGGTAGTTCACAGTAAACTTTTGCTCATATTCTTGCTCTACATGTTGATATTAGAGCCCTTTTTCCATTTAGTATAGTCGTGTAGAAAATGTGTAAGATTTTTACTCTCTCATGATGCTATCCCACTGTGTAAATGCTATTTGTATGTTTTTCTTCCCACGTATTCTGTTATCTATTCAAAAAGGGTCTCTGTTTTCATGTTATAGTTCTGAGAAAAGCTTATTTGCTTTGATTCGAGATGCAAAAGGAAACATATTTTGGCATCCTTCAATATTCTATATGCTTGAGAATTCATTTTATTAATTCATTTATTTATTTTGCATATACATTCAAAGGGGGGAAGGCAATTTAACTCATGGAATTATACACCATATTGTTAACTTCATAATAATGCAAATTGACAAATATAAACGATCAAATTATCTTCATTTTCTTCCTTCCTTTTCATCTTCTTTTAAGATGAGTGTAATTTGGTCATATAGAATTAGATTTGCATTGTAATAGACGATAGGTTGATTTGTACATTTTTAAAAATAAGGGATAATGGGCGCATGACGTATTATTTCAACAATAATATACATTAAACATGAAAGACCTACTAGAAGGATGAGAAAAACCAAGTCAACAATAAAGGCGTATGAGGCCTAGTGTTGGTGCTACGGCAACATAAATGGAAACCTAATCTTCATGAATTGAGTTGTTCCATCTTACTCGTGGGCCTAACAGTGCATTTGACGAAGCTTCCTAATCTTTGAAATATGCCATTGGATCCATTGTGAAGAACAACAAGTTTAAAGCCAGACACTACCCTGTTGATTTTGACATGTGATTGTGTATCATGGACCAGGTCTATTTTCACAAGATCTACGCCTATAATCTTTCCACCAAGTAAAGGATTCATTATCTTTTAATGGCCTTCTACCCTTAAAAAGTCTTTATCTCCCGCATGCGTAGCAGTTTGGCTTTTAAAAGAATAATAATGTTATTTGTGTTACTTTATTAACCACGTGAAGAAGAACTAAAAATATCTTAATTGGTCTCTAAATTTTTTCACTAATGTCCAAGTCAAAGAAACGTCAGAAAGTAGCAACGCATTAAGTTAAGATGGTCCAAGTCGTTTTTGTTGACTCGATGGTAGACTATCTTACATATAGCTCTTCCAAAAGCTGTTTAATTTACATGTCGTTTTTCTTAATGCTTTATGACATGAACATGGGTGCCAACCGAGGATCGTATCTACCTTTGAACAAAACAAAACTTTTTTTTTATAGGGAATTAAAACTCATTTTTCTCTTTGAATTTTAAAAAAGGTTTTGCTATGCATTCAATAAAAAAAATTAAGGATAAGGACCTCTCAGATTATTTTTTTTTCATTCCTAAGATTTGATACCAATTTAATATATAAATCTTAGTATCAAGAATTTAATTGATATATTCTAAATTGATCATAAACTCTATTGTAGAGAGTGGAGATTTCCCTGTAAAAATTATTTCATTCTCAAGACAAAAAAATTTAAGTACTTGACATCATAAATTTTTTTACGCCAATAATGTTTAAGATTTATTAAATTCAAACTAATCATATTAGAGATATATTAGTCTATTGTGAAAGTTAAAATCTTTTAATGATTCATAGTTTATTTTTCTTTATTCTTAAGATTCGAATTATTATTTTTTTACTCAAGTAGAATAAGTATTAAACTATTTAAATGAACTAAAACTTAATAAATATCATAAACCATTCATACCAAAATAATTAATAAAAAATACCAACAAATGCCTCATAATAAAAAGATCAATTATATCGATATCTCCTTAAATTAAACGATATTACACACGAAGCTTATGATTTATAAAAATTACTCACTTCCTTTAAAGTTTACGTGATATATTACAATTATTGCCCCATAAAAAAAATAAATAGATATTATTTCATCTAGTATCTTTATATTTAGTGATGTTCCTACAATGGGTTGATATAAACTTGTCTGGTAATATCACTTGACCATATGAGATTGTAATTTACTTAATAAATAGAGAAATGATACTGTGATAATTTAATTTAATAATTTTTAAACTGCCACGCTCATAAATTAGGTGAGATTCGTTTAGATAAGATCTATCATGTATTTATATTTTTATGAATGTAATTATATAAAAATTATTAATTAAATTAAGTTGTTATAATAACATTATTCTAATAAATAAAGTAGATTGAATCCCATAAGCCTAATCAAGTTTGGGTTGGGCACACGTAAACTCTTTTACCGAAGAAGCTACGTTTAGTAATAGCATTAATTAAAGGGATTTTGTCTTTCACAATTTCTGAGAAAAGAATAAAACATCACATATTAAAAATAAAAAAATAAAAAAATTAAATGAGTTCAACCTTTTTTAAATTAATAAGATTTAATTTAAATATTTATATTTTTTTCTTCATATTTTTAAAATGAGAAAATGCATTTTCAATTGTGATGAAAGGAACGATATCCCAAACACATATTACTTACACTTATCTCACATCTTTTGTACTTACTATTGAGCGTCTTTTTTAAGGACTTAGCCCTTTTTATCCTTGTCTGATGTATGTTTACACACACACACACACACACACACACTATTTTGTATGGATTATCAAACGCCACAAAAGCTTATCCTATCTGTGTCATCTAATGTATATTTATATATATGGTTTTACATTTATCAAGAGAAAAATAATATAAACAAGGGGTTGTTATCCTTTTCAAGAAAATTTTGCATGTTTTTAAAATATATTTAATGTATGTTTTATGAACATTATTAATTATTAATTTTTTTAAATATATTTTTATAAATATTATAAATTAAATTAGTTATTAACAATCTTCTTTAAACATATCTCTACTTATATAAAGAGCTGAGACATTGTAGCTGCATTTCTTGGTTTTATATATATATATATATATATATATACACTTTATCCTTTTGAATTAATTTACACAATTTAAATAATCTAAAAAGTAAAGTAAAATAATCACTATATTTAATAAATTATTTTTCACTTTTATGAAAATTGTAGCCGCTCCTTTCACTCATCACACCAACAATAAATCACAAAACTCCCTCTATCAGTACATTAAAAGCATTTATTTTATAATTTTATAAAATATTTACTTTAAAATTAAAAAGCGTGGTCAAACAATATTAAATATAATTTAGGAGCATGTAAAAGAAGTATCTGTCTATCTTTAACAAAAAAATTTGTGGCTCAAAATTTAAGGTTGGATGGTCCCTGTTGGCAGGATGTGGCGGCTCAAGTTGGCAACTGCACCGTCCTCTTCATGGTTTCTCATTCATGCATCACACAACAACAAAAGAAAAAAAAAGGACCAAAACAATTAATAAATAAATATAAATTCATGCATCCACAAGCAAAGACTAGGAAGAAAAGAAAAAAAAAGAAAGAAAAAGTTAATAAATCAACACCCTAACTACTGTGCCACATGGCTGATTGATGCCTTTTCGCAAAAGTCCACGCGCAACTGAAGTGTTTGTCTTTCCCCATCCTTTTCTTACATGATTTTAGAAGAAAATGAAACGAGTTTTCTTATTTGAAATGATATTACTTCTTCTAAACTTTTTTTTTTTACTATAATTTGAATAAATATTTTATTTGATTATTATTTAAAATTTTAAATCTGGCTCTCAAACTTATTCTTAGAAAAGCAGCAACAAACATATTAGTGCTTAAAAAAAAAAACTCCATAATGTAGTGTCTCAAGAAATTAAATAATACATCCAATAATTAAGAACTAAAAAGGCCATTATAGTCAATATTTTTAATTATTAAAAATTGTGTTAAATAACCTACCCAAAAAATAAAAGAAATAGTGTCAGAAGATTTCATTTCTCAAAACATTTTTTTTTTTTAAGTTTGTTATCATTTCATTATAATAGAGAACCCAAAACGGTCATAGAATTACACTGGTCAAGGTACCTACTCGGCAATGCTAAATTACCTCATTCTCTCTACTCACTAAGACTCGACAATGCTCGACAACTACAAGCTAAGCCTCATTAAAAACTTTCTCATAGGTCAACAATGCTCAACAAATAGGTTATTCTTTTATATAAATGGATCTCCAAATTTACTCATATTTTTATTTGCTATTTTCAATTAATAATATAAAAATAAAATTATATTATTATTTAAATAAATATTGTTATGTTTCATTTTTTCACTCACTACTTTAAAAAAAAATTAATTGGACATGGTTTATCATTAAACTCTTTTATTGTTCACTTTTGCAGCATATGATCAATACTACGTAGACAAGGGGATTGTTCCATTTTTTTTTTTGGGAGGTCTTTGATGAAACCAGATTTATTCTTCTCGATTTACCTAAAGTTTCAGTGGATGTCTTTGACCCGGTTTTGAGTTATTAATAAAACTAGATTTATCCAAAAAAAAAAAGAAAGAGCCAATACAATGTGAACATAGGTTAATTGCATAGCTGTAATATTATCAGGAATAAATTCTTTCATGTTGTTCTTTTATGTAATAAGGTCATGTGTAATCTTATAACATTAATTGAGAAAGTGAAACCTATATAGAACTTAAATAATAAATAAATTAATGGTGTGAGATTACACATAACTTTATCATGTAAAAAAAACAACATGAGATAATCAATTCCCAGTATTACTAGTGTAGAGCCCATGTCAAGCACAAGATATACTATCTCTAAGTTATAGCAATAAAAAATTACAATCGTAAGGTTAAATTTGCTTTAATTCCCAAGCAATGCCATATTTCTTTTTAATTTTTGCACAAGTTACATCCTATCATTTTCGGCGTAATGTCACATTTTCTTCCAAATTCAGCTAGAAGCCACTTTTCTTTCAATTTCTAATCCAATGTCACACTTTCTTCCAATTCTCATGCAATGCTTCGTTTTCTTCTAATTTTTGTGACATTTCACATTTCCTTTTAATTCCCGTGAGTGGGATGCCACATTTCCTTCCAATTGTCGCAAGAAGCCAAATTTTCTTCAAACTTTTGTGCAATGCAACATTTTCTTCCAATTCTCACTAGATGTCACATTTCCTTCAAATTCTCATGTAATTCCACTTTTCCTTGTGATCTAACTGCAATGTCAAGTTTTTTTTCCAGTTCCCGTGCAATGTTACATATCCTTTCAAATTCCCCATGCAATGACATGTATCCTTCCAATTCCCATGTAATGACGTGTATCCTTCTAATTCTCATGCAATGCTACATTTTCTTGCAATTACTGTGTAATTCACATTTCCTTGTCACATTTTCTTCCAATTATGTCGCAATGACACATTTCCCTGCAAATTTAGCGTAATGTCACATTTCCTTCCAATTACAGAAAGAAATCACACTTCGTTCCAATTCCCGAGCGCAATGCTACATTTCCTTTCAATTATCGTGCAATGCCACATTTTCTTGCAATCCAAGTGCAATGTCACATTTTCTCCGATTCTCATGCAATGTTATATTTTCTTTCAGTTCTCATGCAATGTCACATTTCTTTGCAATCGGAGCGCAATGTCACATTTCCTTCTCATTCATGCACAATGTCATGATTCTTTCTAATTCTCAAGCAATGCTACATTTTATTACAATTCTCGTGCAATTCACATTTCCTTGTAATTCGAGTGTAATGTCACGCTTCCTTCCAATTCTGGTGCAATGGCACATTTCCTTGTAAATTTAGTGCAATGTCACATTTGCTTCTAATGACAATGAGAAACCACATTTTTTTTTTCCAATTCTCGTGTAATATTATATTTTCTTTTAATTCTCGTGCAATGTCACATTTTCTTACAATGTAATCTTTGTGAAATTTATTTTGCTCATATGGCATTATTGTTGATGTTTCACCGTATTAGTTATGTCAACAATTAATAAAGTCTCACTAATGATAGAGACTAAAACCATATAATTTATGATATATTTACACAAAAAAAGTAAAATAATATAAAACTTTAGGTAACCAAACCAAATTTCAAAATCTGGGACTTGAAACATATTTATAAGCTTTATAAGTAAATAGGAGTAAAACCATTGCTTATTATAATAAATAAACAAATTAAATCACTAACCATTAACTATAATCTAATAAAAATTTACACATTTTAATAATAAATATTTATTTTGTAAATATCTTTTTGACCACTCATAATTAATTTAAACTTTTCCTTGTAAATTAAATGAAATGTCATTAATTTCATTTTTTTAATGTAAGTAGCAATTAATTAACACCAAATACTTATTTATTTTAATTTATTCTAAAAATAAACCATTACAAAGAAAAAATGACAAATTGTAAATTGTGAATATAACCTTATAGCATATTAATCTTATTAAATTTTTGAAATAAAGAATATAAACCTCAATTACTTTTTTTTTATAAAAGTAAAAGTGTTGAGTGAATGTAGTAATATTTAAAGAAAGAGAAAATTTAGTGGAATAAAATATACAATAAAATATGAATAATTACTTTTAGAAGCGTCAAATATAGGAATTATCGCTTTGATGAGTCATATCCATGTGATTAAATAATAAAAAAATTTGAATGACCTTAATGATACGTATAGGGATTGAAATAAATAGATATGATGGTAGCTAAACTCATGAATAATGATTTAGATACCTTCCAATTCCAATCGTAGATTGTTGTAAATGTGACAAGGAACTAAGTATTAGATGGACAAGTGGCTTTGAGAGAGGGAAGGTTGCAACCATGTTGTTGTTCCACCAAGGGAAGAAGGAAAAAAAAGAAACCTTACGGATTTTGTAAGGAAACTTTAGTGTCAATTCATTCATTACCCAACTAACTCTAACTCTATTTGTTTAACTCTTGTCTAAAGTTAATTGGATTTTTTCAGATAATAAGAAAAAATAGGTTTCGTATGTTTTGGGGGGTTTACTTTGAATTGCTCTAACTCGATTATATAGTACATCAATTTAACAATTTCTAATTTGTTTAAATATTTTTTAAATATATATATATATATATATATATATATATTTAACTTTCAATTAAAATATTTGATCTAAAACAGTAACATGGGAGATATTAATATATTTGATCTAAAACAGTAACATAGGAGATGCATGGACTCTACGGGTAATTATGATATATTTACTTCGCTTAATAACTTTTTATGCACGTTAAATTTAATCAATTCGATTGGTAAATTGTGTGATATTGTATTAAAGATCAATCATACAAAATTTTAGAAAAATTAGACAACAATAAATATGAAATTTCATAGTCAATTTACTTTTTTTTCAAAATCATATTATTCGTCAAAGTAAAGTTGAAAAATGAAGTATCAAATAAATTTTAAATTGAATAAATTTTTTGAGTTTAATTTATTTAATAGGAAATTTTAATTCAACGGTATTGACTAAATTTAATCTGCATAAAAAGTCATAGAACAGAATAAGTGTACCATAACTTAATTACTCCTAGAGTCATTGAATTTCCACTTAAACATTATAGAAATCCGTCTTTACAGAGAATTTGGCATGGAGCCATATTTTATTAATTACACTTAAAAGTGTGTTCTTTGGTATAAAAGGGAACACTTTTATTGACCAAAGATTACACTTCATAGCTTAAGTCCACGTTCAATTAAGCAACCCTTTAACAAAGTATGACATTAGCTTCATAATATATCGCAAGATATGTTACACTTTAAGAAGTGTTTTTTTTAACAAAGGCTATACTTTTAAAGTTAATACATCCCTTTAGTGGAGTGACCTAATAGAGGATAACTTTAGGTATCATAAAATATAATTTTTAGTTAATAAAAATGTTGGTTTTTACATTTAAGGACACATTTTTCAAGCATAGTTAATAATAAAGTGTGATTGTAGTTCAAATTTGTGTAATGAAGTGTAACCCTAAACCAAATTTTTTATAATGCGTCTTAATATATTTAATAATTTTTTTTATCATATTTAAATTTAAACATTATATTTAAATATTCAGTCGACTTAGTCAAACTTGACCATTAATGAAACCTTCGTTAAGTCAAGCTGAAGTTTCAAAAGATGATTCAACCAAAATATTTTTGTCAAGTTTGAATTGAGTATGATTACTAATTCTAGAACCTCTTAATTCTCACTTGTGTTTTGTAAATTGCATCCCATATTTGCACCCTCTTAGACTTAACAAACTAATCCCTACCAACTCTTGTAAATAACACTTAACATTTCTAAAAATAAAATAGGAAAAAAAATGCATACATAAGAGTGGGTAAAATTGATTTATACGTTAGATAAATTAAGTTTTTCAAACATTTTATATCACTTTTGGAACTATAATTTATTTTATTTATAAATAAATCATTTGAAATCAATATCAAGATTTAGCAGATATATAATTCCATATATTTAACAAGAGAAGTCTATCTTATATTAAGAGGGTTGAATTATGAAAGATTATTTTCTTCTTTTAGCATTAGGGTTGACTTGTACTTAGTAAATCACAACATGTCCTTTTATTAGTGAATCAAGTGTCCAATCCCAAGATATACCTTTGCAATTAAATTTATTCTAATATTCACTTTTTAATATAATCGGTTATATGAGAATCAATTTATATTTAAACACTAACTAAAAAGTAATTTTAAAATAATTTATTTTGTTTGGATGGTATGAAAAATTAATTTTGTATAGTAAACTTACAAAAAAAATATAAAATAATTCTTTATATAATATAATATTTACTGCTTCGGGTCAATTTAGTAAAAGCATAGGATTACATGTACTGTTCAAAAAGTTTTTTTTTTAAATAATGTCCAAGAAAAAAGGCTTTTGCTTTTATCTATCAAAACAACTTAAATTTAGTTTAATAGATTATAATTTATTTGAGAACCTTTATTCAAACATCATGCTTATTTTAAAGACAACTTTTTTTAAGGAAAAAAAAATTGTTTCTTCCTCTACCCAAAACCCATCATTTCTGTTTTGGATGGTGTAAAGACAACAAAAGATAATAAGCATGTAAGTACTCCATTAAGATGTTCTATGATTATTAATATAGCTAATTGGAATTAGGAAACATTAAGATGTTTTAACGTGGCTCATCTTATATTTATTGAACATGGTTGAACTTTAGTAAGTGTAAAAACTGTTTTTAGTGTACATTTTTGTCTGATTTAAGTACATTTTTGTTAATAGAATGACACATGTTACTTAATGGAAAAAAATTAAGGATTGGTATTAAATCATAGTTTGTATAGGGGTGGAAAAAATTATTAGATAATCATAAAGTCTTAATTAGATATATGTACAAATTAGTGATGTATCTTATCACCATTTAAAATTAAAATGTCATTTTAAGAGCGATCATAATATAATCTAATTCACTGTCAATTAACACCCAATAAATTTTTATGGATATTATGGTGGATCCTTGTCCGGTAATTGGTAATTGATAGTGTATGATGAGCATGCACTTAAAGAAAATTCACCATTATTACCTAATTAAATTGTGCACATGTCAATAAAGGGGGGGGGAGGAATTATCAAACAAAATAAGAGAGATTAAATCCATTATTATATTTTGTAATATTTATTATTAGAGAGTAATTGATATCCACTATGTAAAGAATTTTTATAAGGTCATTCGATCAAATTTTATCACATAATAAAAAATAGTGGACTCTCTTCCTTCTATTATGATTGTGTTAGATATCAAATATTTTTTTTAATACTTCAAAAATTACATGACCTCATGAATACTACCCAGACCCTCATCACTAAATCAATCCTAGTGAATTGTTGTAGATATAAGTATTCTTTAATTATTATTGTTTTACTCAAAATTGGTTGGGTATGTCACTAAATCAATTTACTAATATAAACTCAGCAAAACAAGCCATTACAATTGGTATAGTGACGAGGACTTTGGGTAATATACGTAGAGTTTTAAATTCAAAACTTGCCAGCAATGCAATTGTTGAAGTAAAAAAAATATATAAACACAGCAAAACAAAGGAAAATGTACTAGTTATTATAATATTGTAAATACTATAGTAACATTCCAAGGCATACATGAATGTCAAAGGTCATGACATATAATAAAAGAAATTCAGAAGTATCATCTCGGAAAGGACTCAGTGATCAGGGTGGTTGTTCAATTGTTATTGGAACTCTTAGAGAGACTCAGACAGCATAATATAAACAAAGCATATGCCATATTTTATACATGATGGTGCATAGATGTGTCAACAAAGAGCACCTGAGAGAAGATATAGGAAAATAGCATAATGCATTGGCTTTCCATGCTAAATAAACTCATGTTTTTCGTAACAACCATTCAACCAATCGAACTACCAGAAAAAGAAGGGAAAAAAAGGAAAAAAAAAAAACTACCAAATAATATGAAAGTACAAATTCATTTGAATACAATCAACCTTGGGACCCATCTTCACATGTGGAATCATCCTCCTCAGGAATCTAGAGGAGAAATTATTAGTTAGGTGCTTAGGTTTAGTTATATGCCTAATATATATTTACCATTTAACTTTGATACATCGTAAAATCTTATTATTTAATTATTTTACTAAAAGAAAATGAGTTCAATTGTCGAGTATCAATGTGGTAAGCGACTTGGTATCGCTTAAGTAAGGACACATCATGTACGCAGTTATCTCGCTGGGAGACTCACCCGCCGTAGTTAGGTGCGCGACCCGGGTCGACCTGGATTAGTCAAGCTTATTCTTGAATACCAGAGAAGCAACCTGATAAAAATATAAACAAAGAAGACTATATTTATTATCTCACTATTTATTAAAGGATCAATGATTATATTCACATAAAATGGTCTCATAAATTAATAATGAGATGATAAACATAACTTTCTTATTTTTATTTTAGAAATGAGAAGAACTATATCGAAGTGCTAACCCAATGAGGTTTAATTACTATGCATTGATAATATAAAGACTTTGATATTGTCATTTAATTAAATCATTCTATATGTATAAATTTTTAAATGAAAAATAAAAAAGTCAACTTCTACGTAAGAAAGTTTGATTTGATGACTTTTACACCGTGCATAATAATTAAACTCAACGAAAAACATGAGTCTCTGACGAAGTAAAACATAATTAAGTAATTTTAAGAAAGTTTTTGAAAAATCATAGACTCACAAAATCAAATTTCGCTGGTGATCAAAATCAAGTTTTGCTAATAGTTACTACAATGAATAATATTATGGGAACTAATGAATAATTTTAGGGGGGGTTTTTAGCTATTCAATGGTTTAAAAATAAGTTCTATTTCCAATATTAGAAAAAATAATTTTGTATTCTCTATTATAGAAGCAAAAGAGTTGTGTTGGAATATCCCATATAGAAAAAGGTTCTCTTATAATTGATCGTTATTTTCAGTGATAAATCTTAGCAATTTAACAATCTAGGGCGGGCGTGTTACATGTTGCTATTTGGCATTCTTCCATGGACGGCAAAGCAAAGCGCCAAAGCCTATTACTACGAAAATGAAATGAATGTAATAAGTAATAAGCAGCAAGCAGCAAGCAGCCTATTACTATCTCTCTTCCACACACGCTGCTGACGCTGCTATTAGAACCCACCCACCCACCCCAAATATATACTGCCAATCCAATTGGAACCATACTTAACAAAATTCCCACATCCACATACATACATAGAGCTTCATACAATTCATCTTCCCCTTCTTCTCATAATAATTTCATGGCTTGCCCTTGCACTTGCAGCACTAGTTCCAACCATAACCATGTGATGATGATGATGATCATCATCATGATCATGGTCACTTTGCTATTAGCTTCTTCATCGCATAGCGTCCATGGCTTCAGCACCACTACCACCAAATTCGGCTTCACCATCCACCACAGGCTCTCGGATCCGGTTACCGCGTTTCTCGGAACCCACGGTCTGCCTCAATTGGGATCACCTAAGTACTACGCCGCCATGGTGCACAGGGATCGGATTTTCCACGGCCGGAGACTCGCCGCCGCAGCTGCCGGAGATCGGAACTCGCCGCTTACCTTCGCTGCCGGCAACGATACAGTTGAGATTCCGGCCTTTGGACAGTATGAGAATTTCCTTTACCTACTTTTCAATTTTTCTGTTTTATTTATATATTTATTTATTTTCTCTGTTTTATATATCTGATAATTTTTTGGTTTCGATTCATCTCGACCTTATTATTAGAAACCCGAGCCAACATTTCTTAAAGGTCTCCGACGAGTATATCTTGTTATTATTATTATTATTCTGTTTTATATATATATATATATATATTTATATTTATATTGAAGAACTAAATTGACGTTTATTATGAATAATAGTAAAGGACTAAATTGAAGTACGTTTTGGAGGACTCGTTTGACTGTTTATTCTTTTTTTCTTTAAAAAAAAAAAAAGAAGGAAAAAATAGAATATTTTCTGGATCATGGTACCTTGTATCATCATTTTAGTCTGAAGAATATGCTGTGTTCTGGGTCAACCATATTAAGCTTGAAGATTCTGACTCTTTTTAGCACTTTATGCTAAATCAATTGTGATATGTTTGCCAAAGCGTTTTTTCCCCTTAAAATTGGGTCTATTCAATATACGTATGAATCTTTATCCTTTTTCCCTTACCTTTTCGTAAAAAAAAAAATAACGAGAAGAAAAAGAAATAGAATCTATGATGTGTTTTGCTAGGAATTTTTTGTGGTACTCTGTGTATGTCTCTAATAATTTCTGGGTCATGGTATTTTTCATCAGAATTTTGTTATAAGAATATGCTGAGTTTTGGTTTAGTACAGAAAATGCTTTGATGAGATTCCATTGAAAAACCATATTATGCTTGAAGATTCTGACCTTTTTTTGAGCACTTTCATAGGATTGTGATATGTTGCAAAAGCGTTTTCTGTTGAATCTTGACCTAGCTATATATGTACGAATGCTTATCCTTAACCGTTTGTCTGTTTTAAAAATGAAAGAGAACATTCTATGATGGGTTTTGTTATGCATTTTTTTTGTGTTGTGTATGGTAGTAATAACTTCTTGTTATTTGGATTTTCAGTTTGCATTTTGCCAATGTTTCTGTTGGGACACCACCTTTATCGTTTCTGGTAGCGTTGGATACCGGCAGTGACTTGTTCTGGTTACCGTGTAATTGTAGCAGTTGTGTGCGTGGTATTAAGACACTAAGCAGAACGGTATACATTTATCTCTTTTCTGGTTAAGACATGCTCTACTATAAACATGTATCATTGTTTTGTGTTACTAATATATGTTGGCTTGGTAAAAGTGAAGACCTTGTATGAAACTTCATTTGCATCATAATTAATTGTTTGCTCGATATCTTCACCGTGGATTTGGATCTTCTAAAGTGAGAAAGTGAAGGGTTATCCACTATTAGATTATTTAGTGGGATCTACACACAATGCATTTTATTGATCTAATGGTGAATAACTTTTCAATGTCTCGCTTTACGAGAAAATAGTTTAGAGGATCCTAATCCCTTGATGGTTAGTCTTGGTTTACTTGATTCAATCCCCCCCCTCCCCCTTTTCTGTGGTTTCTTTGTAAGTCCTAAACAAAAGTGATTTGAGTGGTTTGAATTTAATGTCATTTTTGGGTTACTTTTTCTCTTGCAGATTGATTTTAATATTTATGATATCCATAATTCATCCACAAGCAAGAGCGTTTTATGCAACAGCAGCTTGTGTGGTGATCAAAAGAAATGCCCTTCATCTGGCAGCCCTTGTCGATATCAAGTTAACTATCTTTCGAGTGGTACTTCATCAGCCGGACTCTTGGTAGAGGATGTGTTGCACTTGATCACGGATGATGATCAAAAGAAAGTTGTCGACCCGCAAATCACTTTGGGGTAAAATTCTCTACATCTTGTGCTTAGAAATTTTGTTAGCTATTTATATGTGTGTGAAGCCTGAATAAAGAAAAATGCTTGCCAACCAGAAACACATTTTGGCAATAGTTTTTTGGCAAACTATTCTGGGTATGTAGCATCAGTGATGAATAAATTCTTGGCTAAAAACACATTTATCTGCTTATTAGGTGGTTGATCCTTATACTAATATTTCATAATCATTGCTTATGTCTGTTTCTCTTTCCTTGAAACTGCTTTCTATAACTAACCCTTCTTGTTTTTTGGCATTTCTTGTTATTTTGACACGACCTGTTGGTTGGATCTTGTTAACATTGATTTATGGCATTTTCTGTCCAATCTTTTGCAGTTGTGGCCAAGTTCAGACTGGTGCATTTCTAGATGGGGCAGCACCAAATGGTCTATTTGGACTTGGTATGACTAATGTATCTGTTCCCAGCGTCCTAGCCAAACAAGGCCTTACTTCAAATTCTTTTTCGATGTGCTTTGGATCTGATGGTTATGGAAAGATCACATTTGGGGATAGTGGCGGCTCAGACCAAGGGAAAACGCCATTCAACATCGGGGAATCACAGTAAGTGGGGACTGATTTTCTTTACTCTTTCAACAAGAAACTGTCACTTACTTGCACTCTGATATACACAACAGAAATCAGATACAAAATTTTTTTTGTCATTGTGTGCAACTTTGCTAGTGCTTATTCAGTCTTGCACTTGTTGCCAGGCCAACTTATAACATCACCATTACCCAAGTTATCGTGGGAGGAAATGCATCTGATCTTGAGTTCTATGCAATTTTCGACTCCGGCACCTCATATACATACCTAAATGACCCGGCATATACACTAATTGCCGAAACGGTAAGTGATCTACATCGCGCGGTTTTTGAGTTTCATTTCGTACGAGTTGTTAAACTTGTCCTTCGCGTTTTGCAGTTCAATTCGCTAATCAAAGCACCGCGGCATCAATCTAACCTTAATCTCTCCTTTGATTACTGTTACGACTTTCCCCCAAGGTGATTTTTGGCTTGAGAGCAAACCATCAACTTATTTTTTTTAATTTTGAACAATCAGGCACTGATTTCAACGTTACCTGCAGTCAAAACCAGACAGTTGAAGTGCCCAATTTGAATCTAACAATGAAAGGTGGAGATGATTATTATGTCGTGAGTCCAGTAGTACAAGTTAATGGTGGTGAGGTAAGAGCATGAGGTCTAACTTGTGGTTTTTCGACATCTAATGATTCTTGACCTTCTTAATCTCAAATCTCTCTTTGTGGTATCCAGATTGAAGGAGATTTTTTCTGTTTGGCGATCGTGAAAAGCGACAACGTGAATATCATTGGACGTGAGTATTTTAACAGAAACCACTTTTCTTGATTTAAATATATGATCATGAAGTTCTGTATTTAGAATGATCAATTATGGTATCGTTTTGGAAACTATTTTGTCAATTCATGCCTTTTTATCAACATAGCAGCCACAACTGCAAGTCTCTTGTATTATGTAGTAAATGCCAGCCATACTTGTTTAAATGATAATAGCGTAATTTTTTTTTAATGACGGCTGATTGAACTCTAAGTAATATCGGATTGTTTAATTTACAAGGATAACTTATTAGATAACAATTAGATAAAGATAAACCTAAATCCTAGCTAACATATTCTGTTATTCTTGCTTTATCATTAACAAATCATAACTCAGTATTTTGACAAAAGCATGCACCACTTCCATAAGTCATTTGCTGAAGCATTCATTATGTTTATCTCCGTGCAGAAAACTTCATGACCGGTTACAACATAGTCTTCGATCGCGACAACATGAATCTTGGTTGGAAGGAATCAAATTGTGAGTATACTTTTTCACCTCTATTTCAGCATTTAAATTTTTCTTCTTTCCATTAATTGTTGCTAAACAATGAAATTATGGTTTCTTCTCAGGTTATGATTATATCCTCACCAGTACTTCACCTGTTAACAAATCACTCTCTCCTGCTGTTTCTCCTGCCATGGCTGTGAATCCTGTGGTTTCATCACAACCTTCAAGTAATCCTGGGAGGCTGTCGCCTAGTAACAGCTCACTTAGGATGAAACCTAGTACTTTTGCATTTATGATAGTCATTTTTCTACTTTCGATCATTTTTTGAGCATTCTTGTGTCCATTCCATTTGCGTATTATTCAAATTATTAGCCATTTTATTTTAGTTGACCACACACAAGAAGCAATATTGCTTCCCTTTTTTCCTTTTTCAAGTTTTGATAGCAACAAGTTTATCATGGGCCTGTAAATAATGTACACTATAGAAATTACTCTTCTTATAGTAATAGTTATACGGAAGTCCAAAAATTCAATAGATGATTTATAGTCATATTTTAGCTAGCTATCTCTGTTTTTTTTTTTTTTAATTAATTTCTCCTTCAGCCTCCTAATGCAAAGAGTAACACTATGTCTATTAGTATTATGTAAGCAGAATATTTTTACAGAAACTATGATAATATGCAAGTGAAATGAAGTGATAAAATTTACTTGTTCAGTCAATTATCAACAATGCCACGATCACGTTCCTTTATGTTTTGATTATTTTAAGATAAGGAATTCCGCTTTCTATTAAAAGAAAAATTGTATGAAAAGCTTTTAATTATGGATTATTTAGAACTTTAAATTTACGAAGAGAATTGTATTCAAATCCAAGTTTGCATATGGCTTGGATTGTGATCAAATTAATGCCTCGAATCCCAAGAAATGATGCAGGTAGACCATTAAATTGAGAAATCTTGCTAGATAAATATCAATGCAAGTTTACAACAAAAAAAATCGAACCAGCATTCTACACTATGTATGTGGATTCAAAATTTCAAATGTTTAACTTAAATTCGGAATAAGACACTCAAAGTTCTAGACAAAAATTTGAACTACCAAAACCTCAAGTCCTTCAATCCCATTCTTCTGCCTACAATTTTTCTTTTCCATAAAGCCACCAATTTTCATTAGTCCTCCTTGTAAGGCTCTATTGCATGCTGCATGTGAAAGAGGCAGCAAGAACTCTCCACTTTCAATGGTCTCAAGCATTCAAGTGGGTGGATTTGAACTAGTGCCTCCTCTTCCATGATTTTCCATCTCTCCTTGTCTTATCATCTGAGGGTAATTTAACTTGCTTCAATTTCGCCTTGATCGATTGAGCCAAAGACGATAACTCATGCTTATCTTTCTTAGACTTCGAAACGTCTGGTCCTTCTTCCTTGCCCTTCTTCATCATGCCAGAATCCTCAGAAGGAGGGTTCGGATGCTCCCTTTCTGCCGGTAACTCTGAACGACCCTTCTGCTGCTTCTGTGCTAGTTGCCTAATATGTGTGGCGCTCCTGCAAACACCGAGAAATATACTTCAGAAGAAAAAAAATTATTTAATGCGAGCTTGCCACATGAAGAACATGTATGAGCCTCTTGAATACGGGTAGTCCAACTGAAAGATTTAGGACCAGATCAAATAGTCACCAAAATTTTGGCAATTAAAATTAAAAAGCAAATATTAGCACCAGATCAACCAGTCCCTAACAAGTCTAGACCATAACATCATCAAAACCACAGGTTCCTATTTAGTTAAATAGGAAGACTGGTTGCCAGCTGAATGTAACTTCAATAGCTGAAATGAGAATAATTATGAGAAAATGCATCATTTTCAATATTGGACAAAAATATCCCGTTTTTATTTCAACCCTATGGGAGAGCAATAGTCATTATTTTAAAACTCAAACTTGATTGTTGGTACTTCTCTAACTGCTGCTTTGCTATCTATCTAAAATAAACTGTTGAGGAGAACACAGAAGCACTGTAACACAGAAAAATACCTTTTAAATTGTGGGTCAGTTGGATCAATTGCATAGTCAGGAGAGAAAAGAGCTTCAAATCGTGGATCATCATAAGCACTGCTTGGTATTTTACCCTCATCAATAGCATTATCCTTCTTTTTGCCCTTTCCTTTATTAAATTTGAGATTATATCCCTTGAGACCAGCATCAGCCCCCTTGTCATCAGCAAGCAACAATTCAAGCTCTTCCCTGGTTGCTTCACCAACCTCACCCATACCATTATTCTCTCCATTGTTTTTACTTTGTGCCTTCTTCCTCTTCTTAACAGAAGGCTCCTCAACGAAGAAGTCATCTGCTTCTTCAGCTGCTGCTTGATCAGTATCATCACTACTATCATCGTTCGATGAATCCTTTGATTTATTTTTCCTGGCCCTCTTTTTCTCACGTTTTTTCCTCAAAAATGCTTCCCAAACTGTTTCTGAATTTTTATCCTTCTTTTCCATAATATGTTTGCTTATATCTTCCAAACCTGTATTGAAGGTGACCTCCATATCCTGGGCATCACCATGTTCACTATCTCCATCTGAACCATCTCCAGACTGAAGTAAAGCACGATACTTTTCTTGCTTTTTCGCCCTTTTATCGAGCTTGTCCTGTGTCTCATTGTTATCTTCATCATCATCACTTTCACTCTCGTCAGAAGTCAAAAATTCTTTCAATTCCAACTCAGCTAGCTACAAAGGAGGAAAGAACGAAACAGAGAAGAAAAAGTCATGTTCAATGAGGCACAAAATACAAAAACAAAACAAAATTACTATACATGGAAAACATTATACAAGAATGTCCACGCTTCTCAGTTTCTTATTAACAAGATAGACATGAATGACAAGATACAAAGGTAGTCAAACTTATAAAGGCAGTTACTCAATATATAATAAAGATGTAATTCATTAGCATATGTGCATGAGATGAATATTTACAGGCATACATCACCGCATTGTGTATATTTCCTTTGCAATATGTATGACATTGTTCCTTAGCAATACACAAGATTAATCCAAAATAAAGAAGAAAATATTAATAGCCGTCTAGAGCAGGTTAGGACGAAGCATGCTGACCTGCTCATTAGTGAATTTCCGTTGCAAGGTCTTTGCACGAAGTGGTTCATCCTCATCCCAAGAAAGATTAACTTTACTGTGCTGAAGTGCTCGAGAATAGAAATCTTTACACTCATAGTTTGCAGGTACCTAAGCAGAGACAAAAGTCAATATCTGCCCATTTGTTTCCCAGCATACACACACATATACATACAATCATATATACATACACATACACACACAGCTTTAAGAAACACTTTTTAATTGTATTTTAAACTATTGCATACTAATGAAGGCTAGTTATATGATCATAAGTTAAATACCTCCGTAGCAATATCCCTAGGCGGGTGCTTGAATTCCATGTCATCAGGAATAAACCTTAAATCAAGTGCATTAGATGACTGTATAAACTCAAGACCATCACATTCTTTGTAAATGTAATCTGCTGTGGTACTTGAGTCACATTCCACTGCAGCAAAATAATACCTGGAGAGCCAGAGAAAGAACCAAGATACATTAGGATAAAAAGAGAACTTGAAATGCTGAACTTTGATAGCTAACAGTTATTCAAATTTTCTTAGTCATACATGTGGATGCATCAAGCATGTAGCTACCAACTAGAATTTAGAACTGTTTACTCAACCCCATGCTTTACATGAAAAGAAGTGACACAATCGACATCTGAGACATACGTGAGTGAGTGATAATGTGTGCTTCCCATGATTTTGGAAAGAGAGTGAGGGGCTTAATCCCCAACACACATAGCTTGCATGAAATACACAAGTTGTCTGTAACACTGATCCCATGCTAAATTATAAGAAGGGGCTACAAAAACAAGCGGAAACAAAAATGGTTTCTTCATAGTCATCATACTAAAACATTACTCATCAGCTTCACAATATCAACACGTAAAATATTACTGGAACAATATAGCATGAGAATTAAGAAGTAAACCTTCATGTAGCAATTGAAAATTAAATGATATGAAGCAGCATAAAGCCAATAAACCACTATTTAAAGTTATACTTAATCCAAGGTGGAAATACATTCCACATCAATACCATTCTAGCCAATAAGTCCAAACACAAGCAATTTTGATAGTAAATTACCGCATCCTGCTCTTCTCATATTCACGCAGCTTCTCATTGAAAATATCATCATCTTCATCGCTGTTGTCTTCATCGCTTTTCTCCTTCTCATCATCAATCAAACCAGCAGGCCCACGAACTTCCTCCTCTTTCATACGTTGGAGACCAAATTCAGATGGATAGACAGCAACTGATTTGATCAGTCCATTAGGTGGGGCAAACGAACTTAATAATACGTACAAGTCAGCAGCCTACAACCAGAATATACCCCAAGAAAAAAAAAATCCTTAACCACTTAAGCTTGTTCCAAGCACTCAATTATTCAAACCTCGTAAACAAAAATTAACCACAGCCACTGCATGTTATCAGACTAGAACTACTACCCACCTTAACATACCTCCAGTCCATGTTAACAACAGCAAGCCTATGTGTTTCTTTCTCAATCTCTGGTACCTCTTCCTGTCCACACAATAACCATAATAAAATAAAATAAACCGAAAAAAAAAACATATAAACCACAAGAAAACCAATCCATGTTACCAATGGCGTCATCCAAATTCAAAATCCAACTCTTCTCCCCTAAATTCCCTTCAATTTTTCATTCAGAGTAGATAAGACCAATTGCAGTTTGAAGAATTAATAGATTTTAAGCTATTCTGAATTCCCATTACGGTTGCCAATCGTAATTTAACCAGTTTTGTTCAATAACTCTTCCTATCCTTACAAAAACAATTATATAAACAATGACAATAACAATACTCATAAATACAACAAAGAATCCAATCCATTACCAATGGCATCACACAAACTCAAATTCAAAACTAGACTCTTCTTCAAATTCCAAGAAATTCATTCATTCATTCATTCAGGGTAGTAATCATTAATCAGTAATTATTTTAAATGGTTTTGTTAACAAGTGCCATTAAGTTTGGATAGAAACAGCTTATGATTAGCAAAACTCTATTTTAAATTACAGTAGCAATTGCACTGCATGTTTGGTACCAGTTCACTTTTTTGCGGAAAAATCACTATTTCTTTTTCGTAATCCAATGAATGATAAGCTTTTCTTCTTGCCTTTATCCAAACACACTGCACTACGTATTGCGAACTGAAATTTCGAAATGGATTGATCAATTATGTTAGTGGTAATAGCTTATTTCAAGGTAATAATCATTTTCAACAATGTCTTAATCATAAGTTGTTTCTATCCACACAAAAATAAGCTAATCCAAACACACATAATCAAATTCGCACCTGCAATTACTATCGCCAATTTAAAACCATTTTGCAGAAGAGTACCTTCTTTTCAGGTGCTTCCGCATCGTAACCCTCCACGTCAGCACCATCGTCCGTATCTGTATCCGTATTTGTATCAGACTCCGATTCGCTCCCCTCTTCCGACTCGGATCCTTCCTCATCCACAGTCTTCACACGATTATCCTTGGCCAATTCCTCTTCATCTTCTTCACTGCTTTTCTCTACTTCCTCTTTCTCTTCTTCGATTTTGTAGTAGTGGCGGAGAGAAGCGTGGTGCGGCGTTGGGCCCTTATTGGGCCTGGGCCTGGGCCTGCCGCGCTTGTCGACGGGTGCGGAGGACGGCTTGAAGCTCTTGTCGGTGAACATTCGGTCGAATCGGGAATCGATCGCGACTTTGGTTTTGCGATTCGGTGCGTCGAGGAAACGAGGGTCCGTGTGCACCGACGCGAACCGAGGGTCGCTGACGACGGCATCGCCGCCGGTCGACGGAAAATCGTTGTTCGAATTGACCTTCTTGCCCTTGTTCTTCGTTTTGGAACCCATGGTGTCGTTTACTGGGTGCAACTGCAAGGATGGTGCTGTATTATGCGTTTTAGCTGAAATGGGAGACGCGACGCAGGTGTTTGAGCTAGAGCCTAGAGATGAAGACAAACCTATTGAACGTTAAACGCTTTAGGGTTTTAGTTTTTTTTTTCCTCTCTTTTTTGGGTCTTCGGGTTTGGGTTGTTTTGTGTGGGGTGAGTCAACGTGGCCCAATCCATCAGCCAAACCCCGTATGAATAACATCATTTTCGGCTCATCTTTTTATTTTTTTTCTCAATTTGAAAAATGGGTTTTGAATATTTTTTTTTCTTCGGCTACATTCACGAGTTTGGTTTTGAAGGGGAAAGACTTACGAGTTTTGAGGATAATGAAAGCAATTTATTTTGAAAACAACTTTGTAATTGGTTCATTTGAGAAATGTGTTATTTTGTATGTTTTATTTTGGTAAAAAAAATCCATTTTTTTTGCTGCTGCACCAATTTTTTCGAGAAAAACTAAGACATGTAACCTTTTTTTATATGGAACTTTGGCCGAGACTACACCCAACCCGAGGGGATTAAATGAAGGAGCTACTTCCACCAGTAACTTCTACATGAACAAATTGCTCTATTTTTTAGAGTTTTAGCTTAAAACTCTTTGTTAAGGGATTGAAATTTCCTACCATTTCAATCAACCATGTGATGATAATTTATGATTATTCAAATCTATTGTCAAAATATGTTGTCTTTTTTTTTTTGGTGTGCATAAGAAAATAAAAAGCAAATAAAATTACAATCTCATATGGTAAAGACCCATATAATCCCCCCAAGAAGGTAGGAAGAAGAGGAGGCTACTCCACAATGGTCAAGTCCTCGCTAGACGTTGCTATAGCCTTAGCTATGAAATCTGCACTAAAGTTGCCTTCCCAAAGAATATGGTTAAGCCTAGCACCCCATTCCTTGTTCAAATAATCTTTGATCTTCATGATGGAAGCTTGGTGAGGATGAAAAGAGATTGAATTAGTATGAAGAATGAGGTAAATAGCCTCAAGAGAGTCACTCTCACAAATGACGCTATGGTGACCCAAGTCCCAAGCCAACCGAAGCCCATGATGAATGGTTAGAAGATTAGCCTCAAGGCTCCTTGTCACTCCAATGGAGCCACAAAAACCAAATGCCCAACGGTTATTATCCCGCCGGATAACTTCGCCAAACCCCGTTGGCCCTAGGTTTCAAAGCGAACTGCCGTCAACGTTAACCTTGACAAAATCAAAAGGAGGCCAATCCCACAAAATCATCCTCGAAATCCTCTCCACATGATTAGTATGTTTGTTTTTTAATATGTTAATATATTTTTAAATGATATCAAAAGAGATAACTAAAGAGAAATTAAAATAACGGTAATAATTATTAGTAAACCTCAAATCACACTCATCATAATTTCACGATCAGATAAGTTGACCCCTCACAAATGAAAATTTTTGACAAATTAGTTCCTCATATAATTGGACTTTTGGACAAATTGACTTTTCATAATTTGACTTTCAAACACATTGATCCTAATTAAAAAGGTGACAATAAGAGTATTTTAAATTATTTGAAAAATATTTTTTGTTTTATTTCTATTAAATCAAACAAAATATAGATATAAAGTACTGTGTATTGTACCTTGTCACCAAACAGAATACAAGACTGATTTATTCTCTTATTTTTTATGTCTCTATTCTCATGTCTATGTATTTTTGTCTTATCTCAACAATCAAACGCAGCCTAAGGCAACGTGCAACCAAACGCAACGTTTGGCAAGTATCCCTGGACAGAAAATACGGAGACGTAGGGACAGTAGAGACGCGTCTCTTGCGTCCCTCCATTTTGGAGGTACGACAAATACGTGTCCCTTGTGTCCTAGACATCTCTTCTTTATTTTTCTTTTTTAAATGTATACAAATTAGTAAAAAAAATTATCTTAAGACAAAAACAATTTTAAGTTTTATGTTTTCGTCTCATTCTCCAAACATGTTTCTGTCTCCATTATCTCTGTATTTTCTGTCCAAAGACACTTACCCAACACTGTCTAAGGGACTTATTTGTTTAGATTTTTATTTGTGAAGGGTCAACTTGTACTATCGTTAGATTGTAAGGGTCTATTTGAGAGTTTTTTCTAAATATTATGTCAGCAATTCTAAAAAAAATCATAACATTACCAAACCAAGCTTAATGGTTGACATTAGTCATTGAACTTTCGTAAACGAGTGAAAGTTTAAGTAGTGCTGCTCACAGGTCAGATTGGATCTAATCCGACTGGCAAGCCTATCCGACCAACTAATTCGATGGGCGGATCAGTCAGATTGGATTTCAGGTTTTTGGGTAAGCTATCTGATCCGACCCAATCCGATAGTAAACAGGTCAGATTGAGTCGAATAACGAATAACCAATTATTTAAAAAAAAATTGAAAAATCTGGAGCCAAAAAAATAGCCCAAAACAATGATAGATTGAAGCCAAAAAATAAAATAAAAAAAAATAGAATTGTTCTGGCCCATACTAGTACACAGCCCAGGCCAAGAAAAAAAAATAACTGAAATAAAATTAAAAAAGGGAATAAAATGAAATAAGGAAAATAAAGAAAGAAAGAAAGATTTTACCAAAAAAAAAGAAAGAAAGAAGGAAAACAGTTAAACAGAGACATTTTGTCTCTTTTAGTCTCATCCTCTCCCCCCTCCATGATCTATTTCTCCCTTGCTCAAAGGGGCTGTCGCCGCCACAACAGGTCGCCAGCGACGGCAAGCTCTCTCTCCAACTGTGGTTCAACACTCACCCTCTCCATCCCACTCCCTCTTTTGGTTTGGTTTTCTTTCAAACTCTCTCTCTCTCTCTCTCTCTCTCTCAGTTCTCTACTTCATCTATCTTTTCTAGTGTCGTCGCCACCATGACAGCTCGTTGGCGGCGGTGAGCTCTTTTCCTTCCCTTCCACTTTCACTTTCCTCACATCATCTGATCTATTTCCTCTCTGTTTTTTTTATCTCTCCTAGACTCTCTTCTCGGTTTCTTGCAGTTGCCACCACCATGGCTTGCGCCGGTGGCAACGAGGCCCACACCCTCTCCTAAGTTGTTTCCTTCCTCCCTTTTATCTGTTTTCCTTTTATTTGTTTTCTATGTGCTCTGATTTCTTTCTTCCTCTCTGAAATCCTCTCTCGATCTGCATGTGTGTGTGTTGTGTTTGAGGGTGTGGTGATGGTGGGTCACATGGTGGTTCGGTGAGGGCTTGGAATGGGTGGCCATGGTTTGGGTTGAGGGGTTGTGGGAAGAATGGTTGTGATTATGAGGTGGGGGAATGGTTGTTGTGGGAGTGAGGGAAGAGAAGGAGGATTAGAAAGGGATTTAGGGTTTTGTTTTTAATTTATTCGGTCGGGTTGAATTTGACGGATTCAAAAATTTTAAATCTGCCATTCAACCCTTTTTGTGCTTCTTGTTTTGAGTCATCTGATCCGCCAACCGATCTGACTTGATCTATATGCGTCGGATTGGACGGATTTTGCGGGTCAACCCAATCTGTGAGCACCGTAAGTTTAAGGATTAAGGGCTTGTTTGGATACCATAACCTTTGACCTTTTTCAGAAGTTGAAAGTCATATTTTTAATTTCTGTCATGTTTGGTTATACAACTTATCACTTCTTAAAAAGTCATTTTAATGTTTTTTGATAAGTTATTTTAACTTATCAAAAAGTACTTTTTAAATACAAAATAAGTTATTCCTAAGTTACTTTTTAATAGTCTCTTTTACAATAATAAGTTATCTAAGTAAATCTTTCCCTACGAAAAAAAGATCTAAGTAAATCTTTCATTTAAAAAAAAAAGAAGTAAAGTGATGGAAAGTTAAGGGAATTTAGATTCTATTTTCCTTATTTTTTATATATACTATTACTGTGTTGTTGGCTTAAAAAAGTA
>QANU01047353.1:768189-818707 GCA_003254905.1 Nissolia schottii | reverse complement strand
TTTTTTTTTTTTTTTTTTTTTTGCAATTTTTCTTGAAATAGTTGATGTTGCTATTAGGAATAATATGCAATTGGAAACCAAGCTACTCAGGAAATTGGAATTTTTGGTTTGTCTACTACTATTTTCTAGGCCTGTTGATATATTTTCATTAATAATTATAGAAATATCACATTGTTTTTCGTTGTTTTGTGTTTTAAAGATTTTACAAGGAATTAGTGAAAACAATAAAACTTACTTTACTCATTTTTGAAAAAAAAAAAAAAACTTGAAAACAGAAAACTGAACAAAACAATGTGCCCTTTTTTGTTGTTGCTCTCCATGGTGTTGTCAGATAAATAGCTTTCATGCTATGTCAATTTGAACTTGCTCGATCCGTGTTCGACTGCACTGTTATTAATGCAATCGCATTCTCTGCTCCAATTGTTGTTTAAGTGATAGAGCAAAACATGTGAACTAAAAGTGAGAGCATAAAACAAATCAAACAGACTCTTCTGTTTTTCTGATAGAGGCCTTGACATAATTTGTGCATTTCTTCACCAAAGACTGACTTGTGGTTAATGTAATTTTTATTAGGCTATAGCAACTACCACTGCTTTAGCTAAAAAGTATGGAGCTGACATTACTGTTGTAGGTAAGTCATTTCGTATGCACATCGCCAATTAAACTTTGGAGTTTCAAATTAATCTGTATAGTAAAATCCTTTTACAATCTTTGGCTTTTTGATGATTTGTAAATCAAGATTTTCGGAGCAATAGGATTTATATATTTTTATATGTTTTGCAGTTATTGATGAGCAGCTGAAAGAGTCACTGCCTGAGCATGAGACGCAACTATCCAGCATCCGCTGGCATATATCCGAAGGTTTGCAAAAGCTATTTTCTTTATTTAGTTTACTTAATAGAACTTAGCATTATGCTTGTTGAGGCCCTTGAAAGCACAATACTAATATTTGCTTGTTTGTTTATCGTCCTTTCACAATATGAGCTTTTTCTTAGAATGTTTTTGTATTGTAAATTTGTAAGTTTGTCATGTATTGGGTTGGTTCAATTGCTTTCATAGATTTGTGGTGAAAGTGTTAATGTAGTGAATTCTGAGCTGTGGTAGTATCAGGAATAATGTCTTCGGATTTTTTGTTTCACTTGCAAGTAAAAGGTTTTTCCTGTTTTGCTGTTTGCCGTAAGAGAAGTGCTTGAGAGTCCTACTTGTCAAAATGTGAAACTGAAATTAATAGATGAATTTAGATTTTGACAAGTGTACACAAAGGATGGCTAGGAGGATAAGTTAAGCTAAAAAGTAGGACTCCTAAACATATATCTTGCGGTAAGTATCTTAATCAGTTTGATTTTATGCAGTGATTATTTATATGAATTGTTCTTAATGGTCTTTCTAATCCGAGTACAATGGCTTTGTTTGATGTACGTTGCCAACCACATCTAATGGGGAAAAAGGCTTTTGTTGTTGTATAGGATCTGCTAGATAGGAGGAGTTTCATGCCATAAAATTTTGATGATGATTAAGGATTGTTATCACTCATTGTTCTTCCATCTCCTTTGCTTTATATTCATAAAAACATGCGGGAGAAGGCTTTTGTTGTTGTACTTGGAGCATATTATTTCTACTGCTAGATATGAGGTTCATGCCCAAAAAACCTGGATTTAAGATTGAGGATAGTTATCAATCATTGTTCCATCTGCTTGTTTTGTGTTCATAAAAACCGAGCAGGCGGATTCAAGGATTACAGCTTACTGGAGCGGCTCGGAGAAGGGAGCAAGCCAACGGCCATCATCGGCGATGTTGCCGATGAACTTAATTTGGACTTGGTAGTTATAAGCATGGAAGCAATCCATACAAAGCACATAGATGCAAACTTGCTTGCTGAGTTCATTCCATGTCCTGTCATGCTTTTGCCGTTGTAGTTTGCATGTTGTATGTAATATATAAGGGAATGATTTTGTCCTTGGGTAGCGTCCTTTGTTTCTATCTGATATTCCTTGTTTTCAAGCAAATTGATTCTACTTTGTGTAGGATATTTTGGTGAAAATGCTTGATTATATATATTTACTAGGATGGGTTTTGTAGACATGGATGCTGAAGTTTCCTTTTCCTTTATAACAAATATGGCTAAATTAATGTATGTTTAGAGTTAACGGTTGACTCAGCTAGTTGGCCCTTCTCTTGTGCATAACCCTTAGGTTCGATTCTTGTGCTTTTTCTGTTGGAGAGTCATCAGTAAGTGTGCTTTTGTATACATTCTTCAATTTGAAATAGAGCTGATCTTAGATTGTGGTTGAGGGTCACGAAACAGACCATGTATATAAGTATAAAATTAAATATTTATACTAAAACTTTTATTTCAAAATATCATGTGCTAATATTTGTTAATTTTTTAAGAGTTCATATTATTATAGATTATTTAGTATTTAAAATAATTTTTATTCGGAGACGATATAAACACGATTCAATGCTAATCATGAATTTTTTTTGAACATTTTCGGACACGTGTAACGTGTGTGTTAGACGAGTGTTATTTGTTCTCTCGCCATTTTGAGTAAGCTCGAACTTTAATTAACTATGTGATGTGTATGTACTGGGCCACTTATGTATGTATTGGACCATCAATTGGGCTGGGCCTAGTTCATCTATATCAACATGTGTCAAAAATAACATCTGTTTAGTCTGTTTGATTCATGGGTCAGGCACAAATGGTCTGGACTTTAAAAATGGGTCGGGCCAGCCCATTTAACTACCCTAGATGCAAGCCTTTCTTTGCATAAATATAAATTCAGCTCTAAATACGTAGATACTTTATTTTATACATAGCGTTTTATTTCCATACATTAATGTGTAGATATTTTGATCCCATAAAAAAAACATAAATATACACGAATCACCATTTTTTTATATGCTGACATATTTTTCTTTTTGAGAGGTATTTTAGTATTAAGTATTTATTAATTTATAACAGTCATGAGTAACATAATTAAAATTTTGACATGTTTAATATGACAAATAATAAATTATAATAAGCTTAAATAATTTTTTGCTCCCATTCCCTTCGATGTTCCCTTCCAAAGTATTTTAAATTGATATCAAAATTAATCTATCTAATAATTTCGTATCAGATATGAAATTCTGATTGCACGATTGCAAGGACAATAGGTTTATCTGTTAAAATTTAAATTTACTTTATTTTATTTTATCCTCGTATATCTAATCACACGGATAAAAATAAGGATGATCCATCCATTAGAATTTAAATTATGATTTAGATATAAGGATTACTCTGATACCCATCAAATTCAAGAACATTAATATTATAACATAAGATTTTGTCACGTGTTTCACTAACTCAAATTATTTATTATTTTAAATTTATTCAAATAAAAAGAGTTATCAATACCTTCATAGAAACTTGGGTAAAAAAAAACAATTTAGATTCAGTTTTTTCATTTTATCAATATGATTTGTATGAAATTAAAGTTTAGCAACAACTACACTACATGCTAAGTTATATACAAAATCTCCTCATATTTTCGTTTCATTAATTATCTGATATTTGGAGATAACATATCAAAGTTCTCACATTTTCGTTTGTGAAATTATCTTATCTAAGGCAGGTAAAGAAAAACAAGTTATATCTCATCTTAAATGTTAGTTCGGATGATCTCAATTTAAAAAGAATTATCTAATCATATTTCAAATTCATATCAAAATAAATCTATCCAATCTTTTTATATTAGATATAAAGTTAGTTCGCCTGATCAACTATAATTTAAATTTCAATCAAGACCATTCGACCATATTAAGTGTCCCACAACAATAATAATATGCATTTGTTTCATTTTCTAAAAAGTAATTGAAAAAAAGTTAATTTGTATCATAGAGTTAAAAAAATTATAAATTATTTTTTAGAGGTTATTAATTTATAGTTTCAGCTGAAAAGCTGAATAATTTTTTTACAAATTTAATTATTTAAATAAACTAGCTAAATATTGAGATCTAAATTTTTAATTAAAAAAATTAATTCTATATAGGTTTAAACAAATCTAATTTTATCTTTTATCCTTTCATATAGGTTTATCTTTTTTATTTCGTATAGTCCAATAAATTACCATTATATATATGACCCATATAGTGACTTGGAATGCAAAGAAAGAAAGTGTATTTGTGAGAGTCACACTCACAGACCCAAAAAAGCTGAGAGAGAGTTATAGAGAGAGAGAGAGAGAGTTAGAGAGAGAGAGAGAACCACCGCTTTCACCAAACACTTGCTATAAATTGCGCACACACACTCCCCTCTCCGTAACGAAACACCTAGCTCTTCCGCTTTTGCGATCGGGAAAAGAGATCACAAACCCTAGGCTTTTTATTTTTATTTTTTTAAATTTTGTTGATTGTTTCTCATCACGAACCAAATCACGTGAAATATTCGTTCATTCTCCCTTTTCCCCTTAACGCAGAACGATTTTGATTTCGATTTTGCAATGTCGACGAACGATGCTGCTTCCTCCAATCATTCCGGGAAATCCGGCGTCGTTTCTTCGCCGCCGTGGAGCCGAATTGTCGCCGCCGCTCCGCCGCCGCAAGCAGCGGTCGCGGTGCTCGAGGCTCCTGAAATCGCCGTCGCCGTTGATTCCGTGACGGCGGCGGAAGAGCTTGGTCCCGTCGCTGAGGGATTTGACGACGGCGGCGGTGGTGGTGGTGGTGGAGCGGGAAACAATGCCGGTTCCGGGAAGCGGCCGGCTTGGAATAAACCCTCCGATGGCGGTGGTTCATCTTCGTCGGAGGGTAAGACTGTGATGGACGACGATTGGCCGGGATTGTTGGAGTCCGCCAGGGCTGCGTCGAAATCGCCTCCGTGGCTGTCGGAACCGGCGAAGGGTTGTGCTGTTGAATTGCAGGTTTTGTTCTGTTCCTTCCAGATTTTGTTTGTTCTGATTTAGATGATAATAAATTAACATTGTTAGTTTTTTGTTTTTTATTTTATTTTATTTTATTATTGCCTTGTTTGTGATTTTTGCTATATATATTTTTTCCAATCTGTTATAGCTTGTTATCTTTGTGACATAATTTAGTTTTTTTTTTTTAGTTAAAAAAAAATTACTGTGTAGTCTGATTTGTATTAGATGAAGTTTGTTGTTGTCCATTGCGAAATGCATTTTTCTCGTACTTTTTTTGGCATGAAAATAATATTATGTTTACATGAGGAGGAACTTATTTCCTGGCAATCGCAGCTTTGTTTACATAGGTAAAACCAAGGGAACTGGCCATCTGAGAAACATATATGAGAATTTCATCTCATACAGCTCAAGCGGAAATACCCTGTGAGAAGTGAGAGTAAAGAATGAAGAAAATCTGAAAATTATTGATGTAGGGTTCTTGGTAATGCACCAAAAACCCTAAAAAAAATCAGAGACTCTATACAAGTATTAGAGGAAGTTGTAGAGTCCTCTTCACTCTCCCCGAATCCACACACAGATGTCTAGACTCTAGGCACTCTCCTTCTCTAAACTCCAGCCTAATGTACCCCGAACTGTTATAAGCAGGCCTAACTAACTTCCCAACTGGCCCTTGAATTATTCCAGTACTGGGCGCTTCCAGGCTCATCTCTGTATTAGCATAATTGAGTTGCATGAATGAGTGGCTCCTACCACTTCATTTCATCCACCAACTCCCCCATGGCTGAATAGTATTTCTCTTACGGCATTGTTTGTTTATATGGTTAGTTGTTTACTATGTGCACATAGCGGCTAATGTTTCTTTTTTTGAGTGCTAATTGTATTGTAGGGTACTGGAAGTGCCATTCCATCTCCACAGAGGCAAGTTAGGGATAATGCAGGCATGAACAATACGGTGCCGGCTCACCAAAAAACGTTCAGGAGAAGCAATTCGAACCTATCCTCTAATGGAGGCCACCCTCCGCAACTGTCTGCAGCTCAAGGTTCTACGACTGCAACAGGTTCCCACTACCAGAACTCTTTTCTGAAGGATCATCAACCTAGAACTGGATTTGTGTCTAATGATCACCCACAGCAGCAGCGTAATTCATTTAGAAATCGGAATGGTGGTCCACAGCCACGCAGTGATGGTGCTCACCATCATAACTATGGGAGCAGGCGTGATCATGGCCATGGGAATCAGGACTGGAGTGCTCACCGGAATTTCAATGGTAGAGACAATTATATGCCACCAAGATTTGCTCCAAGGTTCACAAGGCCACCACCACCGCCTTCTAATCCTGCTCACTTATATCCCCCACCCCCACCACCTATACGGCCTTTTGGGGGCATGGGGTTTTCTGGTAAGATGTGTTAATTTTAAGATGGTATTTTATATTTTGTATATATGCTCTGATGATAATATGCATTTTCAGAATTACCTCATCATCAAATGGTATATGTTCCACCTCCACCCCTGGATTCACTGAGAGGTGTTCCTTTTGTGCCTCCAATACCACCTAATTTAATGTTTTTCCAACCTCCGGATCCTCAGTTGCATACTAAGATTGTGAACCAGATTGACTACTATTTCAGGTAATGCTTACACTTTGGTCAGCCACTATTTTCATCTTGTTGTTTTCTGATTTCAATCTGTCTCAGAAAGTTGACTGTAGATATACCTCAACGTGTCTTTTGCAGTAATGACAATTTAATCAAGGATCTATATTTGCGGCAGAAAATGGATGACCAGGGCTGGGTTCCTATAAGTTTAATAGCAGGCTTCAAAAAAGTAAGTTGTTTGGGGTATTTGATTCCTTATTTTTTTGATATGTGAGGCAGGTTGCTCGTTTGAGCTTATAGCTGACTAATCATATAATGCCTTTTTTTTTTAAAATAAAAAAATCATTTACATGAATAACTAATCTACTGTTGGGGCATCATTTACTCAAAGGTACATCTTGTCTTTTGAGTGCTTTCTTAGCACGTGTATTAGGTCATGATCGAATAGACATGTAGTAAATAGTCTTATTTCAACCTGCTAATTTTACTGTATGTTTATGTTGGTTTCAGAGTTCCTCACATTATTAAAAATAATTTTTTAATATCAGTATTTAGTAAATTAGTACTGAAATCAAGAAATTGATAGTGCATACACAGTTCATGGTAAGCCCTACATTTTAAGGAGGGGACGAGAATACAACAGCTGGAATCCTACCCTATTTGCATGAAATTGTTTACATAGTTTTTGTAAAACATCTTATATGAATGAGGTTGTTTGTTCACTTGGTAGAGTTCATCATGTATCGTCTCCTAGTTATGATTCTGTTGTTCAAAGTTTTAATTACCATCTCAACCATTGTAAGAATTATTCTTTGCTGGATATGTTGGTTGTAGCGTCATTCACTGCTAGATAACAAAGTGATTTTTGTCTATCAGGTCATGCAATTGACTGATAATATCCAGATTGTATTAGATGCTGTTCGAACTTCATCTCTTGTTGAAGTGCAGGTATTTTTCTTGATCTTGCATTATATTTATGAGTTTAAGAATTTCAAAGTGTAGATATTCTTTTGGAGAGTACATATAATGTGACAACTTATAAAAATCTTTCTCTTAAATTATAGGGTGACAAAATAAGGAGGCGAGATGACTGGCGGAGATGGACCATTCCTCCTGTTCAGTTTCCTAATGTCACAAGTTCTCAAACCGTTGAGAAGCTTGCAGAACATGTCCAAGGTATTACTCTGGAGGCAATTAACAATGGCGGTGGTGGACGAGGACTAGATGTTTCGCAAAATAGACCTTTTGGGGAAATAAATAGTCAATTTCGGATATCCACTAGTGAGGACACCAGTCAAGTTGGTATTCAAGTTTCAAACCACTCTATTTCTGCTAGAAATTAGCTGCCAAAGTTCTTCAAAAATTTTTTTGGGAGAATATTCTTTGAAGGTAAACACGAAGCAGTTATCTGACATGGTCTTAGTTTTTTTACACATGGCAATGGAACATGATTTCTCATGAGGTGTCTGGGAAAACATGATTGATGAATGGTAAAAAAAAATAGTTTTTATTTAATGGTAAAAAGACCAAATGGTAAAAATCCTCCACAGTATAGTCACATTTTTAGTATTTTTGTTATGGATCTGGTAGCATGACTCTTGATTACAAAGTTCCTGCCCTGGCAGAGGGATTCTTTAATCCGGGAATTTCAATTTTTGTTTCCTTCCCCGGACTTCCCCTCAGCTTCTTTCCATGCTTAGGAGCACTGAATGTGAGATCATGGGTGTTGAATGAGTTTTTTATGCCGCTAGTTGATTGTGAGTGAAGGAGAAAGCATGGCTTTCTGCTGATGGAGCTTCTTCTACAACTGCTTTGCAGAATGATTGCATGATGTTTTGGATGATGAATTTGCAGATGTTTGAAATGACTTGATCTTTAGAACTTTTTTTTAATTATGATTATTTTCCTTCTATTTAAACTCACTAAAAAATTATTAGGCATCATTTTATTTTTAACTTGTATCCAAGTTAAAGCTGTATAAGGTTGGGATTATGTCAATTCAGACTTCTGAAGTTGAATGGATGTTGAACTGATCTTAATTATCATATCCCTTCCATCTTTTTACATCGATTATTCATGTAATTAGTTGAATTTATTTTATGATGTTGCTATGTCTTATGTATGTTATGAATGCTTCCTAATGGAACAGGTTATGATTTTATTGGCTCATCTTGTGGTGTGGAACTCATCTTTGAGAACCATCATAGACCCCAATTATCATACTGTCCAACACTTTCTGAACTATTCCCTCCCAAAACCATCATCCCCACCTCCCTGTCTTGAAACATTCTTGTGTAATCTTAGAATGACACTCGCATTGTCATCAGGTCCACCACCGATTACCACACTCTCACTCATCGTTTTCGACTGGCCGTGTCACTAGCCATCATCTCACACATAACCAATACCCAACTCTAGAATTTCCAAACCATATTAGCATTCATCAATGAAAAGTTCGGATTGTTTCATAGGTTTGTAAATGAAGATGGCAGGGGAAGTGGTGCCATCTCCACTAATGTCATCCCGATTTACCGCTGTCCTAGCACTCATTGTAGCCATCACGTTTTTCGATTTGCTGCATCAACAACAAAATCAAACAACGACGTTCCACAATTTTCTAAAATAAACTGAAAAAATGGAAAAACAAACTTGGTAAATATCAAACCCATATTTCTAGACCATTTTCAAGTACTCATGCATACAAATCATAATAAACTGCACTCCACCGTCCTTGTAGAAGCAGATCTTAACACAAATAGTTAATGAAACGGAGAAAAATGAAAAGAATAAAGGGTAAATGGCACAAATTATATTTTGAAGTTTATTAAAATTGCACTTTACCCTAAATTGTGTATAAATTTGTATTTCACCCTAATTTTTGTTAATTTTTTTTTTGTTTTCATTGATTTTTCTCTTTGTTTTCTGTTTAGGTCAGTAAAAACAATAGAAACAATCAAATCTTCTATTTGTTTCACAAAATCTTAAACTAGAAAATAATATTCTATTGTTTTTTTTCCTTCTATTTTTACTATTTTCTCCATATACTTTTAAAAACAAAAAAAAGTACATAAATTAAAAACAAAAACTTAATAGATCATTAACGACCAATCGTAATGAAAAATTAGAATGTAGTGCAATGTTGCACATAGTTTAGAGTTGCGTGTAATTTTAACTTACCTCAAAAGTAATTTGTACAATTTATCGGGGGTGTGGGGGAGGAGTTGACTACTAGGGTTGAGGGAAAAAAAGGAGAAAAAATAATACACCTTTTGAAAGTTGGTCACAATCTTGAAATGGTGTAATAGATTTGGAGAATCAAAAACCTTTTTTTAACTAAATATTCAAGTGTTAGGTTTTAAAAAATGCCCAATAATAAAAAAAATCTTTTTAACTAAAAAGGGAAGGCAATAGATTACAGAAAATGTCCATTAGCCAATTTTTTTTTAAACTAAAATGATAAGCCTATGAAAAAATTTTATTGACTGAGATATTATTTTTAACTGAAAATACAAAACTATTATAATAAATGCTCACTAACCAAAATTTTTTTAACTAAATATTCAAGTATTAGGCTATAGAAAATGTCTATTAAGCAAAAAAAAAATTTAATTGAAAAAGGAATGCTATAGGATATAGAAAATGTCCATTAACCAAAATTTCATTTTTAACTAAAAAAATAAGGCTATAGCTTTGTATTTTGTTCAAAAACAATTTTTGGTGACATGTTCTTTTCATATACTATAACCTTCTCTTTTTCAATAAAAATAAATTGTTTGGATTGATGACCATATTTCATAAGTTATAACCTTGTTGTTTTCGTTAAAAGTAAACCTTTTTATTAATAAACATTTTTTCATAGGTAGCCTTGTATTTTTCTCAAAAACGGTTTTCGGTAATATCCACTTTCCATAGCATGTAGTCTTCTTTTTTTTTTTTTTCATTAAAAACAACTTTTTTAGATTAATGACCATCTTTCATAAGCTTATATCCTTGTCTTTTTTTTGTTATAAACAAACATTTTCATTAATGTGCATTTTTCAAAGGCTATATATATAACCTTGTATTTTTGCTTGAAAATGGTTTTTGGCAATATACAATTTCCATAGCCTGTACTCTTTTTTTTTTTAATTAAAAATGAGTCATTTGGATTAATGACCACATTTCATAGGATATCATCTTGTCTAGGGGTGTCAAACGGGCCGGGCCAAAATAGTGTCTATTTTTAGGATCCGGCTCGTTTATGGTCGGTCGGCAGGCTTAAACGGGCCAGCCCGCTAGCCCGTTTATATTTTAAAAAAAATTTAAAAAATTTAAAAAAATAAAAAAAATTCAAAAAATTCAAAAAAAATTATTTAAAAATTCACGGGCTCACGGGCCGAGCCAACTTTTTTTTTCAAATTTTTGCGGGCCTATTTTTTGCATGTAAAGCCCATCCATTTAACCGGATAAACGGGTCGGGCCCATTTTGACAGCCCTAGTCTTGTCTCTTTTGTTATAAACGAACCTTTTTATTAATGTGAGTATTTTATAGGCTATAGCATCACATTTTCGCTCAAAAACATTTTTAAAAAATGTATTCTCTATAGCCTGTAACCTTTTCTTTTTAATTAAAAATGACTTTTTTCGATTAATGACCATCTTTCATAGGCTATACCCTTGTCTTTTGGGTTAAAAGCAAACCTTTTTTTTTTATTATTAATGAGCATTTTTCCCAATTTATAGCCGTGTATTTTTGCTCAAAAATAGATTTCAATAATATGCATTTTTCATAGCATGCCTTCTCTTCTTCATTAAAAATGACTTTTTTTTTTGGATTAATGGTCATTTTTCAAAGGCTATAACCTTATCTGTTTTGTTCAAAGCAAATATTTTTATTAATAGACACTTTTCAAACCATGTATTTTTGCTCAAAAATGGTTTTCGGTAATATGCACTTTTCATAGCCTATATCCTCTTTTTCATTAAAAATGACCATCTTCCTTAGGTTATGGACTTGTCTTAATTGTTTTTAAAAAAAACCTTTTTATTAATGAGAATTTTTCATAGGGTATAGTCTTCTATTTTGCTCAAAAATAGTTTCCATAGGCTATTTCCTTGCCTCTTTCGTTAAAAGCAAACCATTTTTTATTAATGAGCATTTTTCAAATGTTATAGACTTGTATTTTTGAGCTGCATTTTTTTATCAAAAATGGTTTTTAATAATATGCATTTTTTGTTGCCTATAGCCTTTGCTCTTTCATTAAAAATTTTTTTTTTTATTAAAGTCCATCTTTCATAGGTTACAAACCTTTTTTTTTTCATTAAAAGAATTTTTTTTATTAATAGGCATTTTACATTGTTGCTTAAAAACGATTTTTAGTAATATATACTATTCATAGATTGTAGAATACTAGTATTTTCTTTTTCATTAAAATTTTTTTAATTAATGGTCAACTCTCATAAGCTATAACCTTGCCTTATTTGTTAAAAGCAAACCTTTTTATTAATGAACATTTTTTATAGGCCATAACCTTGTATTTTTGTTCATAAACAATTTTTGGTAATATGCACTTTTCAGAGCATGTAGTAGGGGTGTACGTGGACTGGGTTGGGTCGGGTTTGCCTTTACCTGAACTCGACCCTATATTTGAATTGAGCCAGTTTTGAGGACTTAGACCCAACCCTAGATCCGATAGAACCAATTATCTTTGGGCCGAGTTAAAACCCAGGTTTGGACCGGGCTAAAAATGGACCAATGCTATCTCAAACCAAAAAATAAAAAATGACATTCATTAAAAAATGAAGTTGAAAAAATTGCAAACTAACTATTTCATTTCTCATTTTGCTTCCTATTTAAATAAGCATCATAGTTCCTAACTAAACACCCATTAATCTCAAACATAACAACAAAATGACATAAAATTTCTAATCTTAGCATTCCCATTCAAACTTCCATAGTTTTAATGCACAACACAAACAACAAAAAAATAATGGGTGCACTCATTAAGATGCATAAAATAAGAAAATTGCAGCAATACATACCTTATGTGCTAGGTTTCTACACACCAAAATAGACATGGTTTGACTACATCCATTTGCAATCAATCTATGTTCATGACATCTTGTTGTGAACTCGCTCCTTGGGATTGAAATACATTAGTAGAAAAATCTACAAAATATATGAAGTTAGCCAATATCATGTAAAATTTTACATGAATTAACCAAGAGAAAGGAATAAAGATGTTATAAACTAACCATTGACAATCTTCACGGTTCTATCAAATTGATCAAAATCTTGATCATCAAGTGTGGCTCTAGTAAGGGATAACCATTTTGAGTGCAAATAAGAGCTTCAACCATTTTGGGGGACAAAGAGTTGCAATAGACATCAAGTACATGTCCACTTGTACTAAAGCAAGACTAAGATGTAATGGTAGAAATGGGAACACCTGATACATTACGAGCTATGAGAGAAAGGATCCTATACTTTGAAGAATTTGTCTTCCACCAATTCAATATGTTAAAAGTTTCATCATCATCATTGTCATCCACAGTATCCTCTACCAAATACCTCTCAAGGTTCAACGCACTGCCCGAATTTGCTTTGCCCCTTTTTTGTTTTTTTCCATGTGTTTGCCTGATTTTCAGAAATACCTTTGAGACAAAAAGGCCCCTTACTCTTATTCAAAACAATTCTCTTAGTTGAATCCCCGCCATCTTCATTATCCTTATAGTCAAAAACACCTTTTGAATAAAAGTTATACAATGAATTCAAGATGTCTTTAACTAAAGTGGACATGCTAGATGCCAACTCCTTGTCATATATACTCTCTAAAGTCTAAGAGATATAATCAAGTTTGTAGTGGTGGTCCAAGACAATAGCAACTAACAACAACGAATTACTCTTTTCAATATTTTTCCAGTATTTGTCATACTTGACTCTCATAGAACAAGATATAGTCCCCAAAAGATGAGACTGATTTTGACTCCATGAGATCAATTCAGAAATTGACGCAATTTCAAGAAAGCATCTATTTGAAGTAAAATGCAAAGAAGCAGAGAAACACAAAGTGGCATCATAGAAAATTTTCAAAAATTGAACAAATGTCCTACTATGTTCCCAATCAAAACTTGTAGGTGAATCAACCCTTTTTTCATTTTCACCTTCCCCAAACCATTTCCTAAAATCTAATTCCTGATCAAAAAGACTATCAAATGCCTTTTCAAATTTTTCAGCATGGTCTAACATCATGTAGGTAGAATTCCACCTAGTTGGAACATCCAAACACACAAGGCTTTGAGACTTAATCATTTCAACCTCAATGCATTCTTTGAATTTTTTGATTCTTTGTGGAGATGATCTAACATATTGAACATCATTCCTAATGCTTTCAATGGAAGATTGGTGTTCCTTAAAACATTCATTTACAATCAAATTCAAGATATGAGCACAACACCTCATTTGTAAGTATTTTCCACCACACACTAGCCCACCCCTAGCATCTAATTTCTTTCGAAGATATGAAAAACCCCATCATTTGAGGTTGCATTATCTACTGTGATTGTGAAAACATTGTCAATTTCTCATTCTCTCAAACATCTCTCAATTTCTCTTCCAATGGTTTCACCCTTGTGGTTCTCAACTAAGCAAAATTTGATAATTCTTTTTTGCAATCTCCACTCTTCATCAATGAAATGTGCTATCAAAATCAGGTAGGATAAATTTTGGTTTGATGTCCAACAATCTGTTGTCAAACAAACACAAACACATGACTTCATAAACCAAGCCTTAAGCTTTTTCTTTTCATCTAAAAACAATTTATAACAATCTCTTGAAATTGTTACCCTAGATGGAATTGTAAATCTAGGCTCTAACCGGTTCAACGTCTTACAAAACCCTTACCCTTCAACAACCCTAAATGGAATTTCATCACATATCACAAATTCAGCGACGACCTTTCTACAATCCTCTAAGTTATAACCAAGAGAAATTTTCATAGGCTCTTCAATAACATAAAAATTCATAACAAATATAAGAAAAAGCTTTAGCATATCACTTGTGTTTTGACTCTTTTAAGCAACCAGAAACATAACAAAAGAGGAGGCTTATCAAGGGGGAATATGCTAGCAGCAACGAAAGCTGTGCAACTCATAGTGATGGAGACGTTAAACTCTCGCTGTAACAACGAGTGCAACGACAGAGATCGCAGCGACAAAGAGCGCAACGATGATGGCACAACGACAACGAGAGAGCAGAAGATGGGTGAGAAATGAGATTAAAGACAAGGCACAAAAATGAGGGCACAATGACGATGACGAGGCACAACAACGACGAATGTTGAGAGATGAGACCGTGAGAGTGAGAGACTGAGAGTGAGGTGAGGGGGGTGAGAAGGATGTAAATGAGAGAGGTGAGACCATTAGAGTGAGAAACTGAGAGTGAGGTAAGGGTGAGAGGGAGAAACAATGAAAATGGGTACTAGGTAGGTAGGTGAGAGTCAAAGTGAAAATGGGTTGGGCTAGCTAAAGATGGGTGGGATGGGAAGGGAGCCAAGCATAGTAGTCTATACGGGTCTGGCCGGGTGACTCGAGATTAAACCCGAACCCGATATGAATTAAAATTAATTTTTTTAAGTGATGTTTAAAATTAGGCCCAATTCGACCTGAATGCTTTGGGCCAGTCTGGATTAGCGGGTCGAACCCGGGTTTTGTACACCCCTAGTTAATATGCATTTTTTTTTCAATTTTCTGTAACCTTCTTTTTTTTCATTAAAAACGACTTTTTTTTCTATTAATGTCCATCTTCCATAGGCTATAAGCCTTGTCTTTTTTGTTAAAACCAAACATTTCTATTAATGGACATTTTACATTTTTGCTCAAAAAAAGTTTTTAAGTAATCTGCATTTTTCATAACTTATAGTCTTTTCTTTTTCATGAAAAATGACTTTTTTGGATTAATGGTCATGTTTCATAGGCTATAGCCTAGTCATTTTTTTTTGTTAAAAATAAACCTTTTTACTAATGAGCATTTTTCAAAGGTTATACCTTTGTATTTTTGCTCATAATCGGCTTTCGATAATATGCATTTTTCATAGGTTGTAGTCTTCTCTTTCTTATTTAAAACGACTTTTTTTGGATTGATAGTCATCTTTAATAGGTTATAATATTGTCTTGTTCGTTAGATGCAAACTTTTTAATTAATATGCATTTTTTATCGACTATAGCCTTGTATTTTTGGTCAAATATGTTTTTCAGTAATATGCATTTCTATAATCCGTATCCTTCTCTTTGTTATTAAAAATGACTTTTATAGATAATGACCATATTTTATAGGTCATAACCTTGTCTTTTTTCGTGAAAGCAAGCATTTTAGTTAATGTACAATTTTCATAGGCTATAACCTATTATTTTTTTTTGTCAAAAATAGTTTTTGGTATAATTCATTTTCCATAGCCTGTAACCTTCATGCTTTTCATTAAAAATGATTTTTTTTGTATTAATGACCATATTTCATAGGTTATAACGTTGTTTTCTTGTTAAAAGCAAAACACATTTATTATTAGGCATTTTTCATTGGCACCTTGAATTTTTGCTCAAAAATAGTTTTTCGTAATATGCAATTTTCATAGCATGTAGCCTTCTCTTTTTCAATAAACACAACTTTTTTGGATTATTGGTCATATTTCGTAGGTTATAAGCCTTGTCTTTTTTGTTAAAAGTAAAACTTTTTATTATTCACCAATTTTAGTATTCTATATTTTTATATTTTTGCTCGAAAATGATTTTCGGCAATGTGCAATTTTTATAACCTTTAGTCTTCCCTTTTTCCTTAAAAATAACTTTTTAAAACTAAGTGCTATCTTTCATAAGCTATAAGCCTTGTCTTTTCTGTTAAAGCAAAAAACTTTTATTAATGATCATTTTTTTCATAGGCTATAACCTTATATTTTTGCTCAAAATCAGTTTTTGATAATATGCACTCTCCATAGCCTGTAGCTTTCACTTTTACATTAAAAAATTTATTTTTTTTGGGAATAATAAAAATCTTTCATAAGTTATAACTCTGTCTCTTACATTAAAAATAACCTTTTTCATTAATGGGCATTTTTTTGAGGCTACAACCTTTATTTTTCCTTTAAAATGACTATTTTGGATTAATGACCATCTTTCTCCTTTTAGTTTGGAGTAAAACTTTCAACTATTGGACATTTTTCATAGGCTATAGCCTTAGGTTTGGGCTTGTGCCTATAATTTTTACTTCTCACATTGAGAAAGTTTTTCATGTTAAAATCTCTGTGTATCTTCCTTTTGTGTTTTTTTTGTTGTTGCCATTGTTTGTTATTACTCCTCATAGATTCTTGCAAGTTGAAAAAATTATTATCCATTGCATATTGCTCTGCTTGAGTTATCGTTTCATTGTGTTGAATTTTCCATCATCCTTTCCTTCCTATCAAACATCTTTCCAAATGAAAACCAACCCACCCCCGACCCCCTTTATTTATTCTATTTTTGGAGGGTTACATTGGCCTCTTAATTGGTTTATGTTATAATGGCTCCTCCTTTCTAAATTCCCTCCGTTCCTCGCGATATCTTTTCGCAAGAAAACCAGCCCTCTTTGGAGTACACAAAGCATACAATACACTATTAATTGCTGAAACAATAACAGATAGCCTCACCAAGTAAAACAATGCATACAATACCACATCTCATACCAATAGTAAATTATTATTACGAGCACAGTAATAAGTACTAAATGGGCAATAGATCGGAGTCACAGTCATGTCTCTCTACCAAGTCAAAAATAGCCAAAGATAAGAACACACACACTATCAAAATCCAACAATCTATGCTCAGCAAGAAAATCAAATGAAAACAACAATATAACTGTAACCCATAAATCAGCCATCCATCAGTACCATCAGTACCTCCGCGGGTAGCGCTCCATAAACCTACCTGAAGGGCACTCATAGGCCACATGACCACGACCTCCACAATTGTGACAAATCATCAACGGCCCCATGCACTCCCTACTCATGTGACCCAATTGATGACAGGTCCTGCACACGACGTCTCGGTAACCACCACCACGGAAACTGCCGCCGCCGCCGCCACCGCCACTGCGTTCTCCAAAACTGTTTGATTTTGGACACTGTCTAGCCACATGCCCAGAAACATTGCACAAATTGCAAATGGGATCATTTGGACAATCACGTGCCAAGTGGCCCGTCTTCCTACAGTTGTTGCATGCTTTCTCATTTGTACATTCAGCTGCAATGTGGCCCTGCTTATAACAGTTGTTGCACAATCTTAAGTCTCCTGGAGGCATTGGTGGAGCTGCACACTCCCTAGCACGATGTCCAACTTTCCCACAGGTATGGCAGATGCCTTCATTGGGACAGTTGCTAGCCACGTGCCCAGGTTCCTTACAGTTCCAGCACAGAGATTTTGTGGTGCACTCAGAAGCAATATGTCTGAAAAAACATTCAAAAGTTGAATCATAAATGCTAGCCACTCAAGCCATAACACTAGTTAGCAGATACCAATATACCATATAATTGACATCTCTGAATTTGACATTAATGAAATAATCATGTTCCTTTTACTTGAGACCTAAGATTTGGAAGTTGTAAAAGTCAAACAACCAATATTTTAAAGTAACTGCTGGTAAAAGAAAACAATGTGTCAGTCAGCCATTTGATCCACCGGCTCTCACATCCTGGCTCAAGCAAGGGAGAGGCAAAAAATAATGAAATAGGAATTGGCTATTTTCTGAGTAGCAGTGGTGTCAACGGAATGATCATAGAGGAGAAAATGCCACAAAAAGAAAATATACAGGACCAGAGCAATCACATGAAGTAATCATTACGATCTTGAAGGAGAAAATATTATTGGGCTGTTCGATTTCGACAAAGAAAGAAGCTGTTATCCAAAAGAAACACTTGAAACATGTTGATAAGTTCACTGACATATCCAAATACAAGAAATGTTGCAAAAATTTATTCAAGCTAACTGACATATTCAAATACAAGAAAGAAAATGTAACTGGAGTTCAAAATAGTGTCTACATTAGATCCAATAGATAACATCCTACATAAGACACTGCAGTTAGGCAAGGCCCACATTCAATATAGTTTATATAGCAAGCAGAATATCACTGAATTAATAAATCAGTTCCAGAGAAACAGAGAATAAATTACATACCCAGGAAGGCCACAGTTGTGGCAAATTGCAACATTAGGGCATTCTCTAGCATAATGACCAGGCCTCTTGCAGTTCTTGCACAAATTATCTTGACTGACCAAAATAGAAAATTAGTGTTATCATTGTGAGAAACACAATCACACATTCCAAATGTGAAATGGCTTGGTGTTGGTGTACACCACCAAGGTATTTATGTAGATGAAAAATCAGAAAAAAACCCCACTGGATATGTTTTCATACTTCAGAGGCAAAGCACACAATTTAAGTTCCGAACTAATTAAGCAACAGGTAGAGTAAGACAGCATATCACAGAATCAATCATTAAATAAATGTCACACTTATGGTTTTAAAAATGATAACAAAATTTCAAAGCCACTTGTAGCATAGTAGAAGTTCAATATTCTTCGACTTCCCTAACCAGTAAATCAAGTACCACAAAGCATTAAATAAATAGCTAAAATCCAAAACAAAAAGAGAAACCTGAAACCCCGACGCGAATCTCTCCTGTAAGGTGCATCACGATAGGAAAATCGATCGGAGCGGATCCTACGATCCATTGGGCTCCTGCTTCTGCTCCGGCTCCTGCTCCTGCTGTCTGAACTCATTTTCAATTTTTTTCCTTCCTACCTTCTACCACAACCGATCAGCAAAACCACCACCACAACCAACACTACCAGCTTCCGCCTCCTCCCTGTCCACATCATAGCCACATATCCAAGATCATCCATAAGCTAAATCAAACCCCTTACCTCCCCTTCAAAACATAAAACCACAAATTCCAACAGTATAGAACATGAAATTTCAACAAGCATTCCATCTCACATCATTTAAGTATCACTTTACTCAGCACCCAAAAATTGACAACAAGTCCTTGGGCCACACTCTTCTTAATATTCATGTACTTCTCACAAATAATAACATTCCCAACAAATGATCAACACTACCTTCGTAAAAACAACGAAAAGGGCACCACTCCACCCTTTTAGCAATTAAGCAAACCTGGTAGAGAATGATGAATGGGTAGTAACTTTAGGGGTAGTAACTTTCTCCCATTCAAGAGGATTGAGGTACAAAACATACAAATGGCCAATGAGAAAAAGAAAAGGAAGGTAAATATGGTGAAAGCCAGCTACAGCTTGCCATTGTAAATAAAAGATGCCATTAAAATGCATACATATTCTCCAACAGATCTCTGGCCATAATTGATGGGCTTTTGTCATGTTTCCATACAAATCACAGCCTCTGAATTGAAATGCAGTATAGCCATTTCGATTTGCGCTCTTGCACTAAACAGAAATTTATTTTTTGAAGTAATTCTATTTTCTATAAGCATTGTACAAAGTTTTCATTGTTTTCAATTTTTAACTGAAATATGCAGCAGAATACCTACCTTCTTAATTTCAACAATAATCATTTAAGTACATATATTATTTTAGGTTTTAATTTTATACAAGAGTTTCATCTTCCTATTTCATGTCACGAATTGTGACCGTGTTTCCAAAGGTAGCCGTAGAGTAAGTGATGAGTGCCAGGAAAATTATAATTGGGACCTGGCTGTAATTATCGAGTAAGAGGATGAGGGATAGGGAGACTGTAGAGCAGATTGAGGAAGGTAAGGAATTGGGAAGTGGACCTTAAGCCTCTGGAATAGCTCAAGGTGTTACCTACTTTCTTGTTAATACTATACATTTTCATTTTCTGGGCTTGCTGCAATCACACCATTAACGCCTACTATAGTAGCCATTTTCTTTATCTCAACTTCTTCAATACCAGTGACTAGTTCTCACCAGTCAGCACTCCCACACAAGCAGTCTGCCTTTCTGGTTATGCCCTAATTTACTGTCCATGGTTATTTCGGATAAACATTTTAACCCAAACTTCACTATTTACTTCAGGGGTAAGTAATACAGCCCCCTGGAATTTCAATTCCTAGTTCCCACAACCCACCCCAGCAAAAATTTATACTTTCACGGAACGGTAAACAAAACCGTAATATAAAATTTTAGCTTTATTCCAATTTTCTATATATCATTAACCAATGTCCAATGCAATGCAGGAAAATCAAGATGCTCCATTCCAGTAAATCAGTAATCGAAATCACGAAATTGAGAAACCAGCTGAGTAGCTGGAATTCCTAACGGGAAAATAAGCAAGACGCCGCCTGACACATAGTAGGTCACCCAACCATTCAGCGCGCAAGCACACATCAAAACCACAAAAATTCGTCACGTTCATAACCTTATACCTCTGCGGATTACAATTTTAGAATCGGAACACTCCGAAAAACCAACCGCGGAAAAATTCGAAAAAGCAAATTGCTGAAGAAAAACTAGAGTGAATCGAGGTAAAAAGGGAAAATCAAGCATCAATCTCCGAAAATTAAGGAGAAAATCAAATCAAAGCAACCTCATACAAAATTAGACGCTGAGACCAAACGCAACACGAGCACAAACCCTAACCCTATCAGAGAGCAGAATCCGGGTGAGTGAAATGAAGATTAGTTAAAAGAACGAACCTGAGATCTATTAGGTATTGATTGATTGCTACGGAGAGAAACGGTAGAATTACGATGATGCTTAATTTAACAGCTACGGCGGTTATAAATCAAGGTGGAACGAACAGAGATAGATGCAGGAACAGTAATAACGCGAGACTTGTAACGGAACTGCCGCGACTCGCAAAGTGTAATATTTAAAAAGCGTTTTGTATTAAGTAAACCATCAAAATCGTCCGGAACATCAATTATTTAAATTAATTTTTGAGAAACATTAATTTAATTAATGTTAAAGAATTAGTTTAATCGACCTTTAATGATTTAATAAACAAATTTAGTTATTTTTATACTTTAAAAATGAATTTAATTAATGATATTAACATTGAAGATGATTTTGATGATTTACTTTATTTTCTTTTTGGTTATGTTCATTCCAATCCTTAGCAATGCAAGTGAAAGTCACTTTATTCTATAAAATTCAAAAATTGACTTCTGAAATTGTAAGTAAACTTTATGAGATTAATTGTGCCCAACACATCATTGAGACCGACATACAAAGACACTCGTTTGACACACATGTTGCATGTGTCTAAAAGTGTCCAGATAAAAAATTTCATATAATTAGTCGTGTTCAAGTGTGTCCTAGATCTGAAATTTTTTTTAGTCGTGTCCGTACCATGTTCGAGTAAAAAATATTTTAAATATTAAATAATTTATTATAATTTGGATACTTAGAAAATTAACAAGTATTGACACATGAAAATATATTGAATGTTCCATATATATTTTTAAAAAAATTGGAAAATATTAAAAACTAGTAGTTTGATATCAACGAAAGTATTAGGATATTATTATAAATATTTAATTTTACACTTACTTATGTCATGTCGTGTCCTATAAAATTTTGAAATTGGTGTGTAGACATATTGCGTGTCGTGTCGTATCCCGTGTCCATGTCAATGTCGATGCTTAGTTAATGAGCCAAATTAATCATTCATTTTATTATCATTTACGTTTTTGTAAATTTTTCATATTAAATAAGAATATGACGAAACTCGATTTCCATATGAGATTGTGATGCCATTTTATTTGAGGTTTAAATATATAGCTGTGGCAGCGCTTAGAATTACAAATCTCAATTTATATCACAACTTCATTTGTAACCGCTATGCTCTCACAACCTCAATTACAATCTTAGGTCCTGCCATAATCGTTTACAAACCCCAATTGTTTTCAACAGTCTTATTTAATATGACAAATCAATAAAAACGAAACAACACAATAATATAATATAATGAATTAAAAAGACTAATTTGACTTAAGACACACCATTTCAGGGATTATAATATCAAATTTTAAATTTAAAAATCAAAATAACTCAAACTTACACTATTAAAGACTAAAATGAACACTATTTTTTTTGTTATATATAATTTTATTCAATTTGGTTAATCTTTTTCAATCCATATTAAAATAGTATCAATCTCGTCAATCGAATTGAATGAAATTGAGGTCTTAATCTTTTTATTTTACTATGATAGTAGAAGGACTTTTAATTCATAACGGATAACTCAAACTCTGGTCATTTCAAAAGCTCGACTCTCTGCCTTCGCATTACACATCTATCAAAAACTGAACTCTTTACCCAATCAACTCCACCTAAATAACCCATAAATGAATTAAAATTAGAAGTCTTTCTCCAATAAAAAGTCCCAACTTTAGTCCCACAGGATCAACTATCCCCTAGTTATCTTTGTTTTTTTGCAGAATATATGTCATTATAATAAGGTAAGGAAATGGAACAAGTGACATCATAGTCTCAAGTGGTAGAAAATTGGATACTTATATCTGAAACATCATAAATTTGAACGGATAAAGTAGAAGGAAAAAGGATGGATCCATTCATAACGAGGTAAGATTTAACACAACTTACATTTCCAATAACATTCTGTAGAATATAATTCTTAGTGATAACTACTTTATCTTATTATCATCTTTTCTACATGGATGACGGATATTCACGCATGGTTAGTTAAGTTTTAAATATAGTAGTAGCCAGGATTACCACAAAACTTCTACTTGGCCAATAAATAGCCACATCAGGTAGCACAATTCATACAATAAAACATCTCTTACCAGTAGTAATTCTTATTCCTAACATAATCACAATCATAAATTCTTAAAGGCCGATAGAGTGGCACCATTGTCATGTCTGTACCAAGGACAACTTAAGCAAATGAAAAAAAGAAATACACTATCAAAATTCAACAACCATCCGGAGAAAAACACAACACCGATAATAGATGCCATCCATCAGTACCTTCTGGGTGGGTAGCGATCTAAAAACCGACCAGAAGGGCACTCATATGCCAGATGGCCACGACCACCACAATTGTGACAAATCATCAACGGCCCCATGCACTCCCTACTCATGTGACCCACCTGCTGGCAGTTCCTGCACACAACATCTCGGTAACCACCACCACCACCACCACGGAAACCACCACCACCACCACCACCACCACTGCGTTCTCCAAGACTGCTTGATTTTGGACACTGTCTAGCCACATGCCCAGAAACATTGCACAAGTTGCAAATGGGATCATTAGGACAATCCCGTGCCAAGTGGCCTGTCTTCCTGCAGTTGTTGCATGCTTTCTCATTTGTACATTCAGCTGCAATGTGGCCCTGCTTATAACAGTTGTTGCACAACCTTAAGTCCCCTGGAGGCATTGGTGGAGCTGCGCACTCCCTAGCACGATGTCCAACTTTCCCACAGGTGTGACAGATGCCTTCATTCGGACAGTTGCTGGCCACGTGTCCAGGTTCCTTACAGTTCCAACACAGTGATTTCGTAGTGCATTCAGAAGCAATGTGCCTGAACAAAAATTCAAAAGATGCATCACAAAAGCATGCCACTCAAGCCATATGACACTTGTTAGCAGATATGGTACAATTGACATCTATGAATTTGATATTAATGAAATAATCATGTTTTTTTTTAACTCTTAGTTAGATTGGGAAGTTGTAAAAGTCAAAACAACAGATATTTTAAACTAAAATATATCAAAGGGCCGGTACAAATAAACAGAACACCAGTTGGCCTTTTGATACACAGGTTCTCACATCCTGGCTCAAGCAAGGGAGAGGCAAAAGATATAAAATAGGGATTGGCTATGTTCTGAGTAGCAGTGGCATCAGTAGAATGATAACAGAGGAGAAAATGCAACAAAATGAAAATGTACAAGACCACAGTGGTCACATGAAGTAGTTATTATTCCATTCTTGAAGAATGGAGAAATATTATTGTGCTGTTAGCTGTTATCAACACGAAACACTTGAAACGTGTGACTAAGATAGTTGCACTATCACTTTATATAAAAGTTAAGATAGCAGCATCAGGTTAGATAAGTGATATGAAAGTTACACAACACAATTGAGGTACTGTTATGAGATAGGAAAAAAAAAACAGCACTCCCAACTAATGAGAAAGTCCCACAGCTTTAATTCTGCCATCCCCAAAAAGATGAAATCTACAATTGGAGAAGGGGTAAAAAAGTAGAATCCAAGAACAGAAGCAAAACAACATTATTTAAACAACCAAAGAAAGAAACACAAATGAATAGAATATGAATGGTAATATGTTAATTCCTAAAAGTCAACCCTGGTGGTTCAATCCAACTAAAAGACACTTCAATTAGGCAAGGTCCACAATTTATTTATATTTTGGTAAAAGAAGAATTTCATTAAGAAGAGAAGAATAATACAAGGATAATATTTTATCCAAAAAGAAAAATGAAGGATAAGAAAACCTCATCACAATAAAAAAGAAAAACAAGTTAAGGCTCACATTAAATTCCCATATTCGTAATCAATTTTCACAACCTGCAATCAATACAGTTCATAGCAAGCAGAATGTCACTGAATTACATAAACAGTTCAAAAGAAACAGAGAATAAATTACATACCCAGGAAGGGCGCAATTGTGGCAAATTGCAACATTAGGGCATTCTCTAGCATAATGACCAGGCCTCTTGCAGTTCTTGCACAAATTATCTCGGCTGACCAAAAAAGAACATTAGTGTCACAATTGTGAGAAACATAACCACACATTCCTAATGTGAAATGACATGGTGTACACCACTCAGGAAATTGTGTGGCTAAAGAAATTAGCACAAGCCACTGGATATGTTTCATGTAATTCAGAGAATCAGAGGCAAAGCACCCAATTTAAGTTCCAAACTAATCAAAGCAGCAGGCAGAGTAAGAAGACAGCATGCCACAAAATAAACAAATAAAGATTCAACAAAATTTCAAAGCCACTTCTACCATAGTAGCTGTTCAATATGCTTCGACTTCGTTAACCAGTAAATTCAGTGCACAAAGCAAGCAGTAAATAAATAGCTAAAATACAAAAAAAAAAAAAAAAACCTGAAACCCCGACGTGAATCCCTCCTGTAAGGTGCATCACGATAAGAAAATCGATCAGAGCGGATCCTACGATCCATTGGACTCCTGCTTCTGCTCCGGCTCCTGCTATCTGAACTCATTTTCAAATCTTTTCTTTCTTACCCCCAACCACAACTGATCAGCAAAATCACCACCACAACCAACACCACCAGCCGCCGCCTCCTGGCCTCCTCCCTGTCCACATCACAACCACACACCCAAGATCATCCACAAGCCAAACCAAAACCCTTACCTCCCCAACCCGCAAATTCCAACATTTTAGAACATGAAATTTCAACAAGCATTCCATCTCACATCAATAAAATATCACTTTACTCGGCACCCAAGAATTGATAACAAGTCCCTGGGCCACGCACTTCATAACATTCACATACTTCTCAGATATAACAACATTCCCTGACAGAAGATCCACAATAGCTTTAAGAAGAGAATTGAAAAGATATCACTCCTTCCTTTCAGCTATGAAGCGAAAAAGCATAAGCTAAAATATTGATCCACAAAGAAATTCATTTGGAGGCATAGCTTTATGAGGAATACCTTTTTTTCCCTTTCAAGGGGATTGAGGGTAAAAATATAGAAAACGAACACTGAGGGGAAAAACAAAAAGAAAGAAAAACAGGGGTACAAATGGTGAAATCCAGGTACATCTTGCCATTGGAAATTACAGGTCCCTTTAAAATGCCATGCACCGTTTTTCGATTTCTCCGGAAAAAATGAATCCTCCAATCCAACGCGTAGATAAATCACCGTTACCATGAAATCAAGCGACAAAACATATACACATATTCGTCACCTCCCCCCAACCTTACACCTAACGTGGATATCAAATTTCGGATTGGAATCCTATGAAGAAAATTCAAAAACCAAATCGCCAATGACAAATTGCAATGAATCTCTGCAAATCGGGGGAAAAAGTGAAAGCAACCGTATGCAAATCGGATTACCAATTGTAAACCTAACCCTAACAGAGTCGCATCGGAATCAGTGAATGAGAGAGAGAGAGAGAGAAACCTGAGAACTCTACGATATTGCTACGGCCTGAAACGGATGAATGGAGACGTGACGAGGAAAAAAGATGGTGTTAGGGTTTCAGATTTCAGAACAATTATAATTTGTTGATTTTTCGGGAGTTATTTATTTATTTTTTAGTTTTATGTTTTCTTTCTCAGATTTTATTTGTCTCTTTTTTTTTTTTTGACGTGCAGATTCTATTTGGTTTTTTTTTGGTCAAAACTAATTTTGAATGTTGGCATATGTCAACTACAAAAAAATGTATTGGGTTTGCTGTGGGTCCATTGTTAGGAAGCAATGGTTGGGGGTTTGTGAGTGGGTATTTTTCCCTTTTGGGCTTGGAGGCTATGGAAAATTAAATTATTTTTTTAATATATAATACTGCCAAAAGTTAAATTACTTTTTTTTTGTATGGGCTTGGGGCCTGAATTCCCCCACAGACTTGGCTTGTTTTAAATGCCCAGAATTAATGATATATGTAATGTAACGTGGAATTTAAAGCACTAAGTAGCAAGGTATAGTTAAAATACACTTCCCTTGGGCCTATTACAATAAAATTAAATATTTTGGTTATCCTCGTACCTTAATATATTCTAACTCTTTTGACAATTCTCTTTGCTTAACTTCTTTACTCTAACCCTTTGCTTATTCACTCGTTAGCAATGAACAAGACTTATCATTTTAAGCAATATTAGGTTTGTCTTTTCAATTGGTCCATTTTTTTAGAAATCAAATGAAGATCCTCCTACTAAAAGTGTGGTGTATCTTAACCACTATGCTAACATTCTAATTGTTGTCTAATCTTTTGATTAATATGCTAACTATAAAAATTGTATTTTTTTAATACTTATTAATTGTGAGCATTTTATGTTGTGAAATTTATGTGATTTTAGATCTAAAAAACTACTTAAATATTTTTATATCAATGCAAATAAGTTCATGTATTATTTTGAAATTATTTTCTTTACAATAAGTAACATCTACGTTTTTATGTTTTGCTCTCACATGGTCCCCGAACGTTTTTGAGCAAACTATTACTTTTGATAACCTTGCTAAGTAGTGTTTGATTTATGTCCTGAACCAAAAAAGATGGAGATGGTGGGATGAATAGAAATGTATCTCCCAAGTTTCTTCTTTTTTAAAGTACATAAATTAGGATTCCCATAAATTAACCTAAAAAAGCATGCTCAAGACATGTTTTATGTTCATAATTGAGAGTACAAATATTAATTTAAAATTTATCCTATAGCAATGACAATTTAAGTTTTTTTTCTTCACTATTCTCTCGTTCAAACATGTTTCTGTTCTCACTTCAATGTCTCAAGATAGAAATTAAATTCTACCTTGGTGTCTATATTAGAAGTGGGAGGTCTTGGGTCTCTAATTTTTTTTTGGGTAGTATTTAAGCACATATGAATTAGCATATTGTGATTATGAATTAGCTTGGAATATGGAGTGTATTAAAGTAGATTTGGTTTTATTAATAGTGAAATGAGAGAAGCTGCTTTGCACTAGTTTTAGAATAATTAGGCATTTAGAACAATACAGTGATTCAGTGTCCTGGGAATAACAGAGTACGATGAAGAAGAGAGACTAAATCTCATGCCTTGAAGCTGAACACAATTAAATAAATGCATCTATAGGATTTTTTTTCTCAAGTATTCCCAGTTCTAGTTCTGTGAAAATGTTTTGTAGTTTTAGTGACATTGTTTTATTTTTATTTTCATTAACTTCCCTCCCTTCGGGTCGCAACAATCCTTCTTCCCATGCTTCTTGCAGAGTCTTGCTGGTAACGTTGCACAAATGTCGTCGATAATGTTGTCGATTTGAGAACGATGAATGATGACGAAGGGAAGGAGAAGACACTAGCACAGTGCGGTTAGTTATTAATTGGATCAGTATTTTCACTGCTATGATAACTCTCAGAATTCGGTGGGCTTGACTACGTTTCATTTGATTTGATATGGAATTCGAATTATGACATGAGATTTGATGGATTGGTAATCGAGATCTGCTAAATCTTATCTATTTTTGGTTAGTGTTTAGAAATTTATTAGATTAGATTTTATCTATTTTTGTTTAACATTATTTAAAAGTATGAAAACAAAACTGTGCACGTAAAAAAATTGTGTTTTTATTTTTAAATCATTGATTATAATATAAGTATATTTCATTAAAAAAATTATCAAATTAATTAATATATTAGCATAATTTATTAAAAGTAAAAATATGGTTTCCATTATTTAATGCCTTCAATTTCAAATCAATTGATTAATGAGATATTCCATGCTGAGATATATATATAAATTATGACTCTAACCCTAAACCCTAAATTATACCATTAAAGTCAACCCTAAATACATTAAAACACTACGAAAACTATATATATATATATTCTCATCATATAAGTTTGCTTTATTTATATAGACTCTAACCCTATTACGCAGATTTCAAGATTTTATTAACTTTTAATATAAATTTTTATCATGATCGAGGCAAAAAGCCCAAGAAAACTACAAATTATGACCTACAATAAAAAGCTTGATTAAAGAGGAAGTTCAACATCTTTTAACAAATCCATACTAAAACCAAACATAGCCTAAATAACACATGTCTCATGAGAAAGTCCCACAACTTTAATTCTGCCATCCCAAAAAGATTAAATCTACAATTGGAAGGGGGGGGGTAAAAAAAGAGTAGAACCCAAGAACAGAAGCAAAACAAAATTATTTAAACAATCAAAGAAAGAAACAAAAATGAACAAAAGATGAATGATATATAATAGGTTAATTCCTAAAAGTCGACCTCGGTAGCTCAATCCAACTAAAAGACACTTCAAATAGGCAAGGCCCACAATTTTATTTTTTATTTTACAAAAGAAGAACTTCATTAACAAGAGGTAAGAATAATACAAGGAATTATGAAGGTTTAGAAAACCTCAATACAAAAACAAGAAGGCAAGACCCACATTACATTCCCAGCAAGGAAAGTTCCATTTATTTAATCATTTTTCACTACCCGAAATCGATATAGTTCATGGCAAGCAGAATATCACTGAATTACATATATAAACAATTCTTAAGATACAGAGAATAAATTACATACCCAGGAAGGGTACAATTGTGGCAAATTGCAACATTAGGGCACTCTCTAGCATAATGACCGGGCCTCTAGCAGTTCTTGCACAGATTATCTCGGCTGACCAAAAAAGAACATTAATGTTACAATTGTGAGAAACACAACCAGACATTCCTAATGTGAAATGGCTTGGTGCACGCCACTCAGGTAATTATCGATAGTGCTGCTATCGCGGAATAGTGGTGGGGAGCGGAGCGTTTCGCTATCACGACCGTCATGGCTGCTATTAAGGGCGACGGAGTGTGATTTCACTTCAATGGGAAATGACGTATTTTGTCCTTTATTTTTTCCGTTTACCACTGAAAATAAAGGGTTTTGTGGAATTTCCCCTTGTTCTCTCAAAATAAACTTAATATTCTATAGATTTGGCTCCAAAACTCTCATTCTCTCTCACTCGTCTCTCTGTTTTCCGTCTCTATTTTGTGTCTCTTTGGTTTGTGTCTCCAGACCAGAGAAGCATGACCTACTCCGAAACGGCACACCTTGCTTCCGGTGGTGACGTTCTCTGCTTTCGGCGCACTCAATAACCAGAAAGGTCTTTCTTCTTCTTTACCCTATGTTTGTTTAATTTGGCTTCTTGCTCTATTTTTCCCCCCTCGCATCTTTCTTTGTTCTTTTCTTCTTTCTTTATGAGTTTCATTTGTTTCTACATGTGTTTTGTTCAATATTCTATTTTTTGAATTCCTAAACCTTCTTTTTTTCTTAATTCAATGTTATGTTTTGTTCAATGTTCTGTTCAATGCTCTATTTTTCCTTCTATTTTCAGTACTCTAAATCCTTCAATATTATTTTCAGCAATCTATTTTTTCCCTCTATTTCTATTTTCTGTTGTTATTTATTGTGGTACTCCATTCTATTTTAGACTAAATAGATATGAGAACATCATCATCTCATGCGGATAGTGCTAGTGGGTCTGCTGCTACCTCTTCGTGTAGCTTGGTGAAGCCAACGGGAGACAACATTGACATAGCATGGAATTATAATATCTTAAAGGACATAAATATTAGAAAGAGTGTCACTTGAGATTTTTGTGGAAAAGTGACAAATGGTGGGATAACAAGAGTCAAGAGACACCAAATGGGTATGAGATGGGATGTAGGTGCTTGGCCAAAGGTCCCTGATGATGTTAAGAAAGAACTCAAGGATGCTTTTGATGAGAAGAATTCCGAAAAAGAAGTAGCATATGGTGAGATAGGAGAAGATGATGATGAATAAGAGGATTTGGTGGAAATCTTTCATCTTAAGAGTGGGAAAAGACCAGCAACTTTTGGTTATGTTCCTTCAATTGTCCTAAGGCCAAAGAAAAGTGTCAAAGGTCTATTGGATTTGATGTTTCTTAAGGACCCTAAGCTACCATTAAATTAGGAAAGACTCACCGACAAACAAGCATGCTTGCGATAAAGAAGCAAGAGTTAGAACTATTTAGTATATAGCTCGATTTTTTTATATGAATGGGATAACATTCAATGTGGTTCGGTCAAAGAGCTTCAAGTTNTAAACCTTCTTTTTTTCTTAATTCAATGTTATGTTTTGTTCAATGTTCTGTTCAATGCTCTATTTTTCCTTCTATTTTCAGTACTCTAAATCCTTCAATATTATTTTCAGCAATCTATTTTTTCCCTCTATTTCTATTTTCTGTTGTTATTTATTGTGGTACTCCATTCTATTTTAGACTAAATAGATATGAGAACATCATCATCTCATGCGGATAGTGCTAGTGGGTCTGCTGCTACCTCTTCGTGTAGCTTGGTGAAGCCAACGGGAGACAACATTGACATAGCATGGAATTATAATATCTTAAAGGACATAAATATTAGAAAGAGTGTCACTTGAGATTTTTGTGGAAAAGTGACAAATGGTGGGATAACAAGAGTCAAGAGACACCAAATGGGTATGAGATGGGATGTAGGTGCTTGGCCAAAGGTCCCTGATGATGTTAAGAAAGAACTCAAGGATGCTTTTGATGAGAAGAATTCCGAAAAAGAAGTAGCATATGGTGAGATAGGAGAAGATGATGATGAATAAGAGGATTTGGTGGAAATCTTTCATCTTAAGAGTGGGAAAAGACCAGCAACTTTTGGTTATGTTCCTTCAATTGTCCTAAGGCCAAAGAAAAGTGTCAAAGGTCTATTGGATTTGATGTTTCTTAAGGACCCTAAGCTACCATTAAATTAGGAAAGACTCACCGACAAACAAGCATGCTTGCGATAAAGAAGCAAGAGTTAGAACTATTTAGTATATAGCTCGATTTTTTTATATGAATGGGATAACATTCAATGTGGTTCGGTCAAAGAGCTTCAAGTTTATCCTTGAAGCAGTGGGAAATTATGGTCCAAATCTTAAGGGTTCGACCTACCATGAAATAAGAGTTCCACTCCTTGATAAGGAGTTAGAGCATACAAAGGAGATGTTGAAGGGCAATGTGGAAGAAAGGAAGAGGTATGGATGCTCCATTTTGTCCGATGGTTGGACGGATCAGAAGAATAGAACATTGATTAACTTCATGGTGAATTGTCCATCTAGAACAATGTTTGTGAAAAATGTTGATGCTTCTTCATATATGAAGACAGGGATTAAAGTGTTTGAGTTGTTATATAAGTTTGTGGAAGAGATTGGGGAAGAAAACATCGTCCAAGTGGTGACTGACAATGGGAGCAATTATGTGTTGACTGGTAAGAAACCTAATCCATCATATTATATCCTTTAATTATTAGCTACTTATATGACTAATCTAATTTTATTCAATTTAACTCATATTCATAGGTATAATGCTTCAAGTACACAGGAAGAATCTTTTTTGGACTCTGTGTGCAGCACACATTGTGTGGATTTAATGCTAAAAAATATTGGAAAGATTGCTCAGATTAAGAGGGTAATTTACTAACAAGATGGAGTTCATAAGGCATGGAGTGACAAGATTTGCTACAACATTCCTCGCATTGTAAAGGTTAAACAAAGTAAAGAACGACCTTCGAAGGATGTTTACTTCAAATGAGTGGTCGGACTCCAAGACAGCGAAGGAAGCTAAGGGGAAGAGAGCAACAAATACGGTGCTTAGCTCATCATTTTGGAATGATGTAGGCTACTCCATTAAGGCTATGGGGCCTATTGTCCATGTGCTTAGGCTTGTGGATAATGAGAAAAAGCCTGCCATGGGATACATCTAAGACATTACAAGAAAAACACTCATTATCGTCGGAGTTACCGTCAATTTTTTCCCAATTACCGTCGAATTTTTTAATTTTCGTCAGACTTACCATCGGCAAGCACACCGACGGTAATAACCTCGATGGAAACTTATTACCGTCGGATTTATATAGCCAATGGTAATTAGCGTAGGTGATGACCAATGGTAATTAGCGTCGGTGATGACCGACGGTAATGGCGGTCGAGGAACTGAATCGTTTACCATCGACTATAACCGACAGTAATAATATTAATATTTTATTCTATCTTTCGTCAGCTAATTCTGACAGTAACTTGAATATATATTTTATATAATTATCGTCGACTACGGTAAAGATAATAAATTTTTAAAAAAATTATTCTGAATTTCATTCCATTCCCTTCCCAATTCTTGAACACACAAAACTCAAACTAATGCATAGCACAACATCCAAACTAATGCACATCCATCATTTCATACATCACAACACAACATCCAAACCAATGCACATCCATCATTTCATACATCTGAATTTCATTGCATACCAAAAAACAACATCCATCATTTGTGAACACACAAACTCAAACTAAGATATTACAGTAAAATTTCCCAGAAGCAAGTTATGAAAAGCATACAATACCTTACAGCTAGAAAAAGAAGAAAAGATTAGAGTACTTACAGGAGAATGAAGGAAACAGAAATGGCGTGTAGTGTAAGGTTAGTGATGCAACAGCAGCGATGAAGCCTTCAGGAATCTAACGAACACTTGAAGAACAAAGTTTAGCATAGTGAACAATTTTTGCAGGGATTTTTGCAAGGAAGAAGAGCATTTTTTCAGCAATAGAAGGAAGAATGAAGAGTTTTTCAAATGAAGGGGAAGAAGGAGAGGAGAGTAAAGCCGACAAAATTACATGGAAAAATGTGCGCACGGGAAAACGTAGACAACGTGCAGAAAAGTTTGAGGTTGTTACTGTCAGTTTTTTCTGACAATAACTGGTTCAATGTCACAACCGATAGGGAAAGGTTCCTCTTGAGATTCGAACTCTATTACCGTCGGATATTTCTGATGGTAAGCCTTTTGTCTAATGACACGCCAAATGGCACCAATTATTACCGTCAAAGTTAGTGCCGATTTCTTGTTTCAAGCGGTAATCGTAACCAAAATTAACTCGGTTCGCCTTGACTGCATTTATGGTTGGAATTTGTTATTTTTTCTGACGGTAATACCATTGGATGGTGTTCTGACGGTAATTAGTCAACGGTAATATGCTATTTTGAAGTAAGAATTGAGGATGATCGTGAAGTAATGGATGGGCTTTACAATACCATTGATAGGCTTATTCCAAAATTGGAAAATGCCCAAATGGAGAGTAATGAGATAGATTTGTATAAGAGGGTTGGCATATTTGGAGGAAGATTGGCTTTGTTGCAAAGGGATAAGGTGGCTCCTGGTAAGAATTAATAAACACGTAACCATGTATATAAATTTGGTTCCCTTATGCTTTTTAGTAATGCTAATTAGTTGATTATTGCATCATAGATGAATGGTCCAGGAAGTATGGAGCATATGCTCCTAACTTGCAACGATTTGCAATAAAGGATTGAGCCTAACTTGTATTTCAACGGGATGTGAGCATTATTGGAGCACTTTTGAGCATGTAAGCAAATGTCAAGAGTCAATTAGATAGTCATACTTCTATGTAGTGATTTTAAAAACTAACAAGTTTGTTTGATCTATGATATGAATATGATAGGTTCATTCCAAAAAAAGGAGCAAGTTTGAGCATCAAAGGTTGCAAGACTTGGTTTTTGTCAAGTACTATCAAACTCTTAAAGAATGCTTTGATGCTCGAGATGTCATTGATCTCATTCTCTTAAATGACATTAATGATAGTAGCGAGTGGTTTGTGGGAAAAATGGGTGCAATGTCCATGGATGCTGAAGATGAGTTGGTATATGGTGATGATAACTTGACTTGGGGAGATGTTTCTCATGGGGTTGGGGCCGATGAGGCTCTAAGAATCACTAGGCTTATTTCAAGGAAAGGGAAGTAGATTATTACTCAATAAGAAGTTGAAGAAAAAGAATCTAACAAGGAGACATCATTCGAAGATGATGGGCTAGGAGAGGAGTTCTTTAGATGTGACACTGAAGACAGTGATGAAGAGAATCATGATGATAATGATGAGTGATGAAGTGGAATATTGATCTTTTTTAGTCTTTAGTGACTTCAAATTTGAATTAGGGAGTAATGAACTTGAATATTTGATTTTTGTTAGTCTTTAGAGACTAAGAATTTGAATTAGGGAGTAATGAACTTGAATATTTATTTTTTGTTAGTCTCTAGAGACTTAGACTTTGAATTAAGATGCTATATTATCTATTTTAGTGACTTTTTTTATGCATTACAATGTTAGATTGATGATTCAAGCAAGTTTCTTTTGGTATATGCATTATGATATTAACTTTTGGTATATATGGCATATAAATTGCCCATTATTATATAAATACTAATTCAAATAGCATTTTTTTTTTTGGAGTCGGCCGCTCCAAACTATGTTTCATAATTAAGAGAATCAGAGGCAAAGCGCGCAATTTAAGTTCCAAACTACTCAAAAATGGAGACGCGACAAGCAAGACGGCGTTAGGGTTATGTTTTGTTTCTCAAATTTTATTTCCCATGTTAATGGCTCAGCCAATTTAGTTCATATCCATTTACCTTGGATGTCAAGGAAATGAGTGGAATAGAAAATAATGTTTTCTCTTGCTTGGTTTTTTCTTTTTAGAAGTACATAAATTAATTTAAAAATTATACTCGAAGCGTTTCTTTTTTTTTTTAGGTATAAAAATTAATTTAAAAATAATAACAAGGTCAATTTTATTTTATTTTATTTCTTTTTCTTCTCAAAACATGTTCTCTTCCAATATTTATGTCTGAAGACAAGAACTATTCAAGACAAGAATCAACTATTACGTATAGAAAATGGGAGTTCTTGACTCTCATGATTTTTTCTTTTGGGGCAGTATTTAAGTTAATATGAATAACATATTGTGAAAGTGAACTTCTTTACGAATTAGCTTGGAATTTGGATTGTACTCAATTAGTTTATGGATTGTACTCAATTAGTTTATTAATTTATTTGTTCCTGACAGACTAATCACATCTGGGTACTATGACTGCCCCTTCACGCATAACATTTTTTCCTTCTCGAGTGTTCATCAAGATGCTTTAAGATGGAGACCAGCTTAGTGATACGAGAAAAACTCCGCTTTAGCTTTACAACAATTTCTAGTATTTTCAGTCCAAGAGCAATGAAATTTTTTATCAGAACCCACTACAAGACAAGTCTTCCATCGATTAAGAATAAAGGTATGCAACTAATCATACAAACAGTACACATGAGGATTACCAACGAGCATTACCACACAAGATGATGGAACGAAGGCTTGAATGAGAAGGATTTATGCCAAAATTAGTCCTAACATTCATCTTACTTTCAGCGTGACATATGAATCCGAATATTATACTCGACACGCCCTTTGCCCTTTCTACCGTTTTGAACATACAATTAGAAAAGCGAATCTAGTAAACGATTAAAATTTTAGGTTTTTATCAGCAAAAGGACATGAATAAACCACTTATGCAAAGAACAATTTCAAGACAAAAGGGATAAAAAGATGAATTATCATATCAGAGAGAAAGGTTTAGCGATTCACAATATAAAACTGAGACCAGAGTCAAACCATACTTAACTATTTACTTACAATTTCAAGAGAAGTTCAAGATAAAGAAGTCAAATCCTCTTCTAACATGAACACAAAATTAAAAGGCGGAAATATAAACTAAGGAAACTAAACATAAATCCATCAGGACATATCTTCAAATCCAGATTCCAATTAGCTTATATAGCAGCAGGTCACTCAAATGCCCATTGGTTCTCCCTGCGAACTTCCTCCTCCTCCTCGGGTGTGAAGTCATTCTTGATGTTGAAGGTCTTGCGGATTTCCTCAGGGGTCTTCCCCTTGATCATGTCAGCCACAGTCTGGCATGTTAGGTCCAAAAGACTCTTGATATTCAAATAGTTAGCAGCCTGAAAGAGAAAATTTCATAGCAGCACAGAATTAATACCACAGTAATCAATGTAAAAGTGAAACATGAAGAACTCAGAATACCAATTTCAAATACCATAAGGGACAATGAACACAACCATAATCCAACATTAATACAAAATGTAAACAGCATAATAAAGTTGAGAATCAATCATAAGAATAAAATCTAGACACAAAAACCCTGACCGACCAAGGCCAGTACAGAGCCAGAGAGAACAATATGATATCAAAAACTCTAAAGAACTCAGAATACGAATTTCAAATACAACCATAAGGGACAATGAACACAGAACCATAATCAAACATTAATACAAAAAAAAAACAGAACAATAAAATTGAGAATCAATCATAAGATACCACAAAAACCCTGATCGACAAAGGCCAATAAAGAGCGAGAGAGAATAATACGATATCAAAAACTCCAACCCCCAATCAGAATACCAATTTCAAATTTCATATAAAACCATAAGGGACAAAAACCCTTAACCCAATACCAATTTCATATACAACCATAAGGGATGAACACAGGAACATAATCAAACATTATTACAAAAAAAAAACAGTATAATAGTTGAGAATCAATCATAAGATCGAAATCCAGAAACGCAAAAACCATAATACACAGAGACCAATCACAGAACCAGAGAGAACAATCCAATTTCAAAAAACCAAAACCTCCAAAATCACATCAAAAACAACATTCCAATAATTCAAATAATCAAATCACAGATAAACAAAGCCCAAAATTCAGGGGAGGGGGGAAAGAAAGAAACCCCACCAGAATCAGATCGAAGAGCGTGGCCTGATCGACCTTGACGAAATCGTTGTCCCAATTCTTCAGATCGTCGGCGGAGGGCTTCTCATCGGAGGTAGCAGCATCGACATGCTTCTTGCAGTACTCTATCACCTTCGCGAGAATCTTGCTGGTGACGTTGGGGAGAGGGATTCCGTTATCGGCGCAATCGTCCTCGATGATGTTCTTGATCGTCTGCGATTCCAGAGCCACGGCCTCGTCGACCTCGAAGGTGTCGCCGTCAGAACTGGTCAGGGTGATCTTCTTGGGAGCCATTGATCGAATCAGAGAGAGATTCTTCGGTTTCTGAGAGAAAGCAGAGGGGTTTTGAAATCCCTAACCCTAATTTTTTTTCTTACTCTTCTTTTCGATTTGGGAACGAATGATGTGAGAATAATGGGTGGAACCTCGCATACATAGGGGTTGTGGGCCAAGGACGGTGAATTTTTTGTACCCGGGTACGTGGCAGTAATTAATTGGATAAATTATTTCTGTTATTAGACAAAATTTGATTTGATGGATATATTTTATCTATTTGTCGTTAGTGTTTAGAAATTTATTAGATGTTATCTAATTTTGTTTAAGTTATCTTATTATTATATTATATTATATTATATAAAGCAAAACTCTTTTAAAACGAATTTACTACATCCTATCTATTTTTCGCACTGGTTTAGAGATTTATTAGATGTTATCTAATTTTGTTTGAGTTAAGTTATCCTATTAAAGCGAAATTTTTCAAAACCAATTTGTTTTTCATTCATAAATTTGAACATAAAATCTTCAATAAAATGAATAAGTAGTGATACACTCGAAACAACTAGTAATTTTATTTTTAAATTGTAAAATTAAAGTTGTAGTTTTTTTTAAAGAGTTTAACTCTTATGCATTGATAGTATAAAGTTTTTTAACAATGTCATTGAATCAAATTCTACCCCATAAAGGTTAAAAATAATTGACTCTCGTACATACTAATTAAAAATTTATACATATAAAATAATTTGATTGAATGACTATGTAAAAAATATTATATCATCAATGCATAATAATTAAATTCCATTTTTAAAGTACAAAAAAAAGTGTGCTTGTAAAAAAGTGCACTTTTTTAAGTTATTAAACTATTAAACAATAATATAATTTAATAATTGGCTAAAGTGACATATGATTTGGAATGGAGGGAGTATATGGCCCTCAACAAATAATCTGAAATAAACAGCATAGCAACAAATTTCTATATAAGTTGAGATTGATTTCAGTGTATATATTATGCGAGATCGTTCTTTTTTTTTTTTTTTTATCAATGTGAGAGTCATTTTAGTGAGTGATATATAAATATTTCTCTAAACGCTCAAAAAAGTATATAGGCATGCTTAATTCATAGGTCAAAACCCCTTAAACTTTCTCGCATAAATGCAAGATCGATTTTCTCTATCGATGTAAAAGTCATTTCAATGAGTGATACATAAGTACTTTTCCAAACACTTACGAGACATTTAGTATGGATAAATTACTGGTAATCTTGCAATTAAATTACCTAGAAATCTAAATTGATCTATTTGGTTACACAACATTGCTAGCAATGTGAATCACCCCATGAGAGGTATTATCTAAGTTACCACCTTTCAGATAATCCTTCAACTTTTATTTTGACAAAATTATTCTTAACATAAACACCTCTCTCTCTCCATGAGCAGCCACCACCACTCTCGTTGCCACCAACATATACCACTCACCACCACTGTGCCACCATCACAATCATCATAGCTGCCACCACCATCATCATTGTTGTTGCCACAACCACCACCACTGTTGCCTCAACCCATTGTTGTCGTCATCGCTGCCGCCACCACCTCTACTACCTACCATGATTGTTGTCATCGTCACCACAACCCCTTATTTCCACCGCTACAATCACCGCCACCACCACCACTGCTACCATTATTACCATTACCATTCACCACCATTGTCACCACCACCGTTGTTGTCACCTTTACCACCGTCATCACTGCAATACACTATCTACTTTTTACTATTTTTATTTTATTTTAGTTATTAAGATAATTTATTATTTATAACTTACTATTATTATTAAAAAGGAAAAGGAGCCATATAAGTCTATTACAATATAAAATTCTTTACATGTATCAAAATTCCAATTTCATAACCATTTGAAATGCAAATAGAAGCCACATCTTCAAGCGTACAATAAAAGAGTGGGAGAATGGGGTCCATCAGTTTAACGAGGATAAAGTGAAAATTCACAAAATGATCATGAAAAAAATGCCAAAAAATTAAACTCAACTATATTAAACTAGGGTAAAAGAGTTTATGATGCACCATCACCTAAATCTAGAAGCTATCTTTTTTGGGTGCTTAATACAGAAAAGTACTTCACATGTAGGTAAGGTCAGAGAATCAAAATATATGGTTCCTGTATTGCAAGAAAATTTCTATGGTCTATAGTGAGAAAGCAATGGGATATGCACCATTGAATCAATAAACTTATTGTATGTGGGTCCCACTAAATGAACTAACGGTGCACATCTCCCATCTTTCTCACTTTAATGAAATTTTCATTTTAAAAGATCTTAATACGCCGTTATTTACCATGGTTAGAAATATTTGTATCGCCAAGAAGTACTTAGATGGATTGTGCTCCATCCAATAAAGGAATAACATTTCAAATAAAATTTTGGACCCTGCCGCTATTAAAGCTGAAATGTCATTATTTCATTGGAGGAAGTACAATCCACCTAACAGCTCCATATCCATACAAGCATTTCTCATTTACAAGGGAATTCAAAGGCTTAACAACTAAATGACACACCATTTTTTCTTTTTCACTTTAAGATTCCATGTACTGTGAAGTTGGAGGAATTGTTTTGGTCTTCTCAGGACCTACAAAACATTTTTAAACTAACATTATATTTGGGTTTTGAGCACAGATCAATAAGCATCATTTTTATGGCTCAAAAGAATCAATAAAGAAATGCCATCGTAAAATAGAACTCTATAGAACCAAGGCTAGATCCAATTTAACAGGTTTTGATTCTTTTGAAAGACAGTATATCTTTGGAAAGCCAGTGGAGGATGTGAGAATCGATTCTGGCTCAACACCAAAAGTGAAAATTTGTCACTTCTACCAACCGAGAATCGATTCTAAGCCTTCACAACGGAAATTCAAACACGCTAAAAGTCCAAGAGGTGAAATGGGTCTGTGTGAACAAGAGAAATTTTTCCAACATTATATATAGTGCAATTCCTCAACTTTTGAATGCTGTAAGACATACCACAAACTCCACGGATCTCCGCTTCCCTCCATTCTTGCACAAGGGCACAGCAGCAACACATAAAATGAGAAAGAAAATCATCAACAAATCCACCCTGCATAGAATGTAAGTGATTAATGAAACATTGATGTTTTATAGATAAAATGAAATGCTAAAACAAGTCTAATTAATACTAGAGAGATTCATTTTAGTACATTGTAGGTGTAAAGTGTTTGCGCTATCAACTAATAAGATCTTATCTTTTATATGACTTTTGAGATAGTTACGATAAAAGCCAATAATGTAACTCTACATGATCAGGTGATTACATAAAATTATTTTACACGAACAGTGTATTAAAATTAAAACTAAAATCTAATAACAAAGGATGGTCAAACTTAAACAAATTCATTTATATTTTTAGATCAACTTGCAAATTGTACTCTGCATAAACTTCCATGAGAAAAACAGAAACAAAAAGTAATAATAGCCACTAGCCAGCTGCTCTCATATGTTTACAAAAACATTGTTAACTACATCCCTCAGAATAAGAATAATACATTTTTAACCATTCAATGAGCAAGGCTGCCAAAGAAAGCTTTATCTGAATATCTATAGGTACAACAAGGCACAAAAAAGGGGGCACATGAGGTCATATTTATGCCGGAGGAAAGAAGCCTTACCTCAATGTTAAATCTCTGTCGAAGCTTCCTCCTCATGCAGCAAGTGTAGCAACAGCAAGAACAAATTAATGAATATGCCATCAAATCATTACATGCTTCTGCAGAGGCTGAAACACCACAAAATTACAGCCAGCCGACCTCAGTAGTGTTTTTAAGTGTTGCAAATGAACCAAGTTGAAAGTAAGTAATAATATAAAATCTGAAAATATTTGCAACTTAAAGCAACTTTAGAGTCTGATTGTTAGACAATAAAACCACCCAAAAAGACATTATAATTATGTCTTCATAACTTAAAAAATATTGTATTTAAAATAATCAATTAAAATCTGCAGCACAGATATTATTCTATCTTAAGAATTAGGTAAGAATTCATTATTGATAAAATTCAAAATATATCACCTCACTTTAGTCTTCACTCTGTAAGAAAGTGTAGACATGGCTTGTTCTAAACCTTCGGTTAAGTTGATGAAGTCAAAAGATTTCTGATTTCATCACTTTAGCTTTTGATAAAGTCGGACAAAGAAAGAGAATTTTCAAAGGTGCAAAATCTGAATTTAATGGACATAATGTAATCTTATTATAAACTAGATCTACTCAACCTTGTTAGCAAGAAACCTATAACATGAAACAGACACTACATATTATAGCCAACTTACATATTGGCCTGTTAGTTGCAACAGTAGCAATCTTTGAAAATGTTCCACATGGAAAGAAGCATGTCTTTATACCTGCAAATCAAATCGTACACTTACTACTTAGGATGAAAATTCCAGCCGGATTGAAGAGCCTGGTTGATCTTATTTCTTTTTATTTCCCTTATTTCCATGTTTTTAGTTCTGCTAAGGGGTCTCTAGATCAAGATCGTCCTATGCTGTTTTCTCTTCTCCTTTGATAAACTCTTCTTTAATTGAAAGAAAAGGGGTTTAAAATGCTCGATGAAACTACACATTGACAATTATTATGACTCATCAAGCAAGGGGGAATAAAAAAAGGAGAAGAAAATGCATCTCCAACAACAATTAGTGTCCACAAACTCAAATACAAGTCAAACTAGAATCTTTCAATTGATCCCAGATGCCCTGAGCCCCAAAATTATGTTACTACATGATGATGGTTATGTACAAAGATGAAGAATACAACATGCAATGATAGATGGAGATAATAAAAAGAAACACTGAAAGGCATTCTGGAAAATAATGCTACAAATAGAGTGAAGCACAACGAAATTAACGATAATCAAATTATCAGCAGGACAGAACATACAAAGATAAGGTTCAGAACAGCAAGCAAGTAAATCAGTATGCCAATCTTCAAGCTGATATGAATCTCTGGTTGATCGCAGATCCTTTTCCAGAACTGATGACCTGTTTGAACCCAAGCACAAAAGCATCAAACTCAATTCAATACAAAGTTTGAGCAGTGTAAGCTTCTCGGGGTTATAAGGGAAAATTTTGGGGTCTTTCTACAAGTCAGATGTGGATGGCTCAATAATATATAAATTCCAATGTTTGGTCAACTTGGTAACCTGAGTGAATCAAAAACTCATTCAAGCTGAGGAAGAGGGATAAAAGTTACCTTGGTGCTGAAAGAGTATCACTTTTTTTATGGAATTTTTCTTCAGATGAATGACCTTTGCCACCAGTGGCATCAGAATAACTGTAGCTATTGTACTCTACTTTCTTGTGAGTTTTTTCAGGAGAAAACTTCTCTGGAAGAGAATATGCGGCAACTTCTGTGACAGATAATAATCGTTGAATGAATTCACACTGATGTATATCCATAATTGTCTGTGAATGTTGCAGCTCGAGTTGAAGCTTTTCATTTTCTTTCTTAAGTGCTTCGGTGAAAGAATGGTTGGGGTAAGAACAGGAGAGAGTTTTCTTCAGCACTACAGTGTCTTCTTTGTCCGGCTCCGGCTTTAAAATAACGGTCTGCACCTTTTGGTAGTCATCATCCAATGTGTACTCACATTGATCCTTCTCAATAACTTCGAGCCTCTCCTGAATATTCCAACGAAGCATGGAGATTGTTAACTTAACCTTACTCAGACTAACTTAACAAACACATGTTAAAATGAAAATTAAAATTTAAAGCAGTTCAAAGTCATTAAATATATTGTTACCTTATCCTTATAGCATGTATGTAGTCAAACAAAATGCATCAGGGTATGTAATTGCGCAAATACATGGAGGAAAGAGATATGATCTATTTGAAAAAGAGCGGTCACTCACCCAAGTCACGTATTCAGATAAGTACTCTAAATGGATCCTTACAAACGCATATTTCAAAATTCAAACTAATATTTCACATATTTAAGCAGGGTACCCTTTTGTTTGTGTTGTGTCAAAGTATCAAAAAACCACCACATGTGCTTTGCTATGACAGCACAAATTCAGTGCATGCAATTACCAGAATAGACACTAATTTTCTAAAGCCAGGATTTTACACTCTCAGTGTAGTACACTAATATTCCTAGTTTGGTAGATGGAACCAATCAAAATACACACTATCATGGATTCATGGTCATCTAGCAATCGTTTTGATTCGTGACCTAAATCTTCCGCCAAGAGTTAGGAATCAATCAAATGAAATGCTCCTCATTCCAATTGTGGATATACTCAAACTAACATTGCTCAATATAGACTTCTAAACAAGCTGACAAAAATCTTCAAAAATGTTGAAAACCAGCCAAAAGCTGAAAAGCTGAATTGCTTCTTCATTGCTTTTGCTAAAATACTTAGCTGAATTGAATATGCAGGCACTTAAATTCCCCCTACCCAAGGAATAAATAGAATATAGAAATTAAATTATCGGCAAACTAGCAAAGAAGATGACTCATGAAAACAATACTGATTTGAAATAAAACCCTTGCATGATTAATCAATAGCAACTAAGATGTTGAAACAATAATTACAATATGTCTAATCTCAAGAAGAAGAAAAAAAAAACATTCACAACAAGAGATAGCAGATAATTGAGCACGGTGAAGGCACGATAGATTTACCCTGACTCGAGCATTGTCGACTAGAGTAATGAGAGGAACAAGGCGCAAGTATCTGTCAATCTCATTCTGAGCCTTCCTGAATTGGTAAACGATGTTCCATCCCATGGCCAGCAAGTAAAGATAGCTCCGGTCCTGACAACTGTTGACCAAGATGTAAGACCTCCTCAGGGCATCCTCCAGCTGCTCCAGAGGCTCCCGGGTTTCGGGGTACCTTTTGAGCTCCGAGATCTTGAGCTGCTCCAGCAGGTTCCCGATCAACTTCAGATGCTGCGCAAACTGCCTGCAGTTCTTCTTGTGCATCCGTGCCGTGTTTGCAGCCTTCACAATCATCCCAATCAGCCTCACCGCATCTATGCCCGTCAGCTGGGCCACATTTGCAATCTCCCCAAAATGTTCCCATGATGCCATGCTCTCAGGAAATCAAAATCAACCTAAAGGAAAAAAAAAAATCCATCTATGTTAGCCAACAGCTCCAAATCTAACTAAAATCTACAATCCCTCCTCCCTTCACATTTTGAGTTATATATGGAAAAAAAAAATGTTCCCAATTGCATGAAAAGAAAAAATGGCCCTTAAAAGCACGTTCGTAGTAATACCCAACTTCAACAGAAAAACTGAAGCAACAAAATAGCTTAAGAAATACTTTTGTCCTCTAAGAGAAAGTTTTTACCAGATTTACTATAGAACACTACGACATCATATGATCATTTGTGGAAATACTCGACTTCACCAGGAAAAATTGGAATATAACAAAAATAGCATAAAGATAATTTTGTTAATGCAGACAAAATTTTCACCATGCTTACGACATAACACCATGAAAACGTCCTATCCAGGTAGCCGATTCCACCTCTGGGTGAAAGTCGTTATAGACCCAAAAAAAAAAAAATTACAACTAGAAAACATAACCATTGTAGATTTTAGAGCTAGAGTTCACTTTTTCTATTTTTCACCTTTGATTATGCAAATAACATTGGCATCCTTAGCCTTAATGAAGCAATAATGTTGAATGAGTCTTGCAATTTCATGCAGGATCAAGCCTTCCCCTTGGAAATTCTCCTCAGAGATAGCATTGCCCTTCACACAAGATCTTGAGCTAGAGGCACTGCAACAACAACAACGACCACAACATAGCAAAAAAAATGCAAAATTCAAGCAGCTGAGAAAGAGAATCCAGAAAACTCAAAAAAAAAAGTAACAAAATCATAGAGATTTAGAGTGTCCATGACTCTTCTTGACTCTCACCTTTTTCAGCATAAAGTTTTCCCCTTTTTCCTCATTTCAATTTTTTTTTATATAAAAAAAAAAGAGCTCATAAAAAAAATCATCAAAGAAGAAAATCCAAAATCACCAGTCCCCTTTGAAATCTATGAGCTGAACCACCGTTTTCAGCCATTCCACCCAAACCGGTTCGGATTAGTAAAAACTTAATTTTTTTCCCCCAATAAGTAAAAAAATAAATAAATAAGTAAGCAGAATTAAATAAATAGAAGATAGTTTCAGTTCTGTGTTTTAAGAAACCTGTTTAAAAAAAAATGTTGGAAAGGTTGATTGATGCTTACATGTTACAATGCGTGAGAGAAGAAAAGAAAAGGCTCTCACATGCTATGCTGTGCGACACAAAACGACGTCGTCAGAGCCCGGGAAAAAGGAAGCATGGAATCGAGGTAATGGGAGGCATTGTAAGGAAGAAAACAGCAAGGAGTGTTTGTTTGTATGTCAAGTGTGGATCTTATCGGTCACAGTTTTTTTGGGTTCGGTGTGGTTTGTCCTCTGCACTGATTGATGTGTGCAGATAGAGAGAGAGGGGTTAGTGTGCGTGACTGTGTGAGAGTCTGAGGTTAGTGCTAATGTAACTTCAATGCTTCTATTCTCCTGCTGCCCAGTGCTGCCTCTGCCCCCACCACACTACTGACTTACACTTTTCTTGCATAGAGATGTTATTTGTTCAGAGATGGATTCTCTCATGTCATTTCTTCACATCATCAAGGGTCATTTCTTATTAATTGGAGATATTTATGTCATGTATAAGTTTTATATTCTCAATTAAGTCATTGTACATAGAATATCGTCCTGACTTGCTACTTATTCACTATTTGAAAAGATGTTAGGTGTGAATCTCATTAAAATCTCACCTAGTGGTAAATTCGACAAGAGTCAGCGCGGTGTCCCATATATGATGAGTCCAAATAACACAACATTTTCCTTGTATTGAAAATAGAGTGGATAGGGAATGAATCATTTCTTGTTAAATTTCTATATGATCTTGATGTCGTGTATGATTCACACCATTAATTTTGTTATTGTTTATGTCATGTATAGGTAGGATTGTCAAACAGGGTAGTCTGACCTGTTTAACCCACAAGTTAAACAAATTGGGCCTAAACTGGGTTTTTTACTATTCACATGCTGAGTTTTATACGTTTTGTCCGTTTATTTATGCAAGTAAATGGGTTAGTTTGTGGGTTATGCCTATTTTAACACTAAACAGACCAATTTGGTCCGCAGGTTAAACAGGTCTGGCTAAACAAACTTTTTATTATTCGCTGGTCAGGTTTTATATGTTTGGCCAGTCCATTTAACTTGGTAAACAGATCGAGCCCATTTTGACAGCCCTATGTATATGTCTCACATTTTCAATTAACGGTGAGAGACTACATATGACAAGGTCATATAAAAATTCAGCATGAAATGATTCAATCTAAGAGTAGACAAGTCACTAAACATGTCAAATGAGATAATCTTTTGCTTTCACATGGAAGTAATCTTATTCAAGTATTTTTGGATATCTAAGTGCGGATGACTCTCTCAACTGAAATACAAATCACGATTTGCTATGTTGGGGTGGACTAGTGCTTTATTGCTAGATTAAACATCATTTGATTAAAAATGAGACAATTTAGTCGTTATTAATTTAAAAGATTGAAAGATATATAAAGACATTAATGTATTTTCCAATTTCATGTTTAGGGCGTAATATTTCTTACATTTTGAATGGTTAAAAATCTTGAATGCATTTTTAAATCACGAAGAACTACTTTGTTGTTGTTATTTTAGTTAGAACTAAAATAATTTTTTATACAAAATTAATAATAAATACATGATCATAAGGCATCTGATGAATAGTATTTTATTCAATAATAAAATAATATTGTATATTCAATTATTGATATGAAAACTTATTTTTTTATTTGAAATGTCATTTTATTATTCGGTAAAACATAATTCACATTAGTGCTTTATAATTATGCAATACTTTTGTATTGAAAAATTAAACATACGATAAGATACTTATCTAGTTTTTATCCGATTATTAAATCAAAAGGTAAACAAAAAAATTCACTTAATTTAAGAATTATTAGTTAAAAGTGATAATATAATTAGAGTTTAATTTTTATGCCTTTACAATTATTTAATTAAATGTTATTACATCAGCCAATTTATTTAACTTTCTTATATACTATTTTTAAAGTCATATATGCAAAATGATTTTTTTCTATTCAAATGCTTAAAAACGCTCAGACCAATTGTGTTGGACTCTGTTGGTACACATGTAAAATTATTTGGATAGGCAACATTGTTTACCAATTAAACTCAAAAAAAAAAAAAAAACTCATTGGTTGTGGCCATAATTTTGTGGTGTGCAGCTCCATCTAACTCTGATTACCTCACACTCCTTCGCTTGCTCTCCTTATTATCACATTGGCACTCTCTCGCTTCACCCAATGGAAGTGTAACTAACAACGTGGTAATAAGGTTAAAAATTAATTCTCTTATTTACTATTTTAAAAATCATGTTCATGAAATAATTTGATTGAATAATGACAGTGTTAAAAATTAATGCATAACAACTAAATTCTAAAATAATTGACATAGTGAAAAGATCAAACTTATGCTTCAATCATATTGGAAGTTGGATGAAGATATGGCAACTTCAAGCTCTGAATTAAGAAATAAAACACTTAAAAGGAGAGAGGCTATGCAGTGTGGGTTAGATTGGAAGTTAAGAGGTTGAAAACTTGAATGGTGATAGATAAGAATTAAGAAAGAGAAAACATTCACCAACCACTTTGAGAGAAAGATGGAAAAGGACATTATTTAAAGAGAAAAATATGAATAGCACTAGATAATTATGAAAAAAGGTAATTGCAATGACTTATGATGAGAGACAAGGGCAATTGAATAGTAGAACATCAATATTCAACATTAGTCAATTATAAAGAGCTTGTGTAAGTTTGTGTAATGATCAATTATAAGAAAATATTAGGTATTCATTGAACTTAAATAAGATAATGTTATTTTTTGGTGAGTCTCGGATGTTTATCACTGAGAGTAGAAATTAATTCTCTCGCATTGTATATTTTTTAAATGAGTGTTGATGCTGACCATGAAACCTTTTTCATACACACTATTAGAGATTGAATTACTTACTAAATACTTAAGGAATTTAACTAAGTGTTAATTGTGTTAGATTATGTTCTAATCACTTACAAAATTATGTTTTAGCTTTAAATAATGATTAACGATGAATTATCTCAAGTGAAAGGAAAATTTCACTTTAGAAATTGTGAATAGAGTTCTATTTATTCAGCACCTAATAATTCCACAGAGTTATGAGATGATAGCTATTGAATAATTGAACATAAATTCTACTCTAGCTGGCAAGGACCTACCACGGTTAGATCATGATGGAGAGTGCATTAAGAATGATCAATACGACGTGCCGTTTAACTTTCGTATGCATTACCCACACTCCTATATATTATGTGACATTTATGCGATAAATTATGATCATGAAATATTAAAATGAATTGTACTTTATTTAATTAAAAATATGAAATTTCAAATCTAGTTAATAATAAGACTCGCATTTTTATATGAAGTGTCTACTTTTTAATCCAACAAAACATAATCCACATCTAGTGTTTTATGATTATAAATTATGTGTTGTATGGTTGAGTTTTAAAAGTATTTTAAATTCAGTTTTATGTATTTTAGTAAAAGTCAAAATTTTACATTACATGATGTGAGTTTGTAATAAACTTTTATAATGTAAACTTGATTTATGATTAATTAATTAGAGTATTTGCCCGTTTCTTTTTAGGCCCAATTTGATTTTGTTATTGACGGAGACTTGTTATAGGGCATTTGACTTGAAGGGCTCATGCGCTCTTATTAAACTATTATTGACCTTGTATTCCTCTTCTTTTTGCCATTTTGGACTTCTCCTCTACTAATTACTTATTCTTCATCCTCCACGATTATCTGCAAAGCACTGCAAGGTCTCTCCTACAATCTGTGTGTGTTTGGGATTGCGTGTGAACAAGTTATTAAGGAGACCAACATTTAATCATTGAAGGAATTCCTTTAAAGTCTTTTCACTTAGCATAATTTTGGGTATGATAGAGAAGTAATGCTTTATAAATTTTGCTTAACTCATTTTTGTCCTATTGTGTTTTTGTTGTTCGGTTTTGATATTGTTCATTTCAATTCGATTTTGTGTATTCCAATTTTGCCCTTCATCAGCTAATTAAAATACTTATCCCAAAATTATTTTACAACAATATTTCCTCCAATCATGCAACTCCAGGTCATGTTTTATCCATAATGCATTTTGTTTTGTTTAGTAGTAAGTAGTGCAAAGTGCAAACTATGTCTTGAAACAAATATCATAATCTAATTGATAATTTGTTTTACTTT
>QANU01047353.1:748039-767226 GCA_003254905.1 Nissolia schottii | reverse complement strand
CCCCCCCCCCTTTCCCCTGCATATGATCATATGATTCATGAAAAAGAACCTCCACAAGGTAGAAATGTGGCTAAAACAACGGAAAAAAGTAGCACAATTTACTATGTGCTGTCACCCTTACATTGCACCCCTCTTTGCAGATGTGTATTTTTCATTTTTAAAATTAATTACTTCTGCCGTCAGAATAATTATCAATTTTTTAATATTTTATTTTTTAAAAATATTGTTTTTTATTTTACGTATAAAGCATTTATTAATTTTAAATATTAAAATAATGATATTATTTTTTTTAATAATACCTTAAATTTAATTATGTTTATTAATGACTGTATTTATGAACAAATATATTAAAGTAGTAAATTTCCAAAAATATTTTGGTCTATTTTACGTATTTTGTATTATTGTTATGATCATTTATTACTTTTTTTTTAATGTATTAACCTGTAATGATAGAAGTATACTTTATCCAAGTTTTACATGTATTAATGTATGCTTAGTGTTTTCTTTTTTGGTGAACTTAATTATCCACGAAACTTTGTACAGTACATTTTTTGAGTGAGTTTTAGTATTGACTATGAAATCTTCTTGATACACATTGTTAAGAATTGAAATTCTGACTAGATGTTTAAAAAACTCAATTAAGCGTCAATTATGTTAAATCTCATAATTATGGTTATGGTTATGCTTCGTAAAATTTGCATTAGGTGTAAGATCAACTATTAAAAGAAAAAAACTGTATTATGGTATGGCACAACTTTAAATGTCTGAAAGGGACCAAAAGGGTATGGTTAATTCAGTTGAGGTGGTGCCTTCAGCAAGGTCCTTAATTTTGGTGCATCTAAGCTAAACTATCTTGTGAAGCCACGTTTCTTGGTGGTCCTTCACAAAACATTGGCCATCCACATTATATTCAGTTCAACCTATTTTAAGCATTTCCTTTTGGCCCTAACTTTTCAACTAGCATGTATACACCACTTCAAAAAGGTAAACTTGCATGCCATCCAATTCATCATTGAACATCAATGCCATTATTGACCCCTATTATAGCGAATCAATCACATACTATATGTTTTGAATTATGATTAACCTGTTTTGTGTTTTAAAAAATAAAACAAAATTGTTTCAGCCTATACTATGAGTTATTGAGGTTTGATATTAACCCATGAGAGATTTGAGTGGTAAATATTCATTCATCTTAAATAGTAGTCTCAAATCTGAATCATTAAATTAAATAAAATAATGGATATTAGAATATTAGAGGAGTCATATCCTTTATAAGACCTCAAATGATGAAATAAAAAAAAAAGTATTTGATCTTCGACCGGTGGACAAATTCCTTAAGTAGAGGGTGTAAGATAAATAAGATGGAATATGTCTTTAAAATAGAGTCTAATCATCTAGGATCAAGTATTGATCTAGTCCGAAATTAATTTATAATCAAAAGTGTTATGCATTGGGCCTCCACGAAGTCTCAATCACCCGAAATGGGCTAACACGTCCACCCTAATGAATGAGTCCACCTCGAGTAGGTCAACTTGGAAGCATGCGAGGACGCCAAAGAATGGGGGCACTGCTAAGGATTGATTTGATCCCTAAAGGTGGGGCCCATTTGAGGAATCTTCTTACCCTAATTAGGGTAAGGATCATACAGTTATATAAGGTTTGTGTAACTAATTTAGATATTTTCCATCTTTAACATTCTTATTGACTTGGGCGCTATAATATTTGCAACTACTCAACACCACTCCTAAAAAATCATTGAATCTTCTCCTCAATACCATCCTAGTCCATTGTTTTTATTTTTAAAAAAGTGAGGTTAAGAAAAAAATATTTTCTTTCTTTTCAAATTTAATTAAATCTAACCTACTAACATGCAATTGAACACATAGTTATGCAAGCTATGCAAGATTTCACTCATTTTCTTAGCCGGAATGTGCCCTCAATCTCTTTCTGACACATGGCTGAGCGCTCTAGAAGCGAAATAATTACCCTCGCGGGGTTGGGTTAATGAACCTGCCTTTTTGGACATATTATATTAATTTCAAATATAGGTTATATTACGCAAGTTCATCCACTTTTAAAAGGGTTTCGGGTTTGAGATCTCAATAAAAAAAAGTTGTGCCTTAAAGAGCAACCGCAATACTCTAAGATAGATTAATTGGTTTCATTAGTTGTAAAGTCTGTATACTAATGCAAATATATATTTGTATGTATGTACAACTATCCATATATGTTGCCGATTGCAATATCAATGAACAAAATAGATTTTCCAAAAAAAAAAAAGAAGGAATAATTAGAAAAGAAGCGTAGAGCTGTTAATGCGTTATTGTCTTTGGTTGGTCAAAATTCACAAATCCAAGATATATATATTTTGTGCTATAAGTATTAACCATTCCAACAACCGAACCGATTAACATTGAAATTGCACCTCTTCTTTTCCAAATATACTAAGCAAGGTTTTTTGTTTGTGTGAAGAAGATGGCCTTTCAGTTTTGGGGTTACCTTTGTTTTGTAGGATTAGGAAGCACCAAACTTGATGGTGATAGAGATGATACATTGATACTGACGATTTCTTTTTTTCCTTTGGTATGATCTAAATACTTCAGATTGAGAGAAGTTGAAGCATTACAGTTAAATTGGGCTTTTAACAAATGTTTTGGTAACACGACCAAATTATACATTACGGATATAGAACATTTGCCAAGTCCAAAAGCCTTCTATATAGCACTGTCAAAAGAAAAAGCCCCAATTTAGAGGACAGCCCTGAGGCCCATTAATTTAGGCCCGAATAATTATGAGTCCCAGCCCTACTCCATATTTGTCATGGGCTTTTAAGAACACTGTTAACGTCGGGCTTGGGTTGGGTACCCTCGGGCTAGCCCAAATGCACGAGCAGCGTAACCTTCTCTCATTCCATGTCTGCATCTCTGATTCTCCTAAAATCAACAAAACCTAAAACTCTGATCTCTGTCGCTCACAACTCACAAGCGTGCGCCCCCATCTCTGAACGCATCTCGACCATCGCCGTCGTGTTACGCCGTTGCTTCACGCTCGTGTCGGCGAGCTCGCGTTTCGCTCCAATCAGGTGCGTTTCGATAAAAATGTGTTTCGCACCTCTAACCTTCATCTTTCTATCTCGACGTCATCTGTCATCCTTAGTTTCCAGAATCTTCGGTTCTACTGCTTTGCGTGGCTTTGGTATCCGATTCAAGAATCTTTCTATTTCTATGGCACTTGTTACTATTATTTTTTTAGCTGAACTTTTTTCCATTCGAGGTTCATTGGCTCTTCAAATCCACAGAGTTTCTCATTTCTTTCTAATGCATGCCAAATGTTTGATGTTTTGATTCATTTTTATTTTGGATAACCAATTGCCTCTGTTTGGTGGTACATCCGTTATGGACTTATGGTACTCATCTGTTGATTATTGTTTTAATTTTTGGTTGGAGCGTTTCTTCATGGTTATTGATTTCTGTTCTTGAGTGAGAAATAATTATCAGGTGATGTCATGTTGTAACTTAGTAGTAGTAATGAGAGTACTTCATTTCCACTATATATATGTCTCAGGTTGAAATGTCATTGTGTGTTATGCAATTGGCAGAGTAGAATCCAACCTGACCCTAGCCACTACTGTGCTCTAGTATGGTCTTTGCTCCAACCCAGGTGTTCTTGATTGAGTTGAAGCATCCTTTTCACCCATTTTAATTAGTAGCTTGCAACTCTTTATAAATTAGCAAGGCGAGTGAAGGGAATAAAAAAAAGAGTCCCTTTTAAGAGTGTGTTACCACTACAATATAGGAAAATAATTTTGGTCCAACCCTCCATATGATATGATTACTTTTAATAGACCCAAAAAAAAATGAAAATCATTTTTCTAGGGAAGTAAGAAGAAGAATTAAGAAACTGGTGTGATGTCCCACTCTCACAATTAGTACACAATTGTGGCATAACTGCACAAGTGGATGAAAATTGGGTAAACACTTCAACTCATCAATCATGTTTGTTAAAAAGACCCAGCAAAAATTGATAAATAGTAGTATCTAAGACAAATAGGTGGGGTTTGTTACCTTTTTTTGTGTTATGTGATCTAGGGAAAAGTTGATAGAAAGATATTGAAGTAATTATAATTAGTCAAGTCTGACCAGGGAGGAAATTAACTTAGCAAGTCAATTGGGCACCATCTTGGGAATTAGAACATCATGGCTTATTTTGTGAGACTTCAAATTTGGTGGTTTGAAGCTTTGAACCTCAAATGGAAAACCACAAACACGGATTACTGCGTTGCTCAGGTCCTGCTGATTTTTTATTTTTAGAAATTAATTGGTAAAATAAAAATTGCATAAACCCTAACCAAACCTGATCTGATTACACCCTAGTTTTCCTGAACCCACTGTTTTATTTTTTATTAGTAATTAATTTGTTGTTAAATCTGAATCTGCAACCTCTATTCAGGTATTATCATTTTCATTTGACATAGGTGAATTGAAACATACCCAGCTCAGTTTTCTTAAGCATATTATGGATCCTGAGGCTGCACGAACTGCTCGGGAATCTTTAGACCTTGCATTCCACATGTCCAATATACTCGACACCGGTCTAGATCGTCACACACTTTCTGTTCTCATTGCCCTTTGTGATCTTGGAGTCAATCCTGAAGCACTGGCTGCTGTTGTGAAGGAACTAAGAGGAGAGAAACAACCCTCATCTTCTTCTTTGTCATAATGTGTTTTTCAATTGGATGTCGTACTAGTATCCCATGCTTGCTCAAGTTCTTTAAGCCATTTCGTGTTTTCCTATTCTGGTTCATTGAGTTTCTTTGTATGCTTTTTGCTTGGGTGGGTTTCGTTTGATTTACCAATGGCATTGGGTTGGTACAAGATGGATATTTTTTTGCATCAAAATTGGCATGACTTTAGGATCAAGATCCTGTCCTTGGTTTTATGATACTAAAGGCAAAGAAAGCTATGTAGGAAAGATTGCATATAAAGTGTTTGTTAGAACTGCAATATAAGATCCATGTTGATTTAAAAGAAAAGGAATTGTAAGTGTGATCAGAATTGGGGTGGTGGGGCAAGTGTAAATGGCCTGCGAATTCTTATGGCTGCAAAGAATGTTTTAATGTTCCTTAACATGTACAACTTATGAATAAATTATAAACGACTTGCTCACTTTGGGATGTATCAATCAGTTACAACTACAGCAAGAGGTTGGGAGCTTTGGGCATGAGATACTATTGTTAATGGGCCTGTTATTTGTAGATCCAAAGTTTGGCACCTCATCTATACCACGAGACATGGGCGAAAAAAAAGTAAAAAATTAAAAGGAAAAGAGAAAAAAATAAGAGTGAGAAGTGCGAGATAGAAAGTGGATGTTCGAGGTGTGTGAGTTGGTTAACTTATAAATGGTTAGAGATGGAGTTTAAACTAGGCATGTTAAAGGTTGACACATAGGATATTTAACAAGTATAGGTTTTGGTATGAAATGACTTGATTGAAAAAAAAAAACAAACAAGCAAACAAACATCAATGACTGGATGCATACTAAACTTTAAACAGTAAACAAACTCAACAGAATATTTAGGCAGCTCAACCATATCAATTAAAGCAAATTTCATTAGTTTGATGAACGACAATTTTAAAAGTTTGATCATTTTTCCTCTTGAAAACCTAACTGAGTTTAAATACCATGTTTTTTTTGTCCTAACCCTAGCTTTATCTATGCTAATAGGAACAATTATTCCTCTTCTTGATCGTGAGTTATGTAAGATTTTTTTTATGGTTGTAGAGCATTATACTAGAGATACTTCTAATTATACGCAAAATTTAAGTGATAAATTCTTTCAATATAAAAACTAAAATTTTATTTTATTTGTAATTATAAATATATTTAACATAGTACTCCATCCAAAAAAAAAAAAAAATTCCGCTACCTAACCCTTGTATTACTTGAAGCATGCATGGTGCTTGGATTAATATATGATCCAATCCTTTTCATTCTCTTGGGATGAAAGACTTTTGATCCATGGTGCGGTCCTTTCCAAATAAAAAAATAATATCAATTGAAGAAACATAATGATCAAAGAAAGAGAAAATAATTAGGGATGATATTATTTAAATGTGTCTTTAGACACGCTAGAGAGTACACTCATATTCAATACATATTCTAGTAAACGTGTTTGTCTTTTTTGGAAAGGAGTCATGCTACATGTACACTTTAAAGTTTAAATATTGTCATGGTATAATCACTTAAGCGATTTTATACCTAGGACCTACTAACAAAAAGCACGGGCATCCACGTTCCACACTCTATCACTGTGCACAATTTTTTTGAATTGTTTAAAATGTGTGTGCATGACAATTTTGAATGTTTGTGCACCATAATAAAAAGTTTGTGTGTTAATTAAGATAGTTTAAAATGTTTATGCACAATAGTTAAAAATGTTTTTACACAGTAATTTAAAATATTTATACATGGTAATTGTGAATGAGTGAATGTACATAGATCAACCCAACTGTATAAAATCATTGATTAACAGTAATTATAAGGTGTACACCAATCATTACAAACATCACTCTTAAAATTTGATAGATTTAACATTTTGTTCCACAATACTTATAATAGATGCAATCTTTGATGCTAAGTACGGTTTTGAGAAACTTTACGAAAATTAATTTATACCCTTGTCACTAGCTATAATATTCGGCCTTATAACAACTAGTAAGTGCTTGATCCAACCAGATAAAACTTCATTTTCTCATTTCTTTTGAATTCCGGGGCAAATCTTATTACACAAACATCAAACACTTGTATGAATACATTTATGTGTCAAAGTGCTTGATTACACACAACACTCATTAGGAGTGTGTTGTCCTAAGGAGTAACTTCCTTCCTCAAGCTTATTATTGAGTATTATATAAGCAACTGAAAAATCCCTTATACATGATACTATAAAATTTCATTTTGATTCATGACTCTACAAGGTGGGAGGGATCCATATGTAACCATGTGTTTGAACATAGCCTGCTTTTTCAAGCAACTCATCAGCTTCAGCAGGACCTCTACTCCCTGGTTGGTAAGGGATTGGATTGAACTCCCCTCTATCAATTTTGTGCAATAATGGGGTGAAGATCTTCCATGATGCCTGATAAGACCAAAAAAACAAAACGAAAAAAAAATAATTATTGACATTAGAGTTTGTGAATCAACAAGATATTTCTTAAAATACAAGAGTGCCCGAAGAAAGAACAAGGTGTTTCTTTTGTTCATTCTGAGCGATCGGAAAACAAAGAAATGGCTCATATATTTGAGATTTTGTTTTTTGGTGGAGACCACAACTCCCCTTTTCGAGATTTAACAAAATTGGAATATACAAGACTCGAACCCGAGACCTATGATTAATCTAAAAGCCTAGAACAGACGTATGCTAGCTAATCTACATGCTAAACGGTGTTAATATCTCCAAGAAAACTATGTATTTACAAAATACTGTTTCAATACATCCTATTTCAATCAGGGATGGGATATGGTTCTAAAAGATAAACCGGACAGTTCCAATAAGATTTAATTCTTGAATAAAAATCAATGTTTTTGGTTTAATTTTCATCTATTCCATGACCAGATCAGGGGTTTGTAGTGTTATACACGTCACACCACGATTTTGAATCAGAAGAGAGATTTCAAGATCTAGAGTATCATAAGGGATTCGCCTTTTCTATTGATATCAACCATGTGATACTAATCATCTTACCTTCAACTCATCTCTGCGAACAAAATGTTGCTGATCCCCTCTAATTCTGCAAAACAAACATTTCCAATTCCCGTTATTATTCAATGCAGATCTATTTCTTTCAAACAACTGAACTGATTGCTAAGTAATTTTGATGCATGCAATCCTAAAGTCTTCTAATCTATAGTATTCACCTTGGTGGAATTACTATACAACAATTGGTGTTACCTTGAACTTTGGATCTATGATAGACCTTGTAAATGAGAACACATCTATCATTTCCTAATTCTAAATTATAAATCTATATACATATTACAGAATTCAGAATAGAGATATGTAACATATATATACAGTCTATCATGAATTTTAAGTCCTTTGAAACAAAACATGTATTATCCCTAGAAACAATTGACACGGCAGTAAACATGAACACGGGAAAGGAACATACGTGTCAAGAATTAGACGCTCGTAAGCCTCAGGAATGGTTACGCCTTGATACCGTTGGCCGTATGACAAGTCAAGTTCACTCTGAACCGTGGACATCTCCAGACCAGGTTGCTTGACCTGCATGATGAGACATTACACATGTCAATATATTTTTGGCATTTTATGCAGATAGTTGCAAGAATTTAACTCCACAGAGCCTTAGCTCCATTACACAAACTACTAGCACAAATAATTTGCAGAAAGTCTTAAGTACCAAATGTATAATCTGAATCTGACCATTAATTGTGTTCAAACCCACTTAAATTATTGAACAAACACTTGAAAACAAGTATTTCTTGGGTTAGATCATGATCAAGTGTTTCTTTCACGTACTATTTGATAGGAAACAATAGAAGGAGTGAACTTCTTCAGTAATTTGGTGAATAGATTTAGTCTAAATCACTAGAAAACAAGTATGTATGATATAAACGAAATATTTATGGATATTATGCATGCATTAAGTAGCAGATTTTCCATTTTAACATCACAAAAATTGATTCCCAACAGTGTATTTGGGAATCTATATCATGATCAAACCTCCTATACAGTAACTTCCCTTTTTTTTCATAGCAACTTCTGATCGTCAATATATACATATAACAAAAATAGAGATCGATAAGAGAGCTAATCAGGTCAGGCAAGTTGCATGATTGTTCTCCAAATGAGTCATCGGATCATACCGTAAGCTTCATGTAAATAGCTTCCGAAGGCTGTAGGCGGATGACAAACTCATTTCTCCCTTGCTTTTTGCCTAGACATGTAAATGATTGCAGTAAGATTTATGCATAAATTGATATTTTGACGAATAAGGTATCCATTTTCAAGGCAAGAAAGAATATAGACTAGCCATAATTTATGTTTAACTCTCAGGAAATTCGTACTTGGCCGAGAAAGTACAAGGTTTCTCTGCTTGTCACCCATGTGAATATGGATTATTAAGATGACCACATCTCCATGTTGTTATTTTCTTTTCACTTTCCGACGTATCTATGCAATTAGATAAAGAGGATTCTCTACTTTAACAGCTATTTGGTGTCCAATTTTATTATTCTTTTAATCTTCATGTAAGTTGCAGCTATTTTCTATCTTTATTTACAGTTTTTCTCACCTACATTTCAAATTTAAAAACTAGCTGGCTTAACAGCCCTGTAAGTGCCTGTTAAGCTGCTAGCTATGATAACATTAGGGTATGAAATATGTCTATGTCTGACTCTTGCAATAACCATTGATAGCAAATGTTTCTGTTAGTTCTTCAGATTGCCGTATCACGAGAAGTGTTTTATCTTTCATAGTGAAGACGTGTTTACTATATATGACTCTACTTTTTCACTTCCAAGATTGATGAAAGCATGTAAGAAGAGATAGCACCAAGATATTAAAGGGTACAGTGCCATACACTTGAAAATATCACCAGGAACATCCTTGAATTGAACTCGTATCTCTGCTTTTCTAGAATTCAAGGCCTTCCCTGCTTTTAGTATGAAAGGAACACCTGATACAACAGAGAAAACCACGGCGTGCACAACAGTTTATTTTCCAAATTGTTTACCACAAACAACAAGATGAAAGGAAGGTCCAGAATTGTATTTGTTTTTGATGAAGAAAATGCTCGCAACTTTATCATACCTTCCCATCTTTCATTGTGTATTCGTAGAACAACAGTTGCAAAAGTTGGAGTGTTTGACTTGTCGGGTACAGTTGGGTCGTCTCTATAGCCTTCATATTGTCCAAGAACAACTTCATCATCACTAATAGGGAGTACTGATTCAAGAACCTGCATTTTTTCATAGTAAACTATCAAATATCGAAGTAAAAAACTTGGAAAGGTCCAGGTTATTAGTTATAAAAATATCCCTCATTTGATGCAATTGCAATTGCAAGTTTGCATGCTCAAATTTAAATCGCCGAGAGCTAATAGCTCAAGTGGCATCTCCCTTGGTCATGTGCCAAGGGATAAGTTCAATGAGTCGTGTTCGACTCTTCTGGAGGACACACAATCAAATTTAAATCAGGATTAGAGTGGCAGAATGAAGTGGCAGCAGAAGAGCAATAATTTCCACTGAAATTGAATGAAAAGAGGCACACCTTCACTTTTTCGTCCCGAATGTGCTCAGGCTTGAGTGAAACTGGTTTTTCCATAGCAACCAAGCAAAGAACCTGAATTGGTAAAAAGGTAATGAACAAGTTAGGCTAATAAATGAATTGTGCAAAACTCTAAAGTCAAAAATGGCTATGTTACACATTCGATGCTTGTTTAATACATACTAAAAATGAAAGGTCACTCATTGCATTCAGAAACAAGGAATTTTCTGTGCTAAATTTTCTTCAGTGTATCCTTATTTATTTTATCAAGAACTGACAGTTTTTTCTCATTACAGTTTGCTAATACAATGCTTTCACTAAAAGTGCAGCCCTGAGGTTTTTGTGCTAAATTTTACAGTTTTTCTCAAACACACCCTTACGAAGATTACAAGCTCCGAGAGATGTGAATTTAGGTTAAGTAATATTGTTGAATCTTATTATTTAACAGAAATATAAACTTGACATTACAGAATAATCATAAAGATTTCAAAATATATGAAATCCATTTCATTATAAAAAATTGAAGGCCTCACCTGTAGCAGATGGTTTTGAATAATATCTCGAATAATTCTGCCAAACAAAAAGAAGTTTCATTACTGATTTATGGTTCCCTGGCCGTAATAATAATTAAAATAGACAACTATCACAAAATACATTATCAACTTTCAACAATAGTGCATACGTAATAATGAAACTTAGAAGTTTCATTTTCAATATCATCAACATAAGCGCAAAGCGTATACAAAATGTCGTTTTTCTCACTACCACTTTCACTTCAAAATTTACTATGTGCATCACTCTTTTGAAAACTTCGCTGAACAGTCTAACTAAAAAAAATTCTACATGTACGGACGTACCCATATTGATCAAAATACCCACCACGACCTTCAGTTCCAAAATCCTCTCTGAATACTATCTGTCGTAGAATCAACAGCCAAACTCAAGTTTAAAAAGGTGGGAATCAAATTTAATGATGCAGTTATATGATGGACAAACTATGAATTTGCAAAGCACAACTAATAGTATCAGCTGTTAAGGCCATTAAGCCAAAGTTGTAACTTCGACACAACAAAAATTCTCACCTGGACATTGTCAATGTTGTCGCGGTTCCAAAGAGGCAAGAAAAATCGATTTGCAAAACGAAGTACTAACTGCCAATATAAGTCAAATAAGAGGGATTACACAGAGTTCACGAAGCAAACTACAATTGAGCCGTTACACATTCATTTATTACCATATTCTGCACTAGTTCCTTTCCCAAGTAGTGATCAATACGGTAAATCTGTGGTTCCTCAAACAACTCTCCGATCTGAGTACTGAGTTCTTCTGCAGAATCAAGATCCCTTCCAAAAGGTTTCTCAACAACAACACGCATCCATCCACCAAGATCAGCTACGAAAAGGAAGCAAATGTTAGATGTTATGGACAATAAACAGGAACTATAACATGAAAAAGAAATTAGTAAGGATAGCATGTTCATGTCACAAAAATGTTATTATATCGTTGTCGAGACAGTGGAGAAACTTGAAGCCATAAGACCTGTTTCGCAAATGCTAGTTATCTAACAGAAATTCAAGTTTATTTCATCGTTTCATATTTTTGAAACAGGATAAATATAACGAGCGCGCTTGTAACATATCGAAACCATAGATGATAACATCTTACATTTATTCATGCAACAAGTCTTGATCATCTTGCAAACAGATGGATATACTGAAGGAGGAAGTGCGAGATAGAAAAGCCTCCGAGACAAACCCTCTACACTGTTTTTCGAAATTTCATGCTCCGAAATCTCTTTATCCAACAAGCGAAAGCCATCCTCGGAATCATAAGAGCCGCTCACATATTTGATCTAAATGAAAGAGAAAAAGAAGACAGGGAAAGAAAATAAGAAAGAGGATTTTGATGTGAAGCCACTACAGAAATCATATAAAACGGTGCAAACGCGACCAATCCTAACCAGATTCAAAAACTCCGCTACGTCCTCCAACTGTTTGGGGGAAGCACCTTTGTCTGGAACAAGATAGCTGCATATCGAATCACATTTGTTATGCTCACAAACAGCTCAAACAGACACCAATGAAATACATGAACAAGTAGGATAGCCTGAAGTACTACAGAACGAAATTACGAAAGAACAAAGAAGCAGCAAGCAAAAATTCATGACATGCTGATCATGACACAAACTTCACAGTAAAGATTGGCTAAGAGAAAATAAGGATCCAGGAAATATTCTGCATTAACTAATTAGATAGTTCAAAGGACACAATTGCAATTGCAGACACATTCTATTTACATATAACTAGCATCTTCAATTCTGATATAGCAGGTTGCAACTGATTTCAATTGGCTTTTACTGAAGTTATTGCCGAAATTTTGGGGAAAAGAATATAGAATTTTTCATTGAAAAAAGTCTCACCCACGCAATCGGTTTCTCAATTCATCATCAGAGATTTTCGTCCTTGCATAGCCAAAAATATGAACTTCATCCGGTGGAAGGAATCCCTGCAAATAAAGACACAAAATGTTAGCAATAGTTCCTTTAACAACTATCGGAAAATATTCCGGGTAGTTTTCCATGAAAGGCCAAATTTGGAATAGACTGTTAATGTCAAATTATTATGAAGAATACATGAATAGAAACTAATATATTCCAATTGTCTATCATTAGTTTCGATCATCTAGTCAAGATGACCGGTCCAACAAAGATTTTGATTTATCACTGCATAAATTGAAAGGCACCGAACCTGCCGATACAGGTGGAAGAGTGCAGGAAATGTCTTCTTCTTAGCAAGATCACCAGAAGCACCAAGCACAACGATGGAAAGTGACCCGGTTTCAGGTGGATTCCCTGAATCTCTCGACAAGGGTGATTCAGTTTCGAAGCTGGATCTTCGTTCGATGTGCCATTCACTAGTTCCCATCCTCTAGCAGTATCAGAAACTACTTTGCAAATATACTGGCCTGATCCATCATCATGTATAATCAAATCAAGAGAAGGAATCAAATATCCAAACATGGTCTTAATGGCATAAAACAAAGTGGATGGTGATAATGAGTTCCCAGAAACTAATAAGCACAGAAACATCAATCAGACAAAAAAAAAATTATCATCAATTCCCCAAGTACAGTATCTTTTGGAATGGTGCTACCAAATCTCAATTACAGACCAAAACATAAGATATAAAAATTGACCCAGAAGAAAAAAATTTACCAAGGAAAATTCAGCTGAAACTCAATGAAAGCTGAAAGCGCACACACACACCAAAGAGAAAAATACAGAACAAGAAAAAAAAATGGCAACCCAATAATCAGAATCAAGTTCAACCCGCAAGAAGAATTCTGTAGCTGCACATGGATCAAAACACATGAACATATAAAAAAAATTAAAAATTAAAACATGATGAGATCAAAAGGGTGATCAACAACAACAACACATGCAAGGGATCAGAACTCAGAAGAAGAGTAGTAGTAGCAGTAGTAGTAAGTATACCTTCAGAAAAAAAGGGCTTTTGCTCTTCTTTGCAAAAGGCTTTGTTTTCAAAGAGACTCAACAGAAGAAAAGAGACAGTCTTTTTATTGTTATGAGGAAGGAGTAGTTGGTTGGCTCTTCATTCACCTACTTGACAACTACCTTCTCCTTCATAGGTGTGTTCGCCACTTCACTTATTGACATCAATTTAGGCTTAGTTTTGGTGAAGTTTCTGAAGAGGGTACTCTTGTTATTAAAGACTATAAGTTATTTTTTGTGTTTGGTAAATAAAATGTGAATGTGCTTTTATTATTGGCTTTTAAAAGTCAATGGGTTCTTGGAAGCTCTTATGTGGTTTTGGAAGGGAAAAATTCCCAAAATATGGGTTGGAATGAGAAATTACGAAAATATGGGGCAAATTTCTGAAATCGCCACAGGGGGTGGCGATTTCAGAAAATTTGAAAATAAAAAAATAAAAATTTCAGATGTCTGAAATCGCCACGTCCTGTGGCTATCTCAGACTTTAAAAAAATAAAAAATAAAAAAATTCAAATGTCTGAAATCGCCATAGGGGGTGGCGATTTCAGACAAGAAACTCATACATTCGTAATTTTTTTGAATGGACCATATTATGAGAATACAAACATATTGAAGCCATATATATGTAAAAAATCCGCTCTTATGGGTAGATTTTTAGAACTAATTTGCGTTTTTTAAACGTTAAAATGTTAATACAATATTAGATTTTAATGATCATTATTACTCTATTTAATGATGTTATTATAGTAATTTTAGATATAAAGATCATATTTAAAATATATTTACCAAACATTACTTCTATAACTTCTGGTTATTAAGAGCTATTTTCTCATTATTTTACCAAATAATACTGCTATGACTTTTTAGAGTAATTTTTAGATAGCCAAATAGCTAAGCAGCCCTAAATAGATCAAAACATTATCAAATTAAGCCTTAATCTTATACATATGAGTTAACATCAAATGCATTATCTTCGCCCACTAGATACTTATTAGTGAACGGAGGGAGTAGTTCGGATGAAGGGACTCCCAGCCTGGAATGGTTTGGAATTCAATTTCCTCATGAATTGGTATTCAATTCCATGATTTGGTACATAATAATAGCTTGAAATTGAATTCGTACAAGAATTGCAATCCCACATTTTGTATAAAGTCAAATCCTAAAACCCTAAATCAAATTAGATCCTTTTGGGTCCAATTTCCAATTCCTTCCTCTCCTTCCATCAATACCCTTATCCTCTTTCTCCTCGTTTGGTTTGTCTTCATTAGCCAGTCTACGCTTCTCCGACCGATCGTCACCTCTCCGGCCAACTTGATTTAAGACAACCTCCCCCTAAAAGACATGACTACCACGCAATTGAACGTTATAGTCTCAAAGATGGCAGAGGATGGATGAAGGAAGGAGCAGATTGTGATTATTATTATTATTTATTTTTTTAGTTTTAACTTGTGGTTTTAGGATAAAGAATATTGTTATGGTGTTGGTGGCTAAGGTGTTTAGGATTTGGGGAAGATAAAAAAGATTGTAGTTCGAAAATGATGGAAGAATATTAAAAAAAATGATGAAGGATAGGCATCGGAGGAAAATAAATGATTATGGTTTTTAATTTAAGAAATATTTATGGCTATTTTATAAGAATTCAATTTTTTTTATACAAACATTAATTTATTCATTTCAAACATCAGATTTCAATTCAATTCACCTTAGAATTCAATTCTCACTATTCACTTCTATCAAAACAAAAGTTTTTAAACAATTGTCCTTGTTAGTAGTATTAATTTTGATTTTGATGTACATTTGACGAAAGTAAAGAAATTTTATTATCAATGTACAATACTAAAATTTATAGAACAATGTTTGGTTTTATTATGCAAGTCGCTTTTGTTGTTTTTAGTCAACGTCTTAGTTGGATTTTCTAGAATGCTAGGTTTAATTATTGGTGTGCATAATACATTCATAGAGGTGTGGAATAAACAACTATATAGAGGATCGACCACATGAATTCTGCCAACTTAGTATTAACTCATTTATTTATTTTCTTGAAGAAAAAAAATCAATTATAGTGAATTGAATATGAGATGGTAGTACTATGGTAGGACCTTGGTGTGATAGAAATTCATTCCACCAACTCTGAAAATGAAAAACAACCGGTGGTGGTGGTAGTTGTCAATGTTAGACCAACCCATCCCATGCAGCCCCACCAAACCCTAGTAGGCTGCTAACAAATTGTAATGTATTTGTGGGGTCCACTAATTAATCTTATTTTGTGATTTTGCCATATGCTTCACTCATGGTGTTCATTTTTTGTTTTTGTTTTTTTCTTATTACAAGAATACTCTTACATCAGCTAATTGTACATGAATATTATAAATTGAGTAATGCTAGAAGTTTGTAATTATTTAGTTTAATTATTTTTTTTAGCAACTTTATGTAGATATTTAATAATTTTGAGGATAATATAAGAAGAAAATAAATTATTATTGTCAAATGTTATATACAAAAATTGTTAAAAAATATTAAAATAATTAAAAGACTTTAACATTTTCTTTCAAATTTTAAAGGAGTATGACTCTTTTTATATTAGTTGTTATTTATTCAAAACTTAAATTTGAGACGTTGTGTTAGTAAAATAAACATAAACCTAATTGACTGGTAAAATTAGAAATTCATTAAAAATTTTTTGGTCTTTAATTAGATTGACTTTTAATTATTGATTAGTCAGTTACGTTCAACTTGAAGAATTGGATAACCCACTAAAAGTGACTGCTTGATCTCTTCACACAAATTGTTTAATTTTTGAAGTTCAAACATGAAACAACTAATTAAAGAGTTGGAGTTTAAGATCATTCCAACTAAGCATGTCTTGATCTAGTCAACTCATGTGTTAATTTGATATGGCAAAATTATATCATATTCCAACTCTAGTACCAAATTCAAAGAGGTGTTATGCTATGCATAAATTTAATGAGCTATTCAAAATTATAATCCCCCCCCCCCCGGGGGGGCTTGTCTCCGTCCTTCGAAATATAATTCTTTTTGTTTTAATCATTGCAACATTCCAACATGAGATAATAATGTAGACCCCGTTTATTATAAAGAATAATAAATCTGTTATTATAAAAATAATGTAGACCCCGTTCGTGCTTTTGCACTCTTTTTTATGTGCACGGTGCATGTTAAAAGAAGTGCCCAAAAGCTAGGAAGAAGATAACTTTTTATGTCAGTGATTTATATAAATAATTAGAGTAATAACTAGTAACTAATCTATATTATTTACCAAAAAATGTAACATTCAATATACCTATGTAATTTTGGCTAATAGATATCCATTAGTTTTGTTTTTTCTTCTTTTCCTTAATTTGGTCATGTATTAATCCATTAACTATGCCCATTGAGTAAATTCATGTGGCAGTAAGGGGAAAACCTAGCCCATAGTTTGTTGGGCCAAATTCATAGCTGCTTGGGTCATATTAGAGCCATAGAAATTACTAGATATATTGTTGAGCTAGGATCCATGTAGGCCACATTTGGGTGGGCTTAGTACCAATCCAAAATTACCTAGTATTTTCAGAATTTAATTTTTATAAAGTTAAGGAAAAATTGATATGATTTTTATTTAGATTATTACCTTAGTTATAATATATTAAATTTTAAAAGAAAATAATAATGATGTATATTAATTTTTGGGGAGTTTTTCAATGCTCAACTTTTTTAAGGGTAAAAATATTTTGTAGGAGTTAGTGACCAATATTAAACTATTGATAATGCAGAAGTCTCAGACTTTGTCTTCATCAAGTATCCAAGTGCATTGAAATTGACCATCCACAAAATTGAGGAAGTACTCATGTCCAAAATGAGTAGGTAAGGATCCCAAATATCACAATGCAATACATCAAATGAATGTTGACAAAATTATTTAGGAGGAGTACTCTTTTTAATCCTTAAAAAATCAAGGGATTTGTCCCACCAAACCCCCGACTGCTAATTAATTATAATGCCTTTGTGCGATCCACTAAATTAATTAATCTCCCACGTACCAGGAAAAAAAAAACATATGCTTCATGTGCAGTGTTCATTTCTTTTTCAACATGTATTCGATCACATGGGGTAATTATTTTTGTATATACAAAGTCATAAGAGTATTTCATATTAAGAATTTAAAGTTGAGACTACTGGTTAAAGAAAAAAGAGCACTCAACACTCTAACTCTAATAAAAATTAGAAATTTTTGGTATTCATCGGTTTTTTTTTTTTTCAGTTGTTAACTATTGGTATCCATTTGACGTTTGCTTCACCGACTATGTTCGACTCAACAAATTGAATGAAGTGCTTAAGGAGACAACTTCTCTCAAGACAAATTGTTCTTGTTACGGACTAGAGACAAAAGGCTCAAAGAGCCAAGCCCACCAAGGAGTACTAGGAGTTTGCCTCCCCTGCATGTACTTGCCAACCCAAGAGGAGAGCTCCAAAACACCTATGAGAGGAGAATGTCGCAACACAAATCGAGGAGAGAATAACTCAATAGGCGTTCTCTAGGTCGCGGGCTCAAGAGCCTAGACCGACTTGGCCCAACGCGGCCAAGGAGAGAGCAACTCACCTTCCTTGCGAACCTAGCAGACCACATAACTAACTCCTAGATAAGCGGTGTAAGATAAAACCTTTGAGATAAGGGGAGGTTGTTATTCGAATTCCCCGCGTTCTATCTCAAACTAACTGACCTAACTCACTTATAAAAGCACATGACCCTAGGTCACCAAGTATTACTCATTCACTCTCTGTAATACTCACAAAAACCCTTGTGCTTACTATAGTGTTATAGTACATTTGCAGGTACACCTCGCCGGAACACAGCATTAGAGCTTCTGCCAAGACATCTTCCCATGCTTCTACACATGTTTAGGTAACCTCGTTCCCTATAAGAATTACTTTGGAACAATGAAGTCATCTGTGGAACATTGATACTGCCTAATAAATGTCAAACTACCATTTCTAGAGGTGCTTAAATGAAAACAAACAACGTCGATGCGAATCCTCCCCCACCACAAGGCCGGATAGGGATGCCTCAAGACGGGGACGGGAACCAACAACAACAACAACATGCCCACGAAGTTGATCCTCAAAACAGGTAACCTGTGTCCGTCACTAAGGAGAATAAAGTGAAGCATTGAGAGCCCAATAGCCGACACATTCCCTCTAGGCCGGTTGTTCTAGACTCCCAAAATGAGGTGGATCCCAAGAGGTCATCCTCAAGCTCTGAGACCTTATCAACAGATAGGAGCAATGTCTCAAAGCCCTAGAGAAGAAGGACAAGCCCAGAAAAAAGGAGCAGAGGAATCGACATCAAAGAGGAGCGAATCAGAGACCAGATTCAACCCGGTGCTT
>QANU01047353.1:578445-745698 GCA_003254905.1 Nissolia schottii | reverse complement strand
CGCCAAATTTCTTTTTTCATCGTTGTTTTCTTTTTGTGTCTGTCATAATATTTGTTTATGGTTGTTAACAAGTTTGTGCATAGAAAAGCTTGCATTATTGTTCAAAAGTTTTGTGCACATGAGAACCAAACATTTATTCTTCATATTCGTGTTTATTTTTGGTTTAATCATATTTTTTGGTTTTAGTTGTTCAAAAGTTTATGCACGTGTCTAAAAAAATTTGAGCACGTGAGCACCAATATTTTCTTATTTGTATTTTTTGTTTCATTTTTGTCTTATTATTTGTTTATACTAGTTAAAAAGTTTGTGTATGTCAGTTTAAATACATGTGTAAATTTTTTTATGCATATTTATATAAAAATGAGTACATTTAATGTGGCAACGTATTGCATACATTCCTCATTTCGGGGACTGCATGACAGTAAAAGCGGATACACCGAACATTAGTGTAATTTATAAGGCTTGTCTACCGAAGCGCGCGACTCACGTGCGAATACTGAAATCATAAAGGGTTCGAATCCGTATCTTCGTGCATTGAATCACCCTCATGAGAACTATGGGCATTGCAATCAAGTGAGGGTAAATCAGTCATTTTCTTTGTTATTTTTTTTCATTTCCCTCTCAAAATGTCAAATCACCACAAATATTTCAATTTCCCTCTCTCATCTTAATTTTGAATTTCCATTTAACTCAAGGGAAAACTCCAAAAAAAATAATAAATAAACATAGCAAAAACAACATCACCTACCGGACGAAGAAATAGAACAATAAGATCCCAAAATTGTCGATTTTGCCGAAGTTATAGTCGTAATTCACGCCTGTGATCTGAGCAATTAAAGACTCCGGTAGGACCCACAGCACCAAAGATACCATAAACCACCAATCACATAATGCCACGTCATGGAACTGATCCTGTGCAGCAAACCCACGGTTTTTCCGCTGACCGGGATTGGATTCTTGCCACCAGAAATTATTTACATGGAGTGCCTCAAAAGTACACTCATTACTTTGTATTTATTCCATTTCTTGAGTTTAAAAAAAAATTCAATTTAAGTTAATAATAAGTGTTATTATCATGTAATGCTTATTTTGATCCTTATAAGTATAAATATAAGTCACTATCCTTAGAATTGTATATTATAACTCAAGTTAGATATTCAGTTACATTATTATTTATTATTTATGATTTAATTGATTTATCGCATTAAATAGAGTTGTGACAAAAATTATGAATGTGATGAGATTATATTGTAATTTAGAAATTAAAATATGATTGTAGAAGTTAGCACCACAAATATAAGTTGTTATCATAATTTTATTTAAAACTAAATATGTTCTGACCAGTTTAATCTCATTTGTAGTCTCATGTGTTACCATAATTTGTTTACAATTCTAATTGTTGTTAAAATGTCATTTAATATAATAAATCACTAAAAACGTGGTGATGTAGTAGTGATAATAAATTATGAATTAATTTAACTTACGACTTATTGTTTTATAGACTAAAAAGTTAAGTTAAAAATTTTAGGAGCCAAAGCTAATACATGATAAACTTCAAATTGTTTGACATGATAAAAAGTATACATTTTTAATGTAAATAGCGAGGTTGATCAAATATATTATATGTTTTTTTTTCTTCTAAAAAAGTCTAACACATTTGCTTGAACTTTAACCTACTCTGTTAACACATGATCATAAGAAAGGTGACTTAAACTATTAGCTCTTAACATAAAAATTATACAGTTTATATTATATAATTTGTTGATAATATAAAATACCCTATATTAAAGATGGTGTATCAAAATTAGTATTTTTAAAATAAATTAAAAAAATGAAGATTATGTATATTTGTGGTGGATTCAAAACTAACCTAAATTGAGATGTCATAACTTAAATTAAAATTCAATTAATAAATTATTCATTAATAGGTCAAACTTCCTCCGTCTATTTTTTATTATAATTTTGGATAAAAATACACAATTTAAAAAATAATTTAATTAACACTAAGATAGAAAAAATATAAAGTTTGTAGACAAAATTAACCTTAAATAGATAATGTATAATACTTAAGTGTTATTGAAAGAATAAAAAATAACAAAGATAAACTTATAAAAAATACATTTAATATTCTCTTAATCTATTCAAATTATAAATAATCATAGACAAATTTTTACTTGAGATATAACAATAAAAATTTGACGGAGAGAGAGTATATTAAATTTGACGGAGAGAGGTCAATAAGCGTTTTTTTTTCTCCATAAGTTCATCACCAAAATTTAGCGTTTAATAATAATGATAGTCTAAAAGATATTTATACTCTCTAACCCCTCGATTAGGGCACACCTCAATTTTGTGATCACAGAAAATTTTGGCGGGCACCTCAGCCAAATTCAAACATAAACCCTAGCGGCGCATTTTCACTTCCTTCCCTCCCTCTTCTCTCTCTCTCTGCCTCTCATTTTTCCCAATTCCGATTCCACCTTTTCCGAAAGCTTCGTAACTATTCTACCTTATTTGGCTGGCTTCTTCTGTCTCTGATTTAGGGTTTCACTCTTCATTCCAAATTCAGTTCCGTGGAGGATTCTTTATTTTATTTTTATTTTTTGGATTTTTTATTTGGTCTCTTATGCTCTTATTTATATTCATGTAAGTATTTTCCACCTTTGTTCATTTCCACAATTTCGATTTCGATTTTGAGTTTTTTCCATTTTCGTTTTTTTTGCTGGTTTCAGTTGAGCTGGCTTATTTGTTAGGTACTAACTTGAATTTTGTTCTGCTCTTTTTGTTTGTTGTTTTCAGGAAGAATTGAATCAATTGTTGGTTTGATTTGAAGTGGTTGAAATCGAGATTGAATATTTAGGGTTTAGGAGAAAAGGAGAAGAAGAGGGGATGGGAAAGGTTCCGAAGGGGAAGAGGCAATTGAGGAGCTCCAGGAACAGGTACCTGAAGCCTGGAACTCTTGCGCAGCTTCGGATCAATAAGTCTTCGTCGTTGCTGTCGTCCTCGTCATCGCCGTCTTCATCTTCTTCGGGTGCTGTTAAGGCATGCACTGATCTCGGGAAGAAGAGGGTGGCGGTGTTGAATTCCAGGAAGGTGCAGGGTGGTGGTGGTGCTGTGGGGAATGATGATAAGGTGTTTGATAAAAGTCCAATGATGCTGTCCCCTGGGAATTTGGTTGATCAGGGTGGATTCCTTGGGACGCCGAAGACTCCTCGGATGGAGGATGTTCTATCGGAGTCTCGGCTCGAGTCTCTTCCCATGGATGTGTTGGTATATTTGATTCGCCTTTTGTTAATTTTCATGATTATTGCTTGCTTGCTTGTGTTGGGATTGTGTGCAGGTGTTATTTTTTATTTTTTCTTTTGAGATTGAGGGATGCATCAGAATGTCAAAAAGTTTCAATGTTGCTTCACATGTTTTAGCACGCTCTTTAAATTTAGGATCTGTTTGATTTCATAAAAACGTTTTTCTGTTATTGTTTATTGTTTCTAATGTTGATTATTATTACGAAAATACTATATTGTTTTATTTTCTTTCCTGTTTCCATGATTATATGAAGGAAGCAATGAAAACAAATAATTGTCTGAAACCAAACCAGCTTGTACTTTTTTTTTTCCTGCCATTTATTGTTATGTGTTTGTTGATTTTGGTGATATGTTCTGAGTCTTCTAATTAGCATGAATTTTGAGGCCTTTATTAGTCTCATGCTAGGTGTTTGTAAAGGAACAATTTTTCTTGCAGGTGTGATGGCTTGGTCTGTTTCTTCTTGCTTGATTTTGTTGATTTATATGATGCTAAATAATATGTTCTGTTGTGATTTTTTCCCTTTTTTTTTTAAAATCACGGGATGAGTTATTTACAACAAGAATCTCTTTTTTTCTCTCCTTGTTTTGGGGGGGGGGTTGTTAACCTATATGCTGGTTTTAATTAATGGTGAAATGTCACAAGGAATTACTTGAGCTTGTTGAATATTGGTAAAGTTGTAAACAACTGCACAACTAAATGCACAGAGCCACAGACATCACACACGTATTCTACAATTTATAAGCATGTATGTATATTGCGTCTTGTTTTATTGATCTTTGTTCTCTGTTTCTATTCTATCTGTTTGCTGACCCTGTCTTCTTATATAATTTTGAGGTTAAAATACTATGCCACTTACATCATGACCAACTGAGGGCTGTCTTCCATGTTTCTCGAAGAATTAGAAAAGCAGTGAGTTCCATGTCTCTGCTGCATGTATATGCCTGTAAATGTTTCCTTATGATTAGTTGAAGTGGTCCAGTTAGTTGCTTAATGGCTAATACTTTCAAGTATTGTTAGGTTGTGATTGCAAGGCAGTTTCACTTCAATTATACTACTCCAGATCGCTCTCGGCAGGAGATGTTGAGTACAATGACTCCCCGTCCTACAGAGCATTGGCCTTTTATGTGGTAGGTATTTTTAATGATTTACATTTTTCCTGCAACATTTGTATGCATGTTATCTTCACAGTGCTATTAACTTTTCCAGCAAGGGTGATGGGAAGGGAGTGAGGATTCCAAGCCCACATACACCTAAAGCACCTAGACATGGCCCCCGACCACCATCTCGCCTCAAAGTTTCCGATATGCGGCAGGTTGCAGCCGTTCTTTTTCGGGATATCCCTTCTCATTGCTTGGTGCCATCAGCTATACCAAAGCCCCTTTGCAAATCCTTGGCTTCTAATAGAGTTCTCTTCTATGAGGATGAACTGTGCAAGGCTGTTGCTCAGAACAAACTTCGCTGATTTAGTTCTCTANAATAAAAAATAACAAAGATAAACTTATAAAAAATACATTTAATATTCTCTTAATCTATTCAAATTATAAATAATCATAGACAAATTTTTACTTGAGATATAACAATAAAAATTTGACGGAGAGAGAGTATATTAAATTTGACGGAGAGAGGTCAATAAGCGTTTTTTTTTCCTCCATAAGTTCATCACCAAAATTTAGCGTTTAATAATAATGATAGTCTAAAAGATATTTATACTCTCTAACCCCTCGATTAGGGCACACCTCAATTTTGTGATCACAGAAAATTTTGGCGGGCACCTCAGCCAAATTCAAACATAAACCCTAGCGGCGCATTTTCACTTCCTTCCCTCCCTCTTCTCTCTCTCTCTGCCTCTCATTTTTCCCAATTCCGATTCCACCTTTTCCGAAAGCTTCGTAACTATTCTACCTTATTTGGCTGGCTTCTTCTGTCTCTGATTTAGGGTTTCACTCTTCATTCCAAATTCAGTTCCGTGGAGGATTCTTTATTTTATTTTTATTTTTTGGATTTTTTATTTGGTCTCTTATGCTCTTATTTATATTCATGTAAGTATTTTCCACCTTTGTTCATTTCCACAATTTCGATTTCGATTTTGAGTTTTTTCCATTTTCGTTTTTTTTGCTGGTTTCAGTTGAGCTGGCTTATTTGTTAGGTACTAACTTGAATTTTGTTCTGCTCTTTTTGTTTGTTGTTTTCAGGAAGAATTGAATCAATTGTTGGTTTGATTTGAAGTGGTTGAAATCGAGATTGAATATTTAGGGTTTAGGAGAAAAGGAGAAGAAGAGGGGATGGGAAAGGTTCCGAAGGGGAAGAGGCAATTGAGGAGCTCCAGGAACAGGTACCTGAAGCCTGGAACTCTTGCGCAGCTTCGGATCAATAAGTCTTCGTCGTTGCTGTCGTCCTCGTCATCGCCGTCTTCATCTTCTTCGGGTGCTGTTAAGGCATGCACTGATCTCGGGAAGAAGAGGGTGGCGGTGTTGAATTCCAGGAAGGTGCAGGGTGGTGGTGGTGCTGTGGGGAATGATGATAAGGTGTTTGATAAAAGTCCAATGATGCTGTCCCCTGGGAATTTGGTTGATCAGGGTGGATTCCTTGGGACGCCGAAGACTCCTCGGATGGAGGATGTTCTATCGGAGTCTCGGCTCGAGTCTCTTCCCATGGATGTGTTGGTATATTTGATTCGCCTTTTGTTAATTTTCATGATTATTGCTTGCTTGCTTGTGTTGGGATTGTGTGCAGGTGTTATTTTTTATTTTTTCTTTTGAGATTGAGGGATGCATCAGAATGTCAAAAAGTTTCAATGTTGCTTCACATGTTTTAGCACGCTCTTTAAATTTAGGATCTGTTTGATTTCATAAAAACGTTTTTCTGTTATTGTTTATTGTTTCTAATGTTGATTATTATTACGAAAATACTATATTGTTTTATTTTCTTTCCTGTTTCCATGATTATATGAAGGAAGCAATGAAAACAAATAATTGTCTGAAACCAAACCAGCTTGTACTTTTTTTTTTCCTGCCATTTATTGTTATGTGTTTGTTGATTTTGGTGATATGTTCTGAGTCTTCTAATTAGCATGAATTTTGAGGCCTTTATTAGTCTCATGCTAGGTGTTTGTAAAGGAACAANTAAAGACAATCTGTTGATTTGAAACTTCATAACTGAAATCCACTTCATACAACAGTCCACTACATGTCTGATTTGGATGTCAGGACAATGTAGGTTCAAATAATGGAAGTGTGATTTGTTATGCAAGTTGTTTGATATCTTTTTCTTCCTCTATGAAAATATGATCAAAGAAATGACCAAATATCAGAACAGATAAAGACTACAATACCATGAAATATAGCTGTGGTGAGATCACTGAAAGAGAGTGTAAGTGCCTATATTCTCAGATGTAGAAATTTACCAAATTGATGGGGGTGTTGGATAATGCTTTTCGTTCCAGTGTAACCATTAAGGTAGATAATCCTAGCATCAGGAAGACTTCCTTTGAGAGCTGATATTGAAACCTTAAGAAATGTGTTGTAGAACTTGGCTGCCTTGGTTACTGAATCTACACGTTTCCTTTCTATGCCTCCTGATACCGTTCTTTGGAATGGAATACATCCTAATGGTGATAAGCTCAACACTCCAATCCTTCTTACTCCCAAATGGTAGAGTTTTTTCCATTAATTTCATGACATTTGCATCAAAAAATGAACTTTTCTATTAAAAGGGATCTTATTGTTAACATCTTAACCGATGGAAAAGCAGCCAAGATGCCATCAACTTATGGTTGAGCTCTAGATACTTTAAGTCAGAAGTTAATAATTTCAAGTCTCATTGAGAGGGGATGTTACCTATTGTGTAGCTGATATCATATCAAGTTATGCTATTTAGACATACTTATTTAGAGTATCTTTCAAAATTAGGCACTTCATGGGTAAAATATGGGAGTTTCATGTTGATAACCAGAAAACTGAAGGATTGTGGTTGGCTCTATCACTTACAACCCTAGTCCACCAACTTTTTCACCCATTAACGTGAAATTTTCACTGTTCTACATGTAAGTCCCGAATGTCGATGGACATATTAAATGAATACGTAGGATATTGTACACATTTAATTATTCTCTTAGAACACCCTTTTGCCAACGAAAACGTGGGTTGAATTTTGCTCTAGTTCCTGACTGAAATGATAGAAGAATGTAGCCCTGTGTACATCTACCCTCACCAGACCGTACAAGGTGAGGGCTTGGTGCACCCTTCTTTTTATGACTTACTTGATAGAATGCAGAATCAAAACTGATAATACTGTTTAATTGGAGCACATGGCATTGTTAGATGTTTTCTTTCTTTAATTCAAGTATAGTTCACAGCTCTTCTATTTTTTTTTACTATTAAGTGCGTACCTGTATAAAATTTGAAGATTCATTGACCAGCTTGCTGGTATACTCTTGGATATCATAGTGAAACCTCCTATATGGTGTCAGAAAATATGTTCCTGAGAGATCATTGCTTCCCATGCTGATGATGGATATGCTTTTCTCTAGAATGAAACTTGTCCTTTCTTCCCCCACAGCTTTCTTAAGTCTTCCAANGTCTGTCTTGGGGCAGTTTAGCTGGTGTGGATATTTCTCATGTCCAAATAGATGTGAAGTGAAGGTTTGGCGATGGTGCGGAAATAATATATAGTCATAATTACTTGTATATGTTTGTATGCTTGAAACAATTGTGATTTTCCTTTTAGAAACAATGAAAGATCTACATTAGTATTGAAGGCTTTGTTTTGTCGGGTGTTGCTGAAATCCAGGGGCAATTAGCTATTATGTCAAAGAGTAAGTTTCTGCCTTTAGATTCAATATGTGTGTGTGTGTATATATATATTTTCATTGTTTTATACCTTGCTTGTGCTTTCTTTGTAAAATCATGTACACCCATCAAAGATTCTGCAAAATCATTGTGTTCTATTCCTGCTACATGCAGAATTACCACGTCTATTAATTGAAATCAAAGTTGTTGCACGTGGCATTGTTGGTACTGTTCTGAGTTCAATGTTGAGCATGACATAACCTGAGTCTATTGCCGTAGATCTTCTCATGGTACAATATAATGCATAACTGGCTCTATGTATGTTATTCCCATCTCAGCATTAGGTTCACTTGAGGGTAATTTGTAAGCTAATAAGGGAAGTCTTTTTCAGACAAATTGATCAATGGTCTTTTTAATGAGATCTTTGGAAAGTATATCGTAAGTTTTCTCTGTGGGGTGGTAACTGTCCCAGAACACATATTTATAGACATCTTTGCAGATTTTTAATTGAAAATTATTACAGAGAGGGCAATCCTGATTGACAATCAATAAATCGATTAGTGCATCATAATTCATGCAAGAAATATTTCCTTTTACTGCAAATCAATGTGGATTTTAGTTGTATAATAATGAATGTACATTGTTATTAAAGACAATCTGTTGATTTGAAACTTCATAACTGAAATCCACTTCATACAACAGTCCACTACATGTCTGATTTGGATGTCAGGACAATGTAGGTTCAAATAATGGAAGTGTGATTTGTTATGCAAGTTGTTTGATATCTTTTTCTTCCTCTATGAAAATATGATCAAAGAAATGACCAAATATCAGAACAGATAAAGACTACAATACCATGAAATATAGCTGTGGTGAGATCACTGAAAGAGAGTGTAAGTGCCTATATTCTCAGATGTAGAAATTTACCAAATTGATGGGGGTGTTGGATAATGCTTTTCGTTCCAGTGTAACCATTAAGGTAGATAATCCTAGCATCAGGAAGACTTCCTTTGAGAGCTGATATTGAAACCTTAAGAAATGTGTTGTAGAACTTGGCTGCCTTGGTTACTGAATCTACACGTTTCCTTTCTATGCCTCCTGATACCGTTCTTTGGAATGGAATACATCCTAATGGTGATAAGGTCAACACTCCAATCCTTCTTACTCCCAAATGGTAGAGTTTCTTCCATTAATTTCATGACATTTGCATCAAAAAATGAACTTTTCTATTAAAAGGGATCTTATTGTTAACATCTTAACCGATGGAAAAGCAGCCAAGATGCCATCAACTTATGGTTGAGCTCTAGATACTTTAAGTCAGAAGTTAATAATTTCAAGTCTCATTGAGAGGGGATGTTACCTATTGTGTAGCTGATATCATATCAAGTTATGCTATTTAGACATACTTATTTAGAGTATCTTTCAAAATTAGGCACTTCATGGGTAAAATATGGGAGTTTCATGTTGATAACCAGAAAACTGAAGGATTGTGGTTGGCTCTATCACTTACAACCCTAGTCCACCAACTTTTTCACCCATTAACGTGAAATTTTCACTGTTCTACATGTAAGTCCCGAATGTCGATGGACATATTAAATGAATACGTAGGATATTGTACACATTTAATTATTCTCTTAGAACACCCTTTTGCCAACGAAAACGTGGGTTGAATTTTGCTCTAGTTCCTGACTGAAATGATAGAAGAATGTAGCCCTGTGTACATCTACCCTCACCAGACCGTACAAGGTGAGGGCTTGGTGCACCCTTCTTTTTATGACTTACTTGATAGAATGCAGAATCAAAACTGATAATACTGTTTAATTGGAGCACATGGCATTGTTAGATGTTTTCTTTCTTTAATTCAAGTATAGTTCACAGCTCTTCTATTTTTTTTTACTATTAAGTGCGTACCTGTATAAAATTTGAAGATTCATTGCCCAGCTTGCTTGTATACTCTTGGACATCATAGTGAAACCTCCTATATGGTGTCAGAAAATATGTTCCTGAGAGATCATTGCTTCCCATGCTGATGATGGATATGCTTTTCTCTAGAATGAAACTTGTCCTTTCTTCCCCCACAGCTTTCTTAAGTCTTCCAATGTACTCTTTGAACATGTTCAGTTGATTCTTTACTGACAACACTGACTGATATAGCAGAAATGAAAAAATAAAACAAAAAAGAAAAAAAAAAAACACTGTTAAAGATATTGCAACACAAAGTTGGAATTAGAATTGGGGTTTGATTAGATAGCCTTATGACTTCTGTTAACTTTTCAGCAATTTGTTATCATATTATGAGTGTTTGGAGTAAATTGACTCTATAGCTTACCACTTCCTAAGAAATAGTGCTTTTTTTATTTTATAAAGTTAAAATATCAAGATTATAAAAAAAAAGTGTACTACACAACTTTCTAAATACAATCACTTCACCCTTAAACAAACTTTTGATGTCACTACATGCCAAAACACATACGGGATTGAGTTTTTACAACTTTCAATACATTGGAAATTTAAAATCTCATATTTAAATTTTTTTTTTTTAACTTTTGGTTACTTAAATAGTGATTGAATGACACTCTTTAACTTTTTTCCATAACTAACTTACTTAGTTACTTTTCATGAAAGAACTTTTTTTGAGAAACTCGTCTTATTTAAGATCTTAATTAAGCTATTTATCGAAACAAGATCCTTAAAATTTTAGAGACAGAGTAGAGACTATGGTGGAGGTGTAAAGTGAGGGTTTATTGCTAGTTCAANACAGAGTTTAAAAGAAAAATGATACTATGATAATTTTTGAATAACCACACTTTTAAAAGTGTGGGGTTTGCTATAACCCTCACACATTTATGAGTGTAGTTATCTAAAAGCTGTCAAATTGAGTTTTAAAAGGCCAAAAATGTGTCCACCACCACATTTTTAACCATTCCATATCAATCATGTTATACACCCATGCCTCAGTTAATTTGTGTGCTTTTTCTATTATTGATTTTCTATATCTATACCAATTCGTTTAGTTCTCATATTTGTTCCATCAGATTTGGGAACAAGTACTGCAATCACTTAAAATTATTTATGTTCCATCAGATTTTGAAACAAGTTCGTGTAATTGCTTCAAATTTGTCTTCCCATCATGTTCAAAATGGTACAGTGTTGTTATTGAAGGAAGTGAAAATGACTTTATAAGGATTTTTAATTTATGTTAGTCAATATTTCTATACTCTTTACACATTTTATTCAAGTTTAATGTTTAAGAGCACCTTAGATGGAAGTCCTAATTTTGGTTCCTCTTAATGCTTTAAGTACATCCACATAAGCTTTGCGTCATAAAATGTAAAGAGAGACTCAAAGTGAAACTCTTCACTATAATGATATAGACCAACTTTAATCTCTATTATAGTCTCATATGTTTTTTTAAATTAAAATAAAAAATAAAAATTAACTTATTTATGAATCCAACGACAGATTTAATTAATGTATTGGATAATTATTGAAGCAACAACTTCTTTTAAAAAAAATAAATAAATACAATAAACATTATACAAATGTCATTGCATGATTGGTAAAAAGCGCAAGAGCTTGGTCCGTGCTGGGGACCCTCCTTGGATGCTCCAACACTAGTCCTTGTCCCTTCTGACAAGGCACGGTTGTGGGAGGGAATGTGACCAACAATTTTTCCTTCTTTGGGTATGCTCTAAAATGGATCGAAAGTGCAAGATTTTAAATATAGCACTATTGGCCGAACTAAAGAGAGAGCAAGAGGATGGCTTACCTACGGTTGTATATAGATTAGCCGCGGTTGCAACCGTGGCATATTCAAAAAAATTCAAAAAAAATAATATTATTTATATAATTTTTTGGGACATCTTTGAAACATTGATTAATATTGGACCCTAACTTTTCTCTCCATTTATACTTAAGAGATAAAGACGTTGACAAAAATATTCCCCTAATAAAGGAGCATTGATCCTTAAAAACTTAAAGGTAATGAGTAAGCTTTTGTGCAACGACGAGCTTGCTGTCTTGTGACATGAATATCATGAGTTTAACTTTTAGAAGCAATCTTATTTGTATGACACTTGTGAAGATAAGATCACGGACATCAACCCTTAGTATACTCCTCTAAGTGGGAGTCTCGTGCATGGAGTCAACCCTAGACTTGATTTTTCTTTTTGGTAAACCAATAGAAAATTAATACTTCATTATTGCTCAATGCATAAATAGAAATGCATTTCATATAATATTTATTAACTATTAAGTCTCATTGATAAACTACAATGACGTGCTAAGTTTATTTTGTTAACTTCGTTTACATAAATCTTAATCTACAAAAGTTATGTACCCTTTAAATAGAGTGCATGATGCACCTCAATCATTATACGATATAAATAAATATGATGCAGCTGTCTAATTTCTTTTATCTAAAAATGTATCTATGAATATACTTTTTTTTTAATTGGAATCACTCGTATTTAAAGTCCACGACTTCCCCAAACCTGGCTTAAGTTAGATCAACCTGTTACATGGAGGTAAAACTCTCTTTGAGCTAGGTTTTATTTACTAACAAGTAAGGAGTATGATGCACGTTATGATTTAAACCATAAGATCATAAGGTGTATCAGTATGTCAAATTAAATGCTATGCAGTATAATAATTTTTTTTAGTTTAGCTACGCTTCACTGCTTCACTTCCGAGGTTTGACTAAACTGAAAAACTATTACAGTGTATCTCGGATAGTTTGTTACATCAATACACCCTGTGATTTTGACCGTTAGATCACAAGGTGTATCACACCCCCTAACTTAGAAGGAAGGAGCAAGGCAGCCATTGTCTGCAATAAAATCTATGAAAAGAGAATCAAAATGTCCAATTCCCAAACCAGATTGTTCTTCTCTGGACAGCACATACATTCAAACAGCGATAGAACATGCATATTTGATATTCCAAATTTGTTCATTTCACCTTTGAACAGAAATGCTACCACACTAGTCTACCTAAATTTGATTGCAGAATAAAGGGTAACAATAACATGCCCTTTGATTGAAAAGTTTGAGACTTGCCCTTTAACTTTGCATTTATAAGTTAACTACATCAAAATAACATTTATTTGTTTGGGATTAGGATCCAGTCATGTTGATTTTGAACTTGACAATGTCATATTAAAATGGCTTCACTGATTCAAAATACTTCGTGTCTATCTCTCACTTAGCACGATAAAGTCATGTTTAGAACCAACACGAGAGGACGCTTATCCATCCTTTTGTTTACCATCCACTAAATGCCTGCAAGAAGCTTGAGGCTTCTGATGGAATATCATACCATAAGTATTGGCAATCTCATCACTTCCTATGCAAACAATGTATAAGCTCTTAGATACTATCCTTGTTGTTCTCTTGTCTCCATTTGCTTCCTTTATCTTGTTTATGTACTCCTTGAACATGCTCAATTGATCTGATACCGCAGACTAATCAAGGAGAAGATAAATTATAGTTAGCATCAAGACTATTCAGTTCATATTTCAAGGTACTCAATAATGTCATGTGTGTTAATGGCCACATGCAACTATAGCAAAAAGAATGTTGTACTATTAAATATATTAACAGAGGTCATTTCGTCCCTTCAAAGAATTTTGTACTACTTTCATGAACAATTATTTTTTTTTTACTTCATGTTCTAATTCTAAATGAACAAATCAATTGAAACGGAGGGAGTATTTATAATGCTCCAGAATAAGTTAGTTACTACTAATGCAGATGTTAGAGGATCATATCCAGCACCACCTGAGGCAAAGCTCACGCCAGTGAGGAGATCTTCAAGCAGGTAAAAGTTTCTTGACTCCAAATTTTGAAGCTGAAAAAGCAAGACAAAAAATTCAGTAAGAAGTTGAACAAATTAAGAACATGTTCATTCGGTTATCTATATATAACTATATGCACAATATCCATATGGGAGAGCAAAGGAACTTTTATTTACCAATGATGTCTGATGGGACTAATCCATTGCTGAACCTCCCAGTGGGAAATCACACTTGATATGAGAGGTGACATGGTTCTTGTTTCCGGAATCGACTATTGAGTCTCCAAAAGCAATGACTTTTGTCGAGTCATAGCAGAAACATGTTGAAAGATAATTGCTGTGGCAGAACACCGAACAATGACTAGAGGAAGAAGCTTTTGCATGAGTGGCATCATGTTTTCTTTGACTAATGTTTCCCCACTTTTTTTTCTCTTTTCTTTTTAAGGAAGGTACACAACATTATTTTTTACACTCACACTTGAAATATTACTTAGCCAGAAGAGCTTTGCCAAATTCCATGATAGAAATCATGGTGGTGGTTGGATAAAATGACGTGATACAATCCACTTATTCATCCAAGAGTCAATATCATGACGCATCATTTTGACAACTCAGTTTTGACAAACAATTATGGCTCTCTAGTATTTTTCTTTTCTTGAGTTTAAACATGAATTTCCAATGAATCCCTTGTCATGGGGTGAGTTTGATGTGGTCATCACAAATATAGGTCATCATCACACTTGATTTTCTTATAAAGAGATTTTGGTTAGTGCATTGATCTCATTTCAAACAGGCAAGTTCTCAAGTTCTCATATGATTAGCAGCTAGTAGTCATAATTTTGAAGCATGGTCTATAAAAGAAGCCAAGAAATAAATAAACTTAGGGTGTTTTTGGTTGAAGGTAAAAGTTTCACATATTTGATTCATGAATAATATTACTCATTAATTCAATCTATAAAATTTACATCTCCAACCAAACGCACCCTTAGGATTAATCTCTGTCATGCCCTTCAACTTTGAATGCATGCAGATTAGGACATAGGGTTTTGGATAGGCCAAGAATGTGTCGGCGACATTTTTAACCACGCCATATGTTCAACAAATAATCCAAAAAATAATGTTATTTGTATAACTTTTAGGAATATCTTTGAAGGTACACCACATAAACATTAGTTAATAGTGAATCTCAACTTTTCTCTCAACTGATACTTAAGAGACAGACGTTCACAAAAAATATCCGCCTAATAAAAGAGCATTGATCCTTATAACTAAAATTTAGGACTTAATTGTCCATGTTACATACAGTGGCATTTAGATATGTAGCTTTGACTGTGATATGTGACAGTAAATAATAGAATTACAGTAACAATGAGCAACTTAGAATGAGACCAGAATTGCACTCAGAAGAAGTCCTTGATTTTGTTGTCAAGCACCAGAGAACTAAGCACAACATAAGCCTTCTCTGTAGGATGATAACTGTCCCAGAATATGTAGTTTGAGGCATTGGAGCATGTGTTTATGGTGTAAGGGTTGCACAAAATGCCTACTTCTATGTCTCCTGTGCCACAGCATCCTCTCTCTGTCTCTTCAAAACCTAGACCACCAAATGTCAGGAACAGCTAGTCAAGAAAGTGAAAAAAGAAACAAGGATAAGAATTTTTTTCAATTGACTAATTAATTTATTTAACTTTAGCGTGTGAGCTTTGGCACAAATGGTAAAGTTGTTTGCCTTGTGAAGTGAAAGTCACGAGTTAAAATTTTAGAAGCAGTCTTTCTGCTTGACACTTGTGAAGGTGCGTACATCTACCTTTCTTAGACTCTTTTAAGTGAGAGTCTTGTGGACTGGGCCGCAATTCAATTAACTTAAGTAGATTAAGCCAATTAAATATTATGTCTCATTTATGAGCAACGATGATGTGTTCTCATGCTAATTTGAAGGTAGCATGGGAATTGCATGAAGTAGCAATTGAGTAACACATACATGATACACCCCAATGGTTATATAATGTAAATAAATATGATGCAGCTAACTGATTTCTTTTATGTCAAAAAGTACCTATAAATATAATTTAATCTTATATGTTAATTGTGACTGTGAAGGCTCCCCACAGATAATTGACATCAAATTGGTGTCTATAGGCCATAGATTAAGAAATGTATAACAAAGGTCTAATCCTTGTGTTACCTATGAATATTTATAATGGCAATGATAATGAATGTGACTGCTTAATGATTAGTGATTACCATATTTAAAAGGGTTTTGAAGCATGTCTAGGAATGGATTGTAGGAATCAAGATAGACAAGCCTAGCATCTGAGAACCATTTTCCAAGTGCAACCATTTGGGCGGAGAGCTTGGAATTGAAGAGTATTGCTGCTTGGTTTGAAGAATCTGAGCATGCTCTAAGAATGCCTCCACCAATTGTTCTCTGTGAAGGAACACACCCTATGACTGGTAAACCAAATACTCCAATCCTTCTAGCTCCTAGTCCATAAAGTTCCTGCACATTACTCAGTTAATATGATTATTTTATTTTTTTCATTTTAACTCCAAAAGAGCATAATAAAGAATCATACAGTAAAATATAAATATATGAAAAGAGAATTCAAATATCTTAATTCCGGATACGGATGATTTAGTTTTTTTTTTTGAAAAAAAAAAACCAAGATGGGATCAGTTACATGAATTAGGTGACACTACAATTTTTTGTCATAAATCATATTGATACCCAAACCATTAACATAAGTCGGAGGCCCGGTTAAAAGAGGAGGATTGTGTTAGGCAATGACAAAAAAACCTTGTCGAATCTTTATGACATGGATCAAAGATGTGATAAAAACAAAATATACAAATTCCAAACAAAATTGTTCTTTGTATGGAAAGATGGTTGCCAACATGTGGACAGCACAGACATTCAAAAAGTAAAACCATGTTTCATATTTAAACAATAGCACATGCATGTTTGATATTCCAAATGTGTTCATTTCATCTTTGAAAACATGGTTGTTTAGCTGCCAATGAACAGTAACAGTGAAATTCACAAAAGATGTCATTTGTCTATTATGGCTACCACACACTGCTCTACCTAAATTTGACTGAAGAATAGAGGGTAACAGTAACATGTCCTATGATTGAAAAGGTTGTCAAAATAACATGTATCTGTTTGGGATTTGGATCATTTTATGTTGATTTTGAACTTGACATTGTCACATTAATAGCGATATAGACACAAACACTCAAATTGGGCCTTACAAAATTTTGAGAGCGCCCCATTTATTTAAAGTGCTTGTGTCTGTCTCTCTCTACATGACAAGTTATGCTCAAAACTAACACGAGAGGATTCTCATCCAAATCTCCACTAAATGTGGATGCCTTACCAAACCATACCTGCAAGAAGTTTGAGGCTTCTGAAGCCATGAAATCTGTGTATGATGGAATATCATACTGAGCGCGCCTAAATGGTGTTTGAGCATAAGTATTGGCAATGTCATCACTTCCCATGCACACTATGTATATGCTCTTAGCTATGATCATTGATGTTCTGTTTCCTCCAACTGCTTCCTTTATCTTGTTTATGTACTCCTTGAACATGCTCAATTGATCTGATAATGATATCACAGACTTTTCAAGGAGAAAAGTAAGCTATAGTTAGCATCAAGATATGCTAAAGAAAACTCTCTCCTTTCTATTTAGTTATCCAGTTTTTCACAATTTAAGGTTTCTGTTAACATCTCAATGTAGTGTTTCTTTTTTGTCCTTGGTGTTAACGACCGCATGCAATTCTAGCAAAGAGAATATTGTACTATTAAATACATCAGTAAAAGTTATTTCATCCATTCATTCAAAGAATTTCCTACTACTTTAAGAAAACATTTTATCTTTCACACTTAATTCCTATGCTAACTAACTCTAAATGGAGAGTCAAATAGAAAAGGGAGGTTACTTACTACTAATGCAGACGTTAGAGGATCATATCCAGCACCACCTGAGGCAAAGCTCACACCAGTGAGGAGATCTTCAAGTTGCAAATTTGGATCAAGATAAGCAGGTAAAAGCTTCTTCACTCCGAATTTCTCAGCTGAAAGGAAAAAAGGTGAGCCTTGTAAGAGAAAATGAGCATGTTCAATATGTTATCATTCTATTTGGTGAGATTTTTTCTACCAATGATGTCTGGTGGGACTAATCCATTGCTGAACCTGCCGGTCGGAATTCCTCCGAGGAAGTCTCTACCGTACGGCGGGAAATTGCATCTGACAAGAGTATTGACGTGGTTGTTGTTTCCAGGATCAACTATTGAGTCTCCGAAAACAATGACTGCCGGCACAGTTTCATTGTTTGGTAGGGTCACAGCATAAACATGTGAGATAATTGCTATGGCAGAACACCAAACAATGATGGCTGGAGGAGGGATTGTTTGCGGAAGAAGCTTTTGCAACAACACCAAAGAATGTGCCATCATGTTTCTATCACTTAATGTTTCCCCTACTCTTCTATTTTTGAAACAAGGTATATGAAATGCTACTTATATAATAAGATTTAGATTCAGAGAGATGCTACTAATTCCGACTGTAATTTACTCGAAAGTGCACGACACTAAATCATATGGTAATCCTTTACCGTTTAAACAAATAAAATGTTTAAAATGTAAAAAAGCAAAATAAAATCGACTGTTTGATGGAGTCATGCACCATAGCGGGTATGTCCAACCATTCATTGTTTCCGTGAGAATTAAGGAAGCTAGTGTCATTTATTCCATGGGAAAATATTTTTGGCCTAAAATCATTGCCAATAGATTTTTAAGATAGTGTGAAGGAGTTGAAGCTTTTCTTCACTTTCATTCTCCTCCGTTTTTTTGGGGCAAAACATAAAACACGTGATTTCCATAGGTTAAATCACGTGTTTGATGGTAATCCCACATGAGTCATGCACGACAGCACGATATGTCGAACCATTCATTGTTTCTGTGAGAATTAAGAAAGCTAGTGTCATTTATTCGATGGGAAAATATTTTTGGCCCAAAATCATTGCAACTAATTTTTATGACAGTGTGAATGAGTTGAAATTTCTCTTCACTTCCTTTCTCCTATTCTTTTTTTTGGCAAAACACAAAACACGCAATTTCTACCGGTTAAATCACGTGTTTGATGGTAATCCCACGTGAGTCATGCATGACAACACGATATGTCGAAGCATTCACTGTTTCAGTGAGAATTAAGAAAGCTAGTGTCATTTATTCCATGAGAAAATATTTTTGGCTTGAAATCATTACCAACGAATTTTTATACACTTTGAATGAGTTGAAGTTTTTCTTCACGTTCTTTTTCCTCTGCTTTTTTTTGGACAAACACAAAACACGCTCTTTCTATCGGTTAAATCATTTGTTTGATGGTAATCTCACATGAGTCATGCACGATGGCACGATATGTCGAAGCATTCATTGTTTCCGTGAGAATTAAAAAAGCTAGTGTCATTTATTCCATGAGAAAATATTTTTGGCCTAAAATCATTACCAACGGATTTTTAGACATTGTGATTGAGTTGAAGTTTTTCTTCACTTTCTTTCTCCTCTGCTTGTTTTTTCGTGGCAAAACACAAAACATGCGATTTGTATTGGTTAAATCATTTGTTTGATGGTAATTCCACATGAGTCATGCACAGCAGCACGGTATGTCAAACCATTTATTGTTTCCGTGAGAATTAAGAAAGCTAGTGTCATTTATTCCATGGGAAAATGTTTTGGCCCGAAACATTGACAACGGAATTTTACGGAAGTGTGGATGATAGAATTTTCAAGATAGAATTAATTTTTTTTCCTTCCAATAGCACACTTTGTATTAATAACCACCTAATTTTAGCAAAAAAAAAATTATTGTATTGTTAAAAATATTAATGGAAGTAATTTCATAAATTTAAAGAATTTTGTACAATTATCAAGAACATTTATTTATTTTTTTAATTTATGTCTTAGTCCTAAATAAACGATTAGTTCGTTTTAACATGTAAACTTCAGCAAATTCACGGGAAAAAAGTATTTGTATATGCCTGGCAAACGAGCTTTTTCTTCCTTCACGTGAATCTTAGCCATAAAACAAAGTTTAATTTTAATGCATTGATAATATAAAAGATTTTACACAGTTAACGAGTCAATTCATTTTATTTAGATGACATTTTTAGGAGTGAATGTCATAATTGTTGAAACATTTCATGGAGAAAGAATTCTAAAGAGTAAGATTGAATATCTCAATTGATGGGTTACTTTTTCCATTTTTCTCTAAAAGTTTCAGCAACCCTAACGTGCTCCTCGCACACTCAAAGAAATTAAGATATTCAAGTCACATATTCAAGTTTTAGTCACAAATTTTTCATGTGCCATCCATATCATGGTTTGAGCCTCCTTACTGGTTGAAACATAATAAATACGTGTGGTAAGATGCATATGTACTAATATACCAACAAAGTCTAGAATAGTTAATAGATAATTGAGTTTGTTAAGCATTTAATCAAGAAATTTAGTTCTTGGCGATGTTGCTATCAACAACGGACATCTCCTAACTAACCAAAATAATAATAATAATAATATGTATTAATATGTACAGTGTATAAAATATTTTTACTCAATCATTCAATTATATAATAACACGTTACTGAAAATAAAACTTCCAATAATATGTGATTTGTTTACAATATAAAACACATTACATGGCAACTCGTACAATTTCTGGACATGTTTTAGACATACATACATTCTACTATACACATTTTATATTGATATTTAATTATGTGTCTATGTATCTGAAAAATTTATGGTGATTTGTCATGTGTTTTATGGGATAAATATCTTATTCTACTAATTTTTTTTAGTAGTTTTTAGAGTTAAACTTGTCGAATTTTGCCATTATCTCATGTTCTTTATGATATTGATAAACTTTTCATAAGTCAAATAATTGAAAGAGCTAATTTGTAAGAGTTTTAAAAATTTTCGAACCATTTGAGCTTATGATGCATCTCTCCATAAATATTGTATTAAAAAATATTAATTTATCACATTAGATCATTTAACACATCGATATGTCATATTAGATTGTAAAATGATGATAAAATTTGATAAATTTAGTTCCAAATTTTGTCAAAAATAGAAAATTTTAATAGGAGATAATATTTTATCTCATGTGGCACATAAGAAATCACCAAAGTTCATTTCTTTTTAAGGTGATAGATGTGAGAAATAATTACTTTTACTTACATGATATCATAAGATTAGATGAAAATCTAGAATTCTTTTACAATGCTAATGATAAATAGAAATTGAATGCTATTTTTACAGTCAAGTTTGTGCATGTGGCATTTTTCTATGAAATTAATTAAGCCCACCCTGATTTAGTAGCCATTCTAGCTAGAAGTGGGGAAGCAAGACGAGCTTATAAAAAGAGGCCTATTTTTTTCTTAGCAAAGTTAATATATCTTAGTTACACAAAAGTAAAACCCACCTAATTAATGATGAGATCATACATAAAATAATCCCACACATGCATGTATCATATAGTTTGGGCTTCTTTAGCTTATAAAGGAAACATACTTGAACAACATAAGTTTGCACATCAATTACAAATGTACATATCATATATTAATGAAGATGTATGCATAAAAAGTCCAATATCAAAATGGGTTCGCCTACAATATGGTTGATGTATTAATATGATGGACAACAATATGTATATCTACAAGGTTTTTGAATGAGCTATGTTAGTTTTTACCTTAATAGGAAACACGGACACTTCGTGAAACTGTCATGTTTGCGTGTTCGACATATCGCAAACACTGACATTTAAAGGCACTCGTCCGACACTCATGTCTCACATGTCCAAATAAAAAATTTATGATTTTTCGTGTTCATGCATATCTTGGTTATATTTGAAAGTTTTTCGGGTCATATCTGAGAAAAAATATTTTAAATACTAAATAATTTATAATAATATAAACCCTTAGAAAATTAGCAAGTATTTACATATGAAACTATTTAGAATATTTAAAATATTAAGAAATGATTGAAATTAATAGTTTAACAATAATGAAAATATTAGATATTATAAATCTTGAATATTATATATATGTGTGTGTGTGTGTGTCATGTCTATGTCCTGTGAATTTTTAAAATTGGTGTTTTTCGTGTCCCGTGTCCCGTGTCATGTCTTATGTGTTAGTACTTCTTAAGTTTTACCGCTTTTCTTAAGTTGTACCACTTTTCTTAAGTTTTATCACTAGATTAATAAAATAGAAAATAATAATACTTATTTTCACTTTATTAATCTAATTGTGAGATCTATAATCTAAGTTAAATGATTGAGTTTAATCGATACGCAGTTTTTACACTTCATCTAAATAAATTATTATATATGACTTCGTTGTATACGAGAGAATAAATTATTTTTGCTTATGTGTAATGATTTGATTGAATGATTGACACATAGTAATTATTAGGGAAATGCCTTACATTTTTTATTGATGTTCACATTAATCTCTAAAAAAAAAAAAAGCCCTCGACTAGTCTTAGAATATTTCAAGCGTTCACCTTGTTAATTTTTCTGTCTAAAATTCTAAGTGATTAATGAGAGTAACTTTTGAAATGTTAAGAGATTAATTGAGAGTGTCTAAGGACTAATTAGGGATTTTTTTGTTAAAAGACTACGGTAAACACCCCGAAAAAATTTAGGGATCAATCAAGACATTATACTTAATTATTACAATTTTGTTATTCAAACATATAAAAGAGTGTATGTAACTTATCATATATCTCCCACAACTCATCTTGAGACTTCTTATGAGAAGCGGGCTCACAACACAAGTAGTAAACTTCTCATCATTAATAAGTAAAAACAAATTTCACTACTCACTTTTTTTTTTTAATCCAATGAACTTTAAATTTAGAGGATTTTATTCCAAATTATTATATAGTTGCAAAAAAAAAAAAAGAACGAAAAAACCAATAAATAATAGTAAAAAAAGGTTAAAAACAAAAATACAACAAAAGAAAAACAGCTAAACAAACACAGATAGGTTCTGTTGGCGACGATTTTTGTTCGCTCAACGAACGCTTCAACGGCAGAAAGAAAGGTCCTCTCTCTTCCCTTTGATTCTCTCTCTCTCTCTCTCTCTCTCTCTCTCTTTGATTCTCTGTTCCCCCCGCAACAATTCCCCCATTCCCTCGCATAATTTCCATCTCCTCCATAACGGTTAGGGTTTCTCAATTTTTCATTTCCAATTTTTTTTTCTCGAATTCGTCTTTTTTTCTTTTATTTTCATACAATTTTTTTCATTCACCCTCTTGCATTTTCCGATTGAGCTCGTTCCCAATTCGATTTGGGCATTTTCAAAATTCGACTTTTTTATGTGTTTGGTTTTTTTTTTCCCCCCTTTTGCTTTTGATTGATTTATGGAAGTTTGTGGATTTTTTTGGATGGTACAGATGATGCGTGATTGAAGCTGCAACGAGTGGAGGAGGAGAAATTTGGAAGGGGGTGGTGCGCGCGTGCGTGTGATTGTGTTGGGAGAGTGTGATCATTGATTGGGAGGGTCCTCAGGTGGAAGATCTGGGGGAATTTTTAGGTTTTTGAGGCAAGAAAGAAGAGGAAGAACATTGAAAAAAGAGGGATTGTGATCGAAGGAGAAGAAGAAGAAGATGAGCGCTTCGAGGTTCATCAAGTGTGTCACTGTTGGGGATGGAGCTGTGGGAAAAACTTGCTTGCTTATCTCCTACACCAGCAACACCTTCCCCACCGTAAGCTCTTCTTTTTTCCCTTTTTTAATTTGTTATTTTTACCCTTTAGTTGTTTTAATTGTTTATGTATTAGCGGTAAAAAAAAGCTTTTTCCCCCATTTGGAGCTAGAATTTTTCAAAAAGTTCGATTTTTTTTTTCCTTATAAAATTTTTGGCATTGTGATGGTTGTGCAGCTATAATTGTGAAATTTTTATTAAATGTGATAAATGGCTTTAAAGGGGTTGAAGGTTGTTTATAAGGAAATTTGGATTTTCTCTTTTCTGGGGAGACTTTTATTTTGTGTTGGAATTTGATGGTTTATTTGGAAAGTTTGGCTGGCAAAACATGATAAGATGAATGGAATGGATTTGTCTCCTCTTATTGTTTGGGGGTTGGGAAAAATGTAGTTTTTTTTTTTGGAAAAAAAAAATGTACTTTGTCTAAGGTTTTCCTATTTTGGATTGGATGGAAGTTGGAAGATGTTTTCTTTTTTTAGTTTGGGGATTCATTGGGGGATTTTGTAACTTGTCATGTGCATAAATGCATATCATGTCCATTGGTGGGGAGGAGTAATGAAGATGTCTAACATGCGTAATAAATGCATCATAATCGGTTTCCTTGAGAGAGTTTCAATGAGTATAGCCGAAGACATCAATGTTTGCTATGCCTTGTTTGGATTGATCTCCATATAGTGTTGTAATACTCTTTGACTTTTCGATTGTTGATGGTTTGTTCTGTTTTGAGAAATTTTAATCTATTTGTTTGGAGAGTACTGGAATTACATTAAATGATGTATTGGGTATTACTTTTAATGTGAGAAGGGATATAATGGGATTTTAGTGCTGAATTTTTCTTCCGAGCTGTCATCAGATTTTGGATTGTGTTGTAATTCGTAACGCCATAGATCATATGTGTTAGCTTATTGGAAAAGGAGAGACCGTTATGATTTTTGTATATCCACTTTGCTTGGAAACAGGATTATGTGCCAACTGTTTTCGACAATTTCAGTGCAAATGTGGTTGTGAATGGTGCAACTGTTAATCTGGGTTTGTGGGACACTGCAGGTAATCTTACATATTTACAATTTTTTATTCATGTTAAATTTTTTGATGTAGAGATTTCCTTTTGGATTTTTACTGTGTTGTTTTCTGGAACAGGACAAGAGGATTATAACAGATTAAGACCTTTGAGTTATCGTGGTGCCGATGTTTTCATATTGGCTTTCTCTCTCATAAGCAAGGCCAGTTATGAAAATGTTTCCAAAAAGGTACTTATCCTATGTGTTTCAGAGTTGAGTTCATGTTGCTAGTTTCCCTTGAGTTTATTCTGCATATTCCCTTTGATATTAATATTAGGTTTCTATACTAATCAGAATGGACTCTATACATTTAATGTTTATTAAAAATTGCTGATTAATTGCATGTATTGTTTTCTTTTTCAGTGGATTCCAGAATTGAAGCATTATGCACCTGGTGTCCCCATAATTCTGGTTGGCACAAAGCTTGGTAAAAGTTTATTACTGTCTAGTGTGATACCTGATATTGTGATAACATGCATTTACTGGTTGCTTCCTTTTATCACATTAATTTATAATTTTAATTTTTAACAACCGTTTATGCTGTGAAATCTTATAAACTTAATGCCGTTGATTCAATGACCCATGTATGTTGACTTCACATTCATCTTAGGAACTATCCATTACAAAGAAGAGACAGTTGATTCATAATTATTTTTTGATGTTCACATTATATTATGATGCATGATAAGCTGCTGAAAAGGAATCCGTGTTCCAGAGAAGGGTGGAGGATTGATGATGCATTTTATGGTCTTTTTTCTTTTTGCCCTTTTCTAGTTTTCACTTCCATTTTGTTCTTATGGAGCCTCCTGTGACTACAGTAGTTATGGTCATGTTTATTTATGTTTTTGGTTTGGCATTACACTATTATTATTCTTACTTGTTCTCTATGCTCCAGGATGTTCTGCTGGGGGGATTTTATGTTTACTGATTGTATTAACCAATTTACAGTCTATCGGTTTCTGGGAGGGTTTCATATCTTCTTTAGCTCCATACCAATGCCCTTAGCAGAGAACTTGTTAGTAAAGCTTTAAGCATGATTAGATACTTGATATGTGTCTATTTGATGAATTGTGCTTTCTTCTGTTTTCTCTGTTTGCGTATTATATGAACAACCAGATCGAAGGCACTGGCAAATCGAATGCAGTGCTAGAGGGTTCTTGCTTTTGGCTTCAAGCTTGACTTTGTAATTCATAGTGGTTCAGTTTTTATTGATACAGTGAATGTAGGTGTAAATAAGTTGGTCCTGTCTCCATATTTGCATTAATATTTTCAAAATAATCTGCAAATGACTTTGATAGGATGTTTAATTCTGTTTAGGGAACAAATTCCTGACATTTGCATATTCAATTAATTGTTTTCTCAACTTAGAGTTCGTTTTTTTTGGGCCATTTTACGATTTGAAACGAGACAGATCTACGGGATGATAAGCAGTTCTTCATTGACCATCCTGGTGCCGTACCGATTACCACTGCTCAGGTGAATGATGTTTCTGGTTTTCCTTTAAATTGCTCTAAACTTCAAGTTCATGTTTGGAATCTATTGTAGTTATTTAATTAAACCAAACCCTCCTTTTTATTTTCCCTTTGCATATATCCCCTTGAAGGGAGAAGAGCTTAGGAAGCTGATCAATTCTCCGGCTTACATCGAATGCAGTTCGAAAACACAGCAGGTACATAACTATATTTTCTGCTCTTGAACACAACACTTATTTTAATTGGTATTCATAAAATCTTATTCCTGGCGTTTACCGCAGAATGTGAAGGCAGTCTTCGATGCAGCCATAAGAGTCGTCCTTCAACCACCTAAGCAGAAGAAAAAGAAGAGTAAAGCACAAAAGGCCTGCTCAATATTGTGATTCAACACTCTAGGGTCTATAAGAGAAAAAGAACATTTGACAACAACAAAAGCCATATATGTCCTACTTTGTATCCTCCCCCCCTCTCTCTCTCTCTCTACCTTCTTCCTTTTCTTCATATATTTTCCTTTGCTAATTGAAGAAGTTGGAGGTGTTTCTAATCTTGACATAACTTCTAGAATCTCCGTGAAGCATAAGGGTGGTTGATGCATATTTGGTTTCCTGGAAAAAAAATTATTGTGAGAAAACTCTTAAAATTGTCAAAGTTTGCATTTTCAAGGTTCCCCATCTTGTTCTTTAACTTACGTTTTTATGTATTAATAGACTGGAGTATATAATCCCAGTTAGGATAACGACCTTGTTTGCTTGAAGATATATAATATAATTTGGTATTTGGTTATAATAATGCTTTCAAGGTGCTATTATGGGCTAGAGGTGACAAAATATTGGCCTTTTCCTATTGGGCCCTTTTTCTCAATGGGCGTAAATGGGTTAGGGCCAGGGCCTGAGCCTCAAAAAGTCCATAGGGCTTGCGGGCTAAAAAGCCTCATATACAAAAGGTTCACAGGGTTAGCCTGCTTGCTCATTTTAAGTAAAAAAAAATTAATTTTTTTTCTCTGTTTTGGATTTCTAATGTTGGCCCATTGACACGGCCAATGAGCCCAAAAAGTTCATGGGCTGAGCCTTATACCTATATTTTTTTTCTTCAGTTTTATACTTTAAAAATGGATAACGATAACATTATTTTTTAACTTGGGTTGACGTGGCCATGGGGTTTACAGGCCCAAAAAGCTCATGGCTTGATCTAGTACCTATTTTTTTTTATGCTTTAAAAATGGTTAACAATGATGTTATTGGCCAACTTAGGTTGACGCGGTTGATGAGCCAAAAAAGTCCTTACTTTTTTCTTCTTTCCATTTTTATGCTTTAAAGATGGGTAGTAATAACGTTATCAGCCATCTCAGGCCGACACAACCATAGGGCCCATGGGCTTTTTGGCCTCCAAAAAGCCTATGGGCTTATCTCACACCTAATTTTTTTTTTCATTTTTATGCTTTAAAAATGGTTAGCAATAACGTTATTGGCCAATTCAAAGTGATGGGGCCCATGAGCCCAAAAAGCCCATGGCTTGCCCCCATACCTAATTTTCCCCCCATTTTTATGCTTTAAAGATGGGTAACAATAACGTTATCAGTCGTCTCAGGTCGACACAGTCATGGGGCTCGCAGGCCTAAAAAGCCCATGAGCCTTGCCCTACACCTATTTTTTTTCCTTTTCATTTTTATGCTTTAAAAATGATTAACAATAATGTTATCGGCCAACTCGAACTAACGAAGTCCATGGGTTTGGCCCTACACCTTTTTCTTTCCCGTTTTTATGCTTTGAAGATGGCTGGCAATAACGTTGGCCATCTCAGGGCGACGTAGCCATGGGGCCCACGGACCCACCTTTATAATTAATTTTCAGTCCAAATAATCGTTTCGTGACCACTTTAATTACGCGGGGTTAGTAATTTCACAAAACCTTTGTAAGGGAAAAAATTTGGATGTTACATTTGCAATGTCTTATTTGTTAAGAATTTTTTTTCTCGATAATATGCATATGTGTTGGCTATAGCCTTCTGTTTTCATTTAATATTGATTTTTCAGTAAAGTGCAATTTTTGTAGTCTATGACCTTATATTTTTAATGAAAATCAACATATTTGATTAATGGACATCTTTTATAGGCTATAGCCATATTTTCTTTGTTAAATTTTTTTTTACTTTAAATAGACATTTAGTCTATAGCATTGGATTTTCGCTCAAAAATGATTTTCGGTAAACTAATATTTCTGTAGCCTATGACCTTCTCTTTTTCATTAAAAATGACTTTTTAGATTAATTTTCATCTTTCATAGGCTCTAGCCTTGTATTATTTGTTGAAAACAAACCTTTGCGTTAATATGAATTTTTCGTATGTTGTAGCCTTGGATTTTCACTTCAAATTGATTTTTGATAAAGTGCAATTTAAGAATCCTATGTCCTTTTGTTTTTAACTAAGAATAACTTCCTAGATTAATAGTCATCTTCCATAGGCCATGTTTTCTTTGTTATAAACAAACTGTATCGTAAATAGGCTTTTTTTCGCAGGGCGACCTTGGATTTTCACTCAAAATTGATTTTCGGTAAAACACAATTTCCATAGCCTATGACCTTCTATTTCTTATGAAAAAAGACTTCTTAGATCAATGACCATATTTCATAGGTTATTTCCTGGTCTTATTTTTAAAACAAAGTTTTTTGTTAATATTCATTTTTTGTAAGTTGAAACCTTCGATTTTAACTAAAAAATGATTTTTGGTAAAGTATAATTTTTGTTGCCTATGACCTACAATGTTTAATGAAAAACAACTTCCTAGATTGATGACCATGTATCATAGGTTGTTGCCATGTTTTATTCATTAAGAAATAACTTTATCATAAATAAGCATTTTTCATAAGCTATACCCTTGGATTTTCACTCAAAAATAATTTTTGGTAAAGTGCAATTGTGTAGTCTATGACATTCTATTTTTAATTATAAAAGACTTCTTGGATCAAAGACCATCTTGCATAGGTCTTATTTGTTGAAAAAAAATGTTTTTCGTTAATATGCACTTTTCAAAGACTATAACCTTACATTTTTACTCTAAATTGATTTTCGATAAAGTGTAACTTCTGTAGCCTATGATCTTCCATTTCATTAAAAAAAAAATCATAAATAAGCACTTTTTTCATAGGCTATAACTTTTAATTTTCACTCAAAATTAATATTTAGTAAAGTAAAATTTTTGTAGCCTATGGCCTTTTCTATTTTGTTAAAAAAAACTTATTGTATCAATGAACGTCTTTGATTGGCTATTGCCTGGTCCTATTTTATAAACAAAGTTTTTCGTTAATATTTATTTTTCGTAGGATGAAGCTTTGGATTTTAACTCAAAAATGATTTTTCGTTAAAGTACAACTTTATTTTGATGAAAAACGACTTCTTAGATTGATAACCATCTTTAATAGGTTGTAGACATGTTTTCTTCGTTAAAAATTAACTTTATCATAAATAGACATTTTTTGTAGGCTATAACCTCATATTTCCACTCAAAAAAGACTTTTGGTAAAGTGCATTTTCTATAGCCTATGGCTTTATCTTTTCATTAAAAAGGACTTCTTAAATGAATGACCGTTTGTCATAGGCTATTCGTCATAGGCTATTGCATAAAAATGTCTTATTCGTCAAAAATAAAGTTTTTCGTTAATATTCATTTTTCATAAGTTATAGCCTTAGATTATTACTCCAAAATGATTTTTGGTAAAGTGCAATTTCTATAGCCTATGACCACCTATTTTTTATTGAAAAATGACTTCTTAAATTAGTGACCATCTTTCATAGGCTACAACCATGTTTCTTTGTTAAACAATAACTTTATCATAAATATGCATTTTTCATAGATTATAGGGTTGGATTTTCAATAAAAAATGATTTCAAGTAAGGTGCAATTTCTGAAGCCTATTGCCTTATATTTTTCATTCAAACAGACTTCTTGGATCAATGGCCAACAGTCATTGGCAATAGCAATGTCTTATTCGTTAAAAAAATAGTTTTCGTCAATATGTATTTTTCGTTTGCTATAGCATTGAATTTTCATTTAAAATTGACTTTCGGTAATATGCGATTTCTATAGCCTATGACCTTCTATTTCTAACTAAAAATAACTTATTAGATTAATAGTCATCTTTCATAGTCTATAACCATGTTTCCTTCGTTCAAAATAAACTTCACTGTAAATTGGCATTTTTTGTAGTCTATAGCCTTGGACTTTCACTCAAAATTGATTTTTGGTAAACTGACATTTCCTTAACCTATGGCCAACTCTTCTTCATTAAAAATGAATATTTTGATTAATTTTTTATCTTTTATTGGCTTTAGCCTTGTATTATTTGTTGAAAAAAAAATACTGTTTATTTAATATGCATTTTTCGTAAGCTATAACCTTAGATTTTCGCTCCAAATTGATTTTCGGTAAAGTGCAATTTTTGTAGCCTATGAATTTCTATTTTTAACAAAAAATAACTTCTTATATTAATGACCATCTTTCAAAGGCCATAGCCATATTTCTACGTTAAAAAATAACTTTATCATAAAGAGGCATTTTTCATAGGCTATAACTTTGGATTTTCACTCAAAAATGAATTTTGACAAAGTGCAATATCCTTAGCCTATGACCTTATGTTTTTCATTATAACAGACTTCTGGGATCAATGAACAACTTTCATAGGATCTGGTCATGTATTATTTGTTGAAAGCAAAGTTTTTCGTTAGTATGCATTTTTTATATGCTACCTTGGATTTTCACTCCAAATTTATTTTTGATAAATTTCAAATTCTGTAGCCTATGACCTCCTATTTTTAAAGGAAAATGACTTCAGAGATTAATGATCATCATTCAAAGGCTATAGCCATGCTTTTAAAAAAAAAACTATATCGTAAATAGGCATTTTTTTCGAACACTACAACCTTAGATTTTCACTCAAAATTGATTTTCAGTAAAGGACAATTTTGGTAGCATGTGACCATCTCTTTTTCATTAAAAAATACTATTTGGATCAATGACTATCTTTCATAGTTTATTGCCTTGTCTTATTTGTTAAAAATAAAGTTTTTCTTTAATATTCATTTTTCGTAGGCAATAACCTTGGATTTTAACTCAAAAAAGATTTTTGGTAAATTGCAATTCATGTAACCTGTGACCTTCTATTTTTATTGAAAAATGACTTCTTAGATTAATGACCATTTTTCATAACTGTAGCCATGTTTTCTTTGTTAAAAAATTACTTTGTCCTAAATAGGCATTTTTTTGTAGACTATAGCCTTGGATTTTCACCCAACAATGATTTTTTGTAAATTGCAATTTTCGTAGCCTATGATATTATATTTTTCATTAAAATAGACTTATTGGATCAATGAACAACTTTCATAGCCTCTGTCGTTGTATTATTTGTTGAAAATAAACCTTTTCGTTAATATGCCTCTTTCATCCTTGAATTTTCGTTTAAAATTGACTTTTGGTAAAATGCAATTTTTGTAGCTTACCTTCTATTTTTAACAAAAAATAACTTCTTAGATTAATGGTCATTTTTATAGGCTATAACCATGTTTTCTTTGGTTAACACTAACTTTACTGTAAATAGGAATTTTTTGTATGCTATAGATTTGGATTATCACTCCAAATTGATTTTCGATAAAGTGCAATTTTTGTAGCCTATGACCTTCTATTTTTAACTAAAAATGACTTCTCAAATTAATGGTAATCTTCTATAGGCTATAACCATGTTTTCTTCGTTAAAAATAAACTATATCATTAATAGGATTTATTTTTGTAGGCAATAGCCTTGGATTTTCACTCGTGATTTTCGGTGAAATGCAATTTTCGTAGCTAATGGCCATCTCACTTTCATTAAAAAACATTCTTGGATCGATGACCTTCTTTCATAGGCTATTGCCTTGTCTTTAGAGTTGTCAAAATGAGTCCGGCCCGTTTACCCAATTAAATGGACGAACTTTACATGCAAAAAATAGGCTCGTGAAAATTTGAAAAAAAATAGCCCGGCCTGTTTAAGCCCGTGGGCTATAAACGGGTCAGCCCGTGAGCAGGTGAATTTTTTTTTTAATTTTTTTTAATTTTTATTTTATTTTAAAAAAAAACAAATTGTTATTTTTAAAGATTAAGTTAATAAAACTACATGATAATTGATATCTCACGTTCAAATTGAAGCCCAAATTGAAGTTTTAGATCTTCATCTTGAAGCCCAAGTTGCAAACTAAATTGCTAAGTTGTTTTAGTTATAATTAAAACATTTTTTAGATATTTTAAAATTATTGATCATCGCGCGGTTTTAGACTCTAGGTGTTAATTAAATACATTTTCTTGTTATCCCTTTTTTTTCTATCAAAGCTTTGCAAATAACTTCTTAATTGAAAAATGTTACTATTTGTAAACCTATCCAAACTTAAAGATTTCATTACCACAATAAAGAGATAAAGATGAAAAAATCACAAAACCTTAATTTTTCTCTATTTATTACCATCAAAAATGGATCCTCAAATTTTATATAAACTATTTCTTTCTGATTAATTAATAGATAGACGATAAAAATAGTTAAAACTGACCGCGCATACTTATTCATAACTTTGTATTTAAATCATAAAATATAGACCAAAATTTTATTTTTTTTAACAAAATAAACGGGCTGGCGGGCTGACCCGTTTATGCCCGTGGATCGACCATAAACGGGCTGGCCCGTTTGACGCCCCTACTTGTCTTATTCATTGAAAAGAAAGTATTTCGTTAATATTCAATTTTCGTAGGCTATACCTTGGATTTTAACTCAAAAATGATTTTTGGTGATGTGCAATTTTTTAGCCCAAGACATTCAATTTTTAATGAAAAATGACTTCTTAGATTGATGACAATCTTTCATAGGCTGTAGCCAAGTTTTCTTCGTTAAAAAATAACTTTATTGTAAATAGGCACTTTTCGTAGGTTATACCCTTGGATTTTTACTCTAAAATAATTTTTGGTAAAGTGCAATTTGCATAGCCTATTACCTTATATTTCTTACAAAAAATGTGTTTCGTTAATATGCATTTTTTCGTTGGCTATCGCCTTGAATTTTCGTTTAAAATTGACTTTTGGTAAAGTGTATTTTTTGTAGTCTATGGCCTTCTACTTTTAACTGAAAACAACTTCATACTAATGACCATCTTTCATAGGCTATAACTATGTTTTTTACATTAAAAAATAACTTTATCATAAAGAGGCATTTTTCGTACTTGGATTTTCACTCAAAAATGATTTTCTGTAAAACGTAGTTTCCGTAGCCAAAGACCTTATATTTTTCTTTATAACAAACTTATTGGATCAATGACCAACTTTCATAGGCTCTGGCCTTGTGTTATTTGTTGAATAAACTTTTTCGTTAATATGAATTTTTCGTAAGGTTTCACTCCAAATTGATTTTTGGTAAAGTGTAATTTTTGTAATCTATGACCTTCTATTTTTATTGAAAAATAACTTTTTTGATTGATGACCATCTTTCATAAGTTGTAGCCTTGTTATCTTTGTTAAAAAAAATAACTTTATTGTAAATAGACATTTTTCGCAGGCTATACCCTTAGATTTAACTCAAAAATGATTTTTTGTAAAGTGCAATTTTCGTGGCCAATGACTTTCTCTTTTTCATTAAAAAAACCTCCTGTATCTATGGCCTTCTTTCATAGGCTATTTCCTTGTCTTATTCTTTAAAAACAAAGTTTTTCGTTAATATTCATTTTTCATATGCTAGCCTTGAATTTTGACTGATATGATTTTCGATAAAGTGCAATTTCTGCAGCTTATGACCTTCAATTTTTAATGAAAAATGTTTTCTTAGATTGATGATCAACTTTTATAGGTTATAGCAATGTTTTCTTCAATAAAAAATAACTTTATCATAAATAGACATTTTTTTGTAGGCTATAACCTTGGATTTTAAGTCAAATGATTTTTGGTCAAGTGCAATTTTTGTAGCCTAGGGCCTTCTCTTCTTCATTAAAACAAACTTCTTGTATCAATGACCTTCTTTCATAGTCTATTGCCTTGTCTTATTCTTTTAAAACAAATTTTTTTGGGTAGTATTCATTTTTCGTATGCTACAACTTTGGATTTTAACTCAGAAATGATTTTTTTAAAGAACAAATTTTGTAGCCCATGACCTTGAATTTTTAATGAAAACTTCTTCTTAGATTTATGACCATCTTTCATAGGTTGTAGCCATGTTTTCTTCAATAAAAAAAAATAACATTATCGTAAATAAACATTTTTCATAGGCTATAGCCTTGGATTTTTACTCGGAAATGATTTTTTGTAAAGTGCCATTTCTGTAGCCTCTAGCATGTTGGATGAAGGACAGTCTGTCATAGGCTATTTCCTTGTTTTATTCGTTAAAAACAAAGTTTTCATTAATATGAATTTTTCGTAGGCTATAGCCTTGGATTTTCACTCCAAATTGATTTTCGGTAAAGTGCAATTTCTATAACCCACGACTTTCTATTTTTATTGAAAATGACTGCTTAGATTAATGATCATCTTTCATAGGGTATTGGCAAGTTTTTTGTGTAAAAAAATAACTTTATCGTAAAAAAAAACATTTTTTTTGTAGGTTATAGCCTTGGATTTTCACTCAAAAATGACTTTTGGTAAAGTGTAATTTTCGAAGCCTTTGGCCTTATATTTTTCATTAAAACAGACTTCTTGGAATAATGACTAATTTTCATAGGCTAATGTCTTATTATTTAAAAAAAGGTTTCTCATTTATATGCATTTTTTTGTTGGTTATAGCCTTGAATTTCAGTTTAAAATTGACTTTTGCTAAAATGCGATTTTTGTAGCCTATGATCTTTTATTTTTAAGTAAAAATAACTTCTTAAATTAACTACCATCTTTCATAGGACCACGTTTTCTATGTAAAAAAAAAAAAAACTTTATCATAAAGTGGCATTTTCCGTAGGCCTTGGATTCTTACTCAAAAATGATTCTCGATAAAGTGTAATTTCTGTAGCCTATGACCTTATATTTTTATTATAATAGACTTCTTTAATAAATGACCAATTTTCACAGGCTCTGGCCTTGTATTATTTGTTGAAAACAAACTTTCTTGATAATATGCCATTTTCATAGGTTAGCCTTGGATTTTCACTCCAAATTGATTTTTGGTAAAGTGCAATTTTTGTAGTCTATGACCTTTTGTTTTTATTGAAAAACAACTTCTTAGATTGATGACCATCTTTCATAGGCTGTAGCCATGTTATCTTCGTTAAATAACTTTATCGTAAGTAGACATTTTTCAATGGGTTATAACCTTGGATTTTCCCTCGAAAATGATTTTTTGTAAAGTGCAATTTCCATAGCCTATGGTTATCTCTTTTCCATAGAAAAAGGACTTCTTGGATGAATCATTGCTGTCATAGGCCATTGCCTTGCCTTATTCATTATAAACAATTTTTTTTTCTTAATATGCATCTTTCATAGGCTAATTGATTTTTGGCATAGTGCAATTTCTGTAGCCTGTGATCTTCTATATTTATTGAAAAAAAAGACTTCTTAGATTAATGACCATCTTTCAAAGGGTATTGCCAAGTTTTCTGCATCAAAAAAATAACTTTATAATAAATAAGCATTTTTCGTAGGCTATACCCTTGATTTTCACTAAAAAAATGATTTTTGGTAAAATGTGATTTCCAAAGCCTATGACCTTATATTTTTCATTAAAATAGACTTTTTTGATCAATGACCAACTTTCATAGGCTATAACAATGTCTTATTCGTTAAATTTTTTTTCTTCGTTAATATGCATTTTGCGTTAGCTATACCTTGAATTTTCATTTAAGATTGACTATCAATAAAGTGCAATTTCCGTAGCCTATGACCTACTATTTTTAACTAAAAATAACTTCTTATATTAATGATCACCTTTCATAGGCTATAGTCATATTTTCTACGTTAAAAAATAACTTTATCATAAAGTGACATTTTTCGTAATACTTGGATTTTCACTCAAAAATGATTTTTGGTAAGGTGCAATTTCCGTAGCCTATGACCTTTTATATTTTATTATTATAATAGACTCATTGGATCAATGACCAACTTTCATAGGCTCTGGCCTTGTATTATTTGTTAAAAACAAACTATTTCATTAATATGCAACAATCGTCCATGGATTTTCGCTCCAAATTGATTTGCGAAAAAGTGCAATTTCTGTAGATTATGACTTTCTATTTTTATTGAAAAATGACTTCTTAGATTAATGACCATCTTTCATTGGGCATTCCCATGTTTTCTGCATTAAAAATTACTTATCGTAAATAGGAATTCTTAATAGGCTATAGCCTTGGATTTTCACTCAAAAATGATTTTTTGTAAATCACAATTTGCGAAGCCTATGACCTTATATTTTTTTTATTAAAACAACCTTTTTGGATCAATGACCAACTTTCATAGGCTATAGCAGTGCTACATTTGTTAAAAAAAAAGTTTTTTTTTGTTAATATGCATTTTTCGTTGGCTATAGCCTTAAACTTTCGTTTAAAATTGACTTTCAATATAGTGCAGTTTCCGAAGCCTATGACCTTCTATTTTTAACTAAAAAGAACTTCCTATATTAATGGCCACATTTCGTAATCTATAGCCACAATTTCTACGTTAAAAAATAACTTTATCATAAAGAGATATTTTTCATAGGCTGCCTTGGATTTTCACTCAAAAATGATTTTTGATAAAGTGTGATTTCTGTTGCCAATGACCTTATATTATTTTATAATAACAGACTTATTGAATCAATGACCATCTTTCACAGGCTTTGGCCTTGTACTATTTGTTGAAAACAAACTTTTTGGTTAATATGCAATTTTCGTAGGCTATAGTCTTGGATTTTCACACCAAATTTATTTTTTGGTAAAGTGCAAATTTTGTAGCCTGTAACTTTCTATTTTATTGAAAAATGACTTCTTATATTAATGACCATCTTTCATAGGGTATTGCCTTGTTTTCTGCATTCAAAAAAAACTTCATCGTAAAGAATCATTTTTCGTAGGCTATAGCAATGCTTTAGATTTTCACTCAAAAATGATTTTTGTTAAATTACGATTTATGAAGCCTATGACCTTAAATTTTTCATTAAAACAAACTTCTTGGATCAATGACTAACTTTCATAGGCTATAGCAATGTCAGATTCATTTAAAAAAAGGTTTTTCATTAATATGCATTTTTCGTTGGCAATAGCCTTACATTTTTGTTTAAAATTGACTTTCGATAAAGTGTAATTTTCGTAGCCTATGACCTAATATTTTTCATTATTACAGCCTTCTAGGATCAATGAGCAAATTTCATAGGCTATATCAACGCCTTATTCGTTTTAAAAAAAAGTTTTTCGTTAATATGCATTTTACGTTGGCTATAGCCTTGAATTTTCATGTAAAATTGACTTTCGGTAAAGTGCAATTTTTGTAGCCTACGATCGTCCATTTTTAACTCAAAATAACTTCTTATATTAATGACCGTCTTTCATAGGTTCTAGCCACATTTTCTACGTTAAAAAATAACTTTATCATAAAGAGACATTTTTTGAATCCCTTAGATTTTCACTCAAAAATGATTTTCAGTAAAGTGTCATTTTTATATGTTAAACATTTTGATAAAACTAGTAAAGGGACACAACAAAGACTATAGATAAAATACAAAGAACATGAAATACTGTAATTGTATTATAAGAGTTGTGCAATGGGTATAATAAAGTAGTGCCAATTTATAAGCCCACAATAGAATCAACACATAATGAGAGAATAATTTAAAATCAAATTAAATCATCACATAATCAAACCTAAATCAATTTATGATATAATAAAGATATTATATTATATTATATTATTTTAATTCTAACACTATAACCATTGACCTTCTATTTTATATTAAAACAGACTTCTTGGATCAATGACCAACTTTCATAGGCTCTGGCCTTGTATTGTTTGTTGAAACAAACTTTTTCGTTAATATGCAATTTTCATAGGCTAGCCTTGGATTTTCACTCCAAATTGATTTTCGGTAAAGTGCAATTTCTGTAGCCGATGACCTTCTATTTTTTATTGAAAATTGACTTCTTAGATTAATAACCATCTTTCATAGGATATTTCCATGTTTTCTGCGTCAAAAAAATAACTTTATCATAAAGAATCATTTTTCATAGGCTATAGCCTTGGATTTTCACTCAAAAATAATTTTTGATAAATTGCGATTTTCGAAGCCTATGACCTTATTTTTCATTAAAACAGACTTATTGGATCGATGACCAACTTTCATAGGCTGTAGCAACATCGCATTAGTTAAAAAAAAGGCTTTTCGTTAAAATGCATTTTTTGTTGGCAATAGCCTTGAATTTTCGTTTAAAATTGACTTTCAATAAAGTGCAATTTCTTTAGCCTATGACTTTCAATTTTTAACTAAATAACTTCTTATATTAGTGACTGTCTTTCATTGGTTATAGCCATATTTTCTACATTAAAAAATAACACTATCTTACAGAGGCATTTTTTGTAAGGTATATAGCCTTCAATTTTCACTCAAAAATGATTTTTAGTAAAGTGCAATTTCCGAAGTCTATGATCTCATATTTTTCATTAAAACACACTTCTTCAATCAATCACAAATTTTCATAGGCTATAGCAATGTCTTATTCATTAAAAAAAGATTTTTCGTTGATATGCATTTTTCGTTGGCTATGACCTTGAATTTTCATTTAAAATTGACTTTTGGTATAATGCAATTTCTGTAGCCTATGACCTTCTATCTTTAACTAAAAATAACTTCCTATATTAATGACCATCTTTCATAGGATGTAGCCACATTTTCTACATTAAAAAATAACTTTAACATAAAAGAGGTCGTATGCTTTGGATTTTCACTCAAAAATGATTTTTAGTAAAATGCATTTTTCGTAGCCTATGACCTTATTATTTTCATTAAAGCAGACATTTTCAATCAATGAACAACGTTCATTGGCTTTGGCCTTGTATTATTTGTTGAAAACAAACTTATGCGACAATATGTATTTTTCATAGGTTATAGTCTTGGATTTTCACTCCAAATTGATTTTTCATAAAGTGCAATTTCTGTAGCCTATAACCTTCTATTTTGAACTAAAAACGACTTATTAAATTAATGATCATTTTTTATAGGCTATAACTACGTTTTCTTCATTAAAAACAAATTATACCGTAAATAGCCATTTTTTTTCATAGCCTTTGATTTTCACTCAAAAATGATCTTCAATAAAGTGTAATTTCTGTAACCTATGACCATCTCTTTTTCATTAAAAAAGACTTCATAGATTAATGATCATCTTTCATATGTTATTGCCCTGTCTTATTCATTAAAAACAAAATTTTTCATTAATATACATTTTTTTTATAACCTTTGATTTTTAATCTAAATTAATTTTTGGTAAAGTTCAATTTCTGTAACCTATGTCCTTCTATTTTGTCATGTAAGGAAAATAAACTCATTAAAAAAAGTCCTGAACACGTCCACTATCATTATTTATTTAAATAGTTATAATAATAATAATATTATTATTATCTCGCCATCAATTTGCTATTAAAAAAATTAAAAAATAATTAACACTTCATTAATCATATTATACTATACTAAAATGACAAACAAAATAAGTTTGTCTACAACAACAAAATAAAATGACAAAATTGTCAATGGGAAGAAAGGCCACCTCGTTGCTTGAACTGGGCCTAATCCGATGGGCCGAGCAACAACCAGAAGGCCCAGAAAGGTACCCCGCCCCCGCCAACGCCGTAAGGCTTCTTCCCTAAGCCATCATCTCCATAATCAAAATACACACACAACAAATAAATTTATTTTAAAACCCGCGTACTTCTTCGAAACCCCCCAAATTCTTCTTCTTCTTCTTCACTCTAATGCTCTTCAACCAAATTATTCCCCCATTTTTGCATTCCATGTGTTTGTGTTTATGCCTCACTATCTATCATGAGTGGTGTAGTTTTTTTTTTATTCCTATTGAAAACCTCAAACGCATTCTCGATTTCGTTTCTGAGCAATCCATAGCTATATATGTTTTTTTTTATTCTTTTTTTCAATCTCGCAACAGAATCAATCTTCACTGAATTAGTTATTTAGTTACGCTTCATGGCGAAGCGAAACGGCGTAGTTTTTCTCTCGTCGGACGAAGAAGACGGTTATGGAAATCGTTCGTCGAGTTGGAGCAGCAGCAGGAGTAGCAGCCATAAGAGGCCCAAGTCGAGATCGAGCTCAACGAGCTCTCGCGGAAAGAAGAGGGCACGAGTTTCTCACCTCTCTAAGCTGAATGAGGTATCGATTTTTTTTTTCATCTTTTGTCGCTGGTAGTTCAGCTATTTAACGAAAATCGACATGCTAAGTTTTTGGATTTCAAGTTAAAATCTTAATTAAATTTATTTAAATTTTTTTTGTATATAAAAAATGTTGGTTTATGTGATTGTAGTGATATTTTTTTGTGAAGTTACTGATTGGAGGCAGTATGTCGCTTCCATCGTTTGTGTTACACGTACATTTCTCTGTGGTACTTGCTTGGGATTGAATTTTAATTGCAGTCTTTTTTGGAGATTATTTTTAATTTTAATAGACCTTCATTATTGAAAGTAAGTTTTACAGTGTTTAGGGTTTAGTACACTGTCATCTGATGATGTGGTAAAAATGTGTGACTTATGATAAAGTGATGATGGTAAGAGAGTTAGACTCACTGTTTAGGTTAGTACACTTGCAAAATTGCAGTTTTTTTTCCTTTTATTTTTTCTTTCTTTGTTTGTGTGTATTTGATCAAGCGGTGAATTCAATTTGTTGCAGATCAACTTATTCGAAGATGACTTCAATGAAGTGTTTACTGGGTCAAAGGTATCCGCTGGTATGCTTTCTCTGTGTTTTGTTTAACATTGTAGCTTTTTCTTTACAGAAAAAGGGATGAAAATTGATGTTGAATGGAAATTTGTAGTTTTGTATCTTTGGTCGCTTTTATGATGTAGCTGAGAACTTCCTTCTGCAATATATCACAGTGGTGCCTTTTCAGTTTTGTTACTATTTACTAATGTGTGGCCTATGTTGGACATTTAGAATGCTAGATTTTTTACTGTTTAAAGAGGCCTCTGCATTGACTTCAAGCAAATGAACTTAGAAGTCTTTAATTTGCAGTCCTTTCCACTCCCACAACTAGTGTCTAAAGAATCTGTGTCTTTTTTTCCCCTTTTCTCCCATGTCATAAGTGCTAAATGGATTTGTTGTGATAAATAGCTGTGGATCGAAGGAGCTGTGCAGAGGAGCTTTGGATCGATAAATATAAGCCCCGTTCGGTGGAAGAACTTGCTGTTCACAAGAAGAAGGTTGAGCTGCTGATCCTTAAGTTCTTGATTTTGGTAATGTGAATGCCATATCAATTCTCCCTTTTTGTTGTGTTTTTGCAGGTTGATGAAGTTAAGGCGTGGTTTGAGGAAAGGTTGAAACCTTCAGAGGTAAATCCAGGAAAAGAGCTTTAGGATTATAAACGATGTTAGCGTCTTGTAATTGTTGTCTTCTTGTTTACCCATTATAGGATTGATAGCCTTGTTGTAGAGATTGTTATTCCTGTGAACTTGCAAAACAATATATAGGCAGAGATGAGGTATTAAGGATAGGTGAATCACATATTGAATTGTCAATGTTTTAAAATGTTTGGTTTCTTTAGCTCTTTTTTCAGATGGGATTGTTATGGAAGATTTTATCAATCCTATCTGTAGTGTTGTACTTGTACACTATCGTTAATGGTATGGAATGTTTGGTGCTGTATATTTATTTGCTATTAGCTATCCCCAACCCCTTTGTTTGCATGATATGCCAGTGCTATCATTTTGTAAACAATAGTATTACCGTTCTATAGCCAAAAAAAAAAATTTGGGGCGTAAAAGGGAGAGTTTTGCCTTAGCAGGAAAAGAGATCAGCATCATTTATTGGTTTTTGGTTATTTGGAGTAATTTCGTCAACCTTGTCCAACTGAATTGTTTGCTTGTATTCATACGAGTGACTATAACTTGCTCTGATCCTCATATATGTGTTGTGTTGCTTGTCTTCTATTCATATTCTGAGTTCTTTTTTCTTCTCCTTTCTTTTTGTGAAATTCACAGGGTGCCTTCAGAAGTAACGTTCTTGTCATCACTGGACAGGCTGGAGTTGGAAAATCTGTACTTACTCTTCCATTTTCTTGTGAACACCTTTGGCCTCTTTCTATTATATTAGAACCCCAATCTGGACAATTTAGAAATGTTAAAATTTGGTTCAGGCAAATGTGACTCTGGTGTCAAAACTACCTTCTTTTATCTGCTTTTTGATTTGCTTCTTTATTTTTACTTTCTTATTTATGCACATTAATTGTTACTGAATGTCTGCACTTCACTTTTATAAGCTCCATTATATCTAATAAATGTGTAGACTTTTACTTAGAAGATTGCTGTGAATAACCACTTCTCAATGTACTTTGTTATGAATGCTTCATTGACATTGAATAATTTATTCTTTTCATTATGTAGGCTACTATTCATGCAATTGCATCTCACCTGGGAGCGATAGTGTGTGGATGGGACACACCGACACCTGTAATTTGGCAAGAACATATTTATAACTCAGGCAAAGGTTGGTCAAGCTAGTCTATTCTTTGATAAGCTACTAGTATGAGATAAACTTAACTCTTATCCCCTTTAGCCTCTCTTGTTGACTCGTCTGTTTTTACTGCTAAATTAAGAGGATCCTTGAGGATGTATTGTGAATATGATAATGTGCATTGAGCTTACCGTCCAAATTGGAAAAACATGCATTGCATTTTTGGGGAAGAAAACAATATTCCAAATGATACTTCGTAATTCTTGACAGAGACAATTTATTTTAATATTTTCTGATTAATTGTCAGGGGCACAATACACATCCAAGTTGGATGAATTCGAAAATTTTGTCGAGAGAACACGGAAATATGGATTAATGCCAGCATCCTTTACTGAGGATCCAAAGCCAGCTGTCATACTTTTGATAGATGACCTTCCCTTGACAAATGGAAAAGTTGCTTCTGGAAGACTTAAAGATTGCTTGCACCTTTTGGTGAACTCAACTCAGATACCCACAGCAATATTGTGCACTGACTATGGCAATACTGATTCAGCAGATAAAAATGCGCGGTGCCTGCAAGAACTTCAGCTATCGCTAGAGAGTTCTGGGGCTTGTAAGGTTACTTCCTTGAAAGATTCTCTTGCGGTTTTTCCTGTCATGTTATGATAAAATTCTCAAACTACTTAATTTGGGGAACTTTCAGATTGCATTCAATCCAATAACAACTAATTCTATAAAGAAGATTCTCTTTAGAATTTGCCAAATGGAGCAGTGTGATGTGACTGCTGAACATGTTGATCTAATAGCAAAAGCAAGTGGAGGTGACATCAGACATGCAATTACTTCATTACAGTTTTTCTGTCTGAAACCGGATCAAGTCCATTCTTTTTCTCTATCCACTCCTCTCGGTGCATCAAATGAAAGTAATAAATCCGAAAGATTAGATGTTGGATATTCCTTGCACTTTGGCAGAGATGGGGCACTTAATTTATTTCATGCCTTGGGGAAATTTTTGCATAATAAAAGGGAGGCTGGCGCTGTGATAGAATATGGTACAATAATTTAATTAAATTTGATTGTCATATATATTCTTTCTTTCTACCTTGGGAAATGGCAACAGAAATAGATTAAGTTGAATCTTAAGATATCTTTGCTTTGCAGTTTAGTAACTTCAGTTCATTTTCTAATTTGGATAGACCAACAAGGCTTTCTTATACAAGAAAGATTTTTAAGATTACCATTAAAAATGGATGTCCCAGAGAAGATTCTTTGTCAAGCCCATGTGCAACCAGGTCCAGTTGCTGATTTTCTGCATGAAAATGGTATATACTTTCTACATTCTCTCTGAAAACTAAATTTTGATGAAGTTTTGTTCCATTATTTTTTTTTTCAGAAAAGAAATACATTAGTTTTCTTGGTCTCACTTTCTAATTTCACGCAGTTCTGGATTTTTTGGATGACGAGGCAATAGATGATGCATGCACTTTGTCTTCATATCTAGGTGATGCCGACATTCTTCTTGCTAAACTTTGGGGAACGCTATCTAGCTATGATGAGGCAGAGAGCATTCTGCAGTTAGCTTCTGCATCGATTGCTGTGCGTGGGGTTCTTTTTGGAAATTCTCATCCAGTACCCTCCAGGTTATCACTTGTATGCGTGCAGTCTTCTGTGTGAGCACAACTTTATGTTTCTGTTATATTTAATGTTGTTTGGTTTTGCAGGTGGCATGCAATTCGTAGGCCAAAGCAATGGCAGGTTGAGAAAGCATCGTTTCAAAACAAGGTGTTTGATTATGGATCCTTTTTTTGTTATATTCTATTATTCTGCAATGCTCCAGTTTTCTGTTTCAAGTAGCTAATTTGAAATGTGCTACACTTTAGTTTAACTTGGGAGATAGAAAAAGGAGTCTAGAGAGCACCAATGGAATATAGTAGTAATAGATTTTCGTGATCAAAAACTCTTATGTTTATTTGTGTCTAAATTACTTACTGAGGTTGCTTTCTCATTAGATGATGCAAATATTTCATCTTCTAGCTTGACCTTGATTATTTATTGAAAGATTTTGGTACAAATTGTTAACTGATTTCATGATTAACAACTATACCTCACAAGTTGCTTAATGTTTTTCATCACTCTTTAAATTTGTCTTCTGTTCATGATCTTCCACTGCAGGATGAGATGTTTAGGCAGAAAGTCCCTGCTTGTAAATTGTTGAGTTCTTATCACATGTCAATTATGGCGACAGAATACATGCCTATGTTCAAATTGCTTGGAAACAGGCTACATCAGAAATCGGTGCAGAACTTGGATATGGAAGTTGATGGTTTTGACCAAATGAGTCTAGATTCCCATGAAAGTGGGGCTTCTGATGACGACATAGAAGATTGGTAGGCATGCACAACATGTAATATATGAAGTTGCTCAGTTCGCAGACCACCTTTTGAAGCATATATAATCCATTAGACATTTCTCTACCTTTCTTTTCTCAATTGTTGATTGAAGCTAAAGGAATGCATATAGGGAGTGTCTTTTGATGAGGAGCTTGTCTGATGTATGCTTTATTACAAGTCAATGGGAATTAGTTCTCTAATTCCCTTAATGGAATTGGAATGATGGGTTTGGAAAACAAGTGCTGAATGAGCATGCGCCATTGTAAATATCAACTGTTAGTTAATTAATAGTATTTTAATATCATGGTTCAATAGACAAAAATATACTCAATGACTAGATACGTATAAAGACGTATAGAATAGGGCATTTGCCATGAACTAGCAGGATTTGATTAATTTCGTACTTAATAGTGGTTTCAGCTAAATGTTTATTATCTGCAATAGTAATTTAAAGAACAAGAACAATGCACACAATTTGTTTGAGTTAGAGGAAGCCAGGAAGAATGTCGTAAGAGATTCAACTTGGCTTAGTGTTTGTGACCATTATAAGATTCATGTATTTTTATGATCATTTCCGTGTTGTCATAGATTAACTGATTCAACCTTTTCTAAGAAAAAATAAAAAAACAATCGATTCAATCTATCCTTGCCTCTTCTCTTAAGTAAATTAATACTATTTTAGTGCAAATGTAGGCAAGGCGTGAAATTGTTGGAGAAGTAATTTGTATATGGCTAAAATAATATTTTTCATCTAAATATTTACGTGTCTCATTGCAGCCATCTCCTAACAATTATTTGTTCACAAAACTAGCAACAAAATAAAGCGAAACCCCGGCCAAAGTGCGTGTTGGTGTTGCGTAGATCTACCTGCTTGCTGATATCTACGGCGGCCATGACAGGTACCTGCCTTGGTGGTCTTCCTCCAAAATCTGAAAAGTTCATCCTCCTTACTGGATAGATTGAAATCAATTAGTAGATGGTGATCTCTTTCGTTAGAGAACTCGTTTCATTTCCTGTTTCTTTGTCCCTTGATAAGGGCATTATTAGGACAGTATCATGTCTACTGTTGACCTTGTCTATGGTAGCACTTTGATCAAGAATTAGTACACCCCATAAATCATTCCCACACAATGCAGTGGTTTGCCCTATTTTTTTTATTATTCCCACACAATTCAATGGTCAATTGATATCTGACTCTGCCGTTGAGGTCATGTGAGGTCCTAGTTAGTTAGAGACAAACTCTCAAATATATATTTGATAGTCCTCAATATGGTAGATTTTGATGTGATACAAGGCTTGGATTGATTGGCTTCTTGTCGTGCTACCTTAGATGGTCACATTAAAGTGGTAAAGTTCTTAATGTCACGGGAATTACTTTCACGTTTCAGGGTGATTAAGATTGGTCCCCAGGTAGACAAGTAAAAAATTATGACAAGGTTGTCATGGGTATCTAGCTATGGTAAAGGAGCTTCCAGGATTACCACCAGACAGAGAAATAGAGTTTTGTATAAATTTGCTTCCTTCCAAATACCCAACCAATGGCTCCAGCTGAAGGAGTTGAAGGATCTTCTTGACAAGGGTTTCATTCGCCCTAGTTGTTTTCCTTTCCTTGGGGTGCACTAGTGTTATTTGTTAAAAAGAAGGATGGTTTGTTCCGTTTGTGTATAAGTATCATCTACCTCATATTGATGACATGTTTGATTAGCGTCAAGGATCTCAATGTTTCTCAAAGATCGATTGCGGTTAGGATACCACCAATTGAAGATTAGGGGTGGGTGAAGACATTCTTAAGACGACTTCCTGCATTTGTTATGGGCATTATTATGAGTTTTTGGTTATGTCTTTCGGGCTTACAAATGCCCCTACCACTTTTATGGACTTTGATTGGATCACTTGGTGATAGTTTTCATTGATGGCGACATCTTAGTGTATTCCAATAGCAAGGAGTAGCTTGAGCATCACTTGAGGTTGGTTTTGCAAACGCTGAGAGAGCGCTCACAAACTATATATGCTAATTTCTCTAAATGTGTTTTGGTTGGATAATGTGACTTTCTTGGGGATCTAAAATTGCAGCACCTCTTACAAAGTTAACACAAAAGCATGTTAAGTTTTAGTGGAACGATGCTATGCATGTGAGCGGAGTTTCCAAAGCTGGCCTTCCTGCTAGTGGCGTTGTTTGTTTTGGTGCTTCTAGTGTTGGCCCTGGTTGTGTGTTGATGGAAAATGGGAAAGGGATTGCTTTTGCTTCTAGGCAAATTTAGAAGCACTAATAAAATTATCCTCCACATGATTCAGAGACGTGCCTCATTTCAGCATTTAGGCAAATGTTTAGTTAGAAACTGACAAAAAGGATGCCCTCCTAACCATGCCACTTGTCTAATTTTAATAACCGTTTTTGGTTGCACCTTTAGGGCGTGTTTTTGCTGTCACTACTTCTCATCAGAGTCAAAAAACCATAATATTCGGTAATTTCTGTTAACAACAATCAAGTATTAATTTGAAATACTACAAAATGAAAATAAAGGGCACCATCATGGTATTAATTTGATTTCAAAAAAATCAACTTTATTTTGAAGTCATTGATGTGTGCCTAGTGTGTACAAGGCATAACAAATAAGTAATAAGACAATTGAGAAATGCAACAGCTACACTATCCTTAGAACCGCTATAATGTAGCGCAATGAAGTTGAAACAAGTGGAGACCAAGTTCATCTCCAACCCCTAAATAATAAACTATGTTATTTGAGGTAACAACTAACTTTTAAATCTGAGTTTTTCAGGCCCTAGGACTCAAAGATAATGTAATATCTTGAAAAACCTTGAGCCTCTTGTCAACTTTCCTCTGTAATGCCCCAGAGGTGTTTGTGTTAATGCCTGTGTGATTTTCAGGCCCCAGAACCGCAGCGAGAATGGCATCTTCGAAGTCCTTGTTGTCCGGCAACAGGTCAGTCAACTTGTTCTTCTCGGCGTTCTCCGATGAGAGCCTCCTTGTTTTGTTGTTGTTGTTGTTCTCTGGCACGCTACTGAATTCAGCGTGCAACTTGTTGAATTCCCCTGCATCATTGTTCACCCTCATCGATCCAGCAGCGTTACCAGACCTTGTTCTCTTGAGTGTCTCTGAGAACTGATTCTCAATTGGTTGTTCTCTTAACATAGGCTTCGATACATAGAACGGCAGGGCCGCAACATTGAGCGAGTTCCCCAAAATTGCAGCCTGTTTGCTGACACCTTTATGCTGTGCTGGTGCAGTGTGATTAGGTATCATTACGTTGGAATTGATGTTCTCATCTGCGAATTCATCTTGATGCTTAACCGAATTGTTTGCCGCGGCCGCCGGAGGCATGCTTATATGGTGATCCTTACAAGGCTGAGGCTGCCAGATCGATGAGGAACCGAGGAAGGCTTCGAAGAGCCTCTTCTGTTCGATCCGATCCCCACCTCCCTTAGTCATCATCTCGGACTCGAGGTCTTTGAGCATCTGCTGAGCCCTTTCATAGGCCTTCAGATGGGAATCTGAGCCTCTTGGGCCGTCCGGGACCGCCGGCTTCACCCGGAAGAGCGTCTCTTTTGCCTCGCCAATCCTCCCTTGCTTCATCAGGCAGATGCCTAGATTGCACATCTTGTTGTTGTCTGGCGCTATCGAGAGCGCTCGCCGGTATGCCTCTTCTGCTTCGACATAGTTGCTCTGCTGCATCAATGCCCATCCCAAATTTCCCTACAATTCACAGCAAAGTATAACGGCAAATTAAGTCAGTTGCACAAATTTGATAAGAAAATACTTTTCAATAAGTTTTGGATAAATTCTCTTAAGCAAAAGCAAAAATACTAGAATAACACATTTGAACTTCATTTCAGAAGCTACATTTTTTTTTATTAAAAGTGAGAATCTAGACTTAAGAGTGTGCAATATGTGCTTTTTTTTTTCTTACCAATAATCTTGTGGCTTCTTGCTCCACAGAGACTTGAAACTTCTTCCCTTGAGATCTCGCCGTCTTCGTACGCTTCCCGTTGAACGCCAACCCTTGTTGAATCAGGAACAGCTTGCGCTTCAATAGACCGATTTGATCATCAAGCCTACCACACCTCTGCCATAAAACGAAAACAAGAATCAAACACAGAATTTGTCGGCATTGCTATAATGACACAAAATGATGATGGGGACTAGTTTAGAATGAAACAAATGATAATTTTTTCGGCTGAAAATTCTGTTACCTTGTAAAGATCCAAGAGGATGTTATCAAGGGATTCTTGAGCCTGATCCGAGCATCTGCTGCGAAGCGATTTGATGGCTTCGATGGCTTCTTCGGCGCGGTTCTGCTGCTTCATCACAATAGCCATGTCTTTCAAGGCACTGTCCACTCTATCTCCCGCGTTAATGGCCGCCCAAAACAGTGGAATCGCTCTCTCAGGGTCCTTATCCACCAACTGAACAAAGAAAAATAACATGCCCGATTAGTTCAAATTTGAAAACATGATACAAACAATGAAAAGAAATAAAAATTAAGAAAAAAAGGAATCAAGAGAAGAAACATAACAAAACGTGCCCATTAGTTGAAATTTGAAACATTGATATAAATTTAAATGAGAAACTAAAAAAAAAAAAAAAAAGAGTAAAGAAGAAGCAGCAGCAAGGTACTTACCTGAACGTTTTTGGCTCGGACATAGGGCGAGTCGCCGACGGGAACCTTGTGTGCCACGTGGAAGGACTCCGAGCGCGTTCTCTGAACGCCAAGCGGCTTCGCCGGAGAAGAAGGTGCGGACTTGGAGGGTCTGAAACCTGGGGGAGCATTCCACATATCTTGCAACATTGTTCTTCAAATATTGAAAAAAATTAAAATAAAAAATCAAAACTTTTTTCAGTGGTAGTGACCCCTTTTGTTTTCTCTAATGGAAGAGAACAAAAAGAATGTACAGGGTTTGAGAGAAGCAGAAGAAGAGTGATGATTCAGAAGCAGAGAGAGAAGAAGAGAAGAGAAGAGAGGAGAAGAGAGTGTGTGGTTTAGAAAGATGAAGGGTTCAGGTTTTTAAATTTCTGAAGAAATTAGTAGCCGTTAAAATATAGCCGTTAGGAAATGTGGAATAGGATCAAAGTGTTATAAACTGGGTCGGATTTTGGATATCATATTAAGCGCTGAATTTGGGCCTATTGTTAAGAAAAATAATATTGCGTTTTCTGATATGTTTTTATAAAAAAATATTTTTTTAAAATACGTCTTAATTTTATAATTGACTAAGAAGTAACTTTTTTCTTCCTGAAATTATGATTATTTTATACTATTAGTATGTTATTATTTAAGTTAACGTGTTGGACTAAATATTTTATCAAGTTTTTTTTCTCCAACTTAATAAAAATTAACAATGATTGATCATTAAAAATTAGAAACAAATCATTATTAATTTTTAAAAATTTTGATTTCACAACCATTAAGTTTTTAACTTGTTCTAAAATTATTTATTTATTTGTCGTAAAACTATTTTTGATAATAAGATTAATTTTCATGTATATAACTTTAACTATTCCACGTAAAAAAAAAAACTTTAACTATTCAATATATTATCGCATGTTACAAAAACATTTATTAAATTGAAAACCTAGATATTTCTCAATAAAATATAGGAATGAACATACTTTATTATTTAATTAACTTTTTGGTCGACTTCGCCTTCTGCGTAAAGCAAATTTTAATATATTCGAAAAAATAAAAAAGATAACACTATTATTGTGTTCCCAAAAAATTATCACGCAAAAAACATAATTAGAAAATACACGAGATTATCATCAAATTGGTAGTAAAAAATATCACAATAACAAATACTCACGAACAAAAAAAAGACACATTTAACCTTAAATATTTATTTTTTCTGAGGAATTTGACGTTAGTTACATAGTTTAAAACGTGCATGAAACAAAAAAAGAAAAACAAATCCCACAAGTTGGACACGAATGTTTACCATTCATTACCTTCTAATATGTTGAACTACATACCGATTCTAATTATAATAAAAACATTAAAATGAAGTATCTGTGCTGAAGTACCACAATCTGAGTCATGGCATACAATAGATTGCAGCATAGCTACTTGTGTTACACAATGCTGAACATTATTGGTGTTACATAAAATGTAGCATACCACAGGACTTCTAATGAACCAAATTTTAAGGAGTATTGTCCGCATTGTTGGTGTCAATGATCAAGTTTGTTCCCAAAGTATGAAAGTCATCAAATTCGTCCCCAAAGTTACCAAAAGTCAATGCAATCAGTCCTTTAGCGTCAATAGGGACTAATTTAACCAACTTTTGAAAACTTCAAGAACTAATTTGATGATTTCCATACTTTGACGACAAACTTGATTGATATTGCCAACATTGAGAACAAGTTTGATGGTTTACTTAAATTTTAACTAAACAGATTCTAGGGCACAAAAAACAATTTTAAACTGAAGGAACTGCTGAAATACCAATCTGAGACATTATTTTTATCTAGCAATGACCACCTTATATGTGCCATGGCCAAAGCCAAAAAGCTTGTACATTAAACCCTAAACTGAAAACTGTCTACTTTATCTAGTTTAGTTGTTCCCGAGCTTGAGGATTCGCCCATTGCATCAGGGGAGGCTGCGGTCTGCGGCGATTCTCTATTCAGAGAAGTTGGCAGACCCGAAATCTCCTGAAAAATGATAATAGCGTTCATAAAACGTACGAAAGCATATATAACCGAACAAGTGCAGTCACTAATGGGGGGAAATAGCAGAGAATTCCATGTCATACCTTCATCAAATGTAACCTCATATCACATGGTCGAGCCTGATTTCCAATGCATGCCATCACGAATTTTGAGTATTGAAACAATACATCAGCGGCAGCTTGCTTTCTCTCTTCTACCTGAAACCGAATTCAGCTCTTTCACATACCATTGTTCAAAGAGAATCAGAGTACTATCTTGACTTAATTGGTTAATTGTTTTCTCAAAAACCATAGGATATTTTGAATTACAGACGTTTGAGTTGTTAATGTCAAAAACCAAATGTTCTGCTGTTTCATTCAGCAAGGGGATATAATTTGAAATGTTACACCAAACAAAAGTCTAAATAAGCTATAGCTTGCAACTAAAAACACAAACATCAATGTTACTTTTTGTGTTTCTAGGTTTTAAACCATAACTAATACCACCAATTTGTCAAAATTAATAGATTTTCACAGGAAACAACAACCGATATACTGAAAATGAAAATCCAAAGACAAATAAGGAGGCAACATTCGAAGATTCTCAGATGAATTCGCTACGAAAGTTTACTATCTTGCCTTCATGCATACAGGAAAAAGAAATCAGTTTAAGACAAAGGGTGCACCATCCAGCAACCATAATGAGAATAAATCACACCCAAAACTCAGCTTCAATCAACAAGTCTCCGAATAACAATACAAGGGAGTTTCATACAAGGGTGTGAGGGTTTACTTTAAAAGAAGAAGGGCAATGCAAGTGTCAACCAGGACAAAAAGGGGGGGGGGGGGACCGAAAAGCGGCAACATCTTACTTTCGGCCTCAAGGTAGTACTGACAGATTACCTATCAACAAAGAACTACTACCGTCAAGAATCAAACCATAAGACCTTTTTAATGTTGACACTATTTGATTCAAGCTTACACAGACACACAGAATTCTTAAGCAGTTTCTGAAACACTCACTACCATGAACTATTAAACCTAGCAAAATAACAATGAAATTCTCTCACAATTATCACTCAGCAGCAAGAAACAGACAATGAATTACAACTTATTATGGATACATATAAAGTAATAGATTCATAACCCAAGTTAAACTATTGATCAAAAAAAAAAAAAAAAACACAAAGCAAAAAATTACTGAGACACGTTCCAATCAGATTCAAGAATCAGAGAGAACAAAATAAAATAAATCGAAAACTGATGACTACCAACAAGTTCTTTCAGGCATCAAAGGTATCAGATTTTCCCGAAAGGGGCTAAAAGAACGTTGAGTCAAAGGTTTGGGGGGGTGGGGGGGGACAACGAATTTAGGGTTTATGATGATAAAGGAATTTGAAAGCATGAAAAGCGAGATTTTATGATTTGAAAAAGTATAAAAGGATGAAAAGAGATAGAGAGAACCTCGAAATCGTCGATCATGCCGTTGTGTGCGTATAGCAATATCAGAAAAAATGCGAAGAATTGATGTCGCTGCTCCTCTTTCCCCACTTATACTAGCTCTGAACCAGGGTTGACTTGATGTTGATGTGTACTTTATGACAGGATCAATAAACAGACGGCCTATTAGCTCAGTTGGTTAGAGCGTCGTGCTAATAACGCGAAGGTCGCAGGTTCGAGACCTGCATGGGCCAATCTTTTTATGTTTTCCTTCTATTTTTTCTGCCTTTGTCATCATCAATTATTTTTACTTTTTAAGTTATAGTGTATCATTTAAGATATACTCCTTATCTTTTCTTTCATCCATTAGATTTTCAATTCCTAAAGGTTAACAAAATTGTAAGGAACAAAAGTTTAAAGAATTTTTTTTAAAAAAAAAATTCATAATCCAAATTGAATGATAGTACAATGACTAATATTTTAATTTAGTCTTTTTCACGACTCATGTAAATTACACTTTAAAAGTTAAAATGCATATATGAACACTAATGATTGATTATAAAAAAATAGTGACAATTTTTTAATTAAAATTGCTTAAAAAAATAATTATGTGCATTTATCGCCGTTGATTACAATTTTAACAGTTAAAATGTGTACACTTCATCATCTAAAGGGCAAACTTCACTTTACAAAAACCTAATCCATAACTATGTTTCAGGCCTCTTGATTACTCGTCGAGAAAGTACAGTTTCCGTTTCTTACACTTTTGTTTATACTCCGAAGATATATATATTGATTGTACAATATGATTAAAACGTTTATTTACCTCGTTCCTGTCACACAAAACTCAATTTGTGATTTCCACTAATAATGACATGTAAATTCAAATCAATTTGACAAATAGATACTTGATAAGAGCCGAAAGCAATAAAGCAGTCATTTTAAGTTCAGCCAACACCTATCACGAACAATTCACGAGCAAATATAAAGTAACATAAAAATCATGGCTCTTTAAAAGATCTTTCTTAGCAGCCGCAGCAGCTGTTTTCTTCTGTGTTTCAATCTCATGAGCCACGATGGCATCAATTTCAGCTTCGGTAAAGTAAGGCCAACATCTAGAACTAAGAACAATGCTCAGCATAATACAAAGTAAAAGAAACAGAAAATTCATGTCTCCTTAGGTGGGGCTTTCTTTGCAGCCTCAGCAGCTGCTTTCTCTGCTTCGATCTCGGCCACAATGGCATCGATTTCGGCTTCCTCCAGTTGGCGCAGGCCCTGCTCCTTAGTCATCACAGCAACTTCGATGTTCTTACCTCCACTCTCCACAACCTGATTTCACACGCCAACAAGGAAAAGTCATAAGTGTATTCACAAGATCCAGTTCCAAATAATGAGTTACTAGCATAAAGTAGTACTGTAATCATGTAACATGCATAGAAAGAGTCACTTGATCCATTCCACTGTTTGGTTGTACCAAGCCAATACACAAACATCAGATTTATCAGGTTTTATTATTCATGTGTCAAACAATATATGAAGAAGTGGGCACATGATTAAAGTACAATCATAATAAAAATGATAATGAACACTAAATTTTAAAATTATATCAATACATACACAAGCTAAAGTTAGGAAATATAAGATTACAGATCTGAAATGTTTTTATGACATTCCACACAATTGTCTAAATGAGTAATTGGTTTGCAATGGTTAAAATTGACAGTACCAATGAATCACATGGTTTGCAAGAACATGATAGGATTATCATAAAATGTAAATTAAAAGTTCAGGAAAAACAGGTATATGTCTTCATAAATCAGTGCATAAGATTTGCGCTTTTAATGTTATGCAGAGAAACTGTGTCTACATTATATCTCCAGTTTGATCTACTATATCAACCATCATTTATGACCATACCTAGCAAGAAACTGCGTCTATATCAAGAACTAGAAAGAACAAGATCTCCACTAATAATGAAAAGTAGCTACTAAACACCAATCTAAACTAGTCGAAAAAGTCAGTTCAGCCCAACTTCCACAGTTAGAGAAGAAGATCAACGTATGTCAGTCTTACATTAAGTGATTTATCCAAAAGATACTCTTAATTTGCAATCACCAGCTTATGTAAAGGTTTCTTCCAATTCAATAACATTGCAAACATAAGGAACTGAAGAAACCATTAAAGTTCCTCCCAAGTCATTGACATTATCAAAAGACATACACATGCAAAGAGCAGAGAAGAACAGTGCCTATGCCCTTTAGCATTTCCAAGAAAAAAGACATTGCAAAGGTTGCAGCGAAGAACCTAGATAAAATAAAAAACTCAAGCATGCTTCCATAGACACCAAAAGAACAAACAAACTCACTTCAAGCAATGCTCGGATAGCCAATTTAACGGTTTCTTGCCCAGAAGTTTCTTTGTAGTTCTTCTCTAGGAACTCCCGAATAGAGTTTGAGTTTCTACCAGTTGCATTAGCTTTCCACGCTGAGAATGTACCAGAAGGATCTGTTTGGTACAGGGATGGTGTACCAGTGTACGGATCAAAGCCAACAATCAAGGTTGAAAGGCCAAAGGGTCGCACACCACCACTTTGCGTGTACTTTTGCTGAAGGCCTGCAATGTAGCGAGTTATGTACTCTACAGTCACCGGATCCTCAACAGTAAGCCTGTGACTTTGACATTCAACCCGTGCCCTGTTTACAAGGACACGGGCATCAGCTTTTAGTCCTGCACAAGCAAGGGCGATGTGATTGTCCAGATTGACAATCTTTCTCACCGATCTGCAAAACAGAAAAAAAAAACGACATGATGGTGTTTCTAAGGAGAAGTTGATAATTCTTTCAAATATCCATCATTGCAAGAAGATCAATATAATGAATCCATTCAGCAATTCATCAGAAACTAGTTACTGGCATCTCGGCAACGGACTTTCTTTATTTGTATTGTAAATCACAAAAGCCCGAGATCCCCACAAGATTTCTGCCCATATATCAAGGGATTTAATAAAAGCCACTGTCAAACAAAGCATTCTCTAAATTAAAATGTAAAATAAAATCATACTTTACAGATGTAAAAGCAGCTACTAAAAAATTCTAATAGTCCCAACACCCCCTCCCAAAAATGGGTTAAATCTAAATCTAAATACAAGTCCCTCGAACGTGTAGTACCATACATACACTGTCAACACACTAATCATCACTGAGTATAATGCAAACCAAAGCAACTGAAAGGTTGCATATTTGGAGGAGTCTTGTACAACACGATCAACCTATAAATGCTACATCATACTCGAATATCAAACACCAATTACTTGTAAGATTTCTACAATTAATGAATAACACTAGTATTTATCTTGAGTTAGCTGCTGTAGTACGAAGTTTGTTTGTGTTAGTCAGACTCCCTGTATAAAAAACTCTTCGATAGATCAATTCCAATTCAGGTGATTCATTTCTCGCATATTCAGTTCAACAAAATTGGTTCAAATCTAACCGCATCCTCGTTAGCGTTGAAGTAAAATCAGCACTTAAGTCAACAAAGACTGTCTAAAATTCCAGAAAGTTCCCATCACATTGCAAACCCTAAAAGCTATTCTCAGTACCAAGTTGATCTATCTAACCCTAAAAAATAAAAAATAAACAATTATTCAAAGCAAAATCACCAGCACGGATACATCCCAAATGCCTAACCGAAATACTAATAATAGAAAAACAAGTAGAACAAAAAACAATAAATTAAATCCGAACGATCATCATTTCAAAGTAAATGTAAAAGCCAAATTTCGGAATGGATTACACGGGTGATAACCCTGAAACGACGTGGAGGGGAAGGATAGAGAGAACCTGGAGTCTTGGAGCTTGGCGGTGGATTTCTTCTCGACGCCGAGGACGACGTTATCGGTGCCGCGGACGCCGACGGCGGCGTTGCCCTTGCGGACGGCCTCGAGGGCGTACTCCACCTGGAAGAGGTGGCCGTCGGGGGAGAACACCGTGATCGCTCTGTCGTACCTCGCCATGGTTCTCTGTGTTTTGTGATTCAAAAAAGCTTTTCTTCTTCTTTCTTTCTTTTTTGCTGTTAGAGTGAACGAGTGTATTTGTTTGATTCCTGTGTGATGCTGCAGCAGCTACTTAGGGAACAAGTCTAAAGACTACTATTATTATTATTATTATTATTGGGCTCGATTTGGGCCTTTTGGCCCATTGTTATGTGATATGGGCTTTATAATGGGCCTTTCCCATTTCATTGCTGTCCATTCTTTACAGTGTGTTTGTCCAAGCCTGCTCACGTAGAATAGTTCATGCTGTGTTACGTTAATTGAATTTTTTTTTTCTATTAATAGTTATATTATAAGTAATTTTTTAGTTTTATTTCTTACTTTTTACAAGAACATCCCACCTTTTAGAATGATGTGACGTGTGTTTGTTTTTTTTCCCTTCTTTTTAACGTAGATGTGACATTTATGTTAATTTTTATATGAATAATTAAGTCATATTACTTTGTTTAATCTTATAATTAACATTTACAAAAATTGATATTTTTTTATGATGGGGTGACATTTTTCTACTCTAAAATAAAAATGAATTAAATGAATCATTCGATGTCACCTTCCTTTTTTTTTTTCTTTTCTTACATGTATATTTTTGTAGGTGGAGTTGGTGGTTTGCTGTTTCGAACTGAGGGCAGTAGAAGTTGGAATGCAGGATCGCAAACCGACATGCCACTTCGAGAATTCGCTTAGTCATCGAAGGGTTGTCGTAAATGGGATTCTTGGGTTACTGTATTTATTTCTATCATATAATATAATGTTTTTTTTAGAAATAGTTGAAATTACTTTACAGAATAACATGACATATTATCGACTCTTAAAGGAACATGTGAGTTATATCATTTTGTTTCATTAAGAAACCGTCATAATTTCTATGAAATATTCGATCATTATTTTTCTAGCTGTGTAGCATTGCTAGTTTATTTAATACAATGCAATCATGCATAGACAGAATTTGGCCTTAATAGAAGAAAAATAAAAGTTGGCCTTCTATGAAATAATGGAAGGAGCAAAGGGCTTAACTTCAGCCAATTGCTGTACAAGTGAATCAATTCAGGAAAATTGGACTATATATTTTCTGATGTTAATAGGTGGTAGACTTCTATATACATTTAACAACCGTGTCGATCAATTAGCAGAGGTTGTTTTAGCTTGATTAGAGAGGTTTTGGGTTCAAATCCCTTGTATGTTGTTGCGTTAAAACTCAAAAGGAAGAGCTTTCCTGCTCAAGAAGACCTACCCTCCTCGAGCAAGATTGCCTCCGGTACAAGGATGTATGCTGTTTAGACCAAAACAAACTTCTATACACATTTTCTTCTAGTCTATCCTGTCTAAGCCAAACCCTTTTGTTAGCTTCAGCATAATGTCAGAAATCAAGATGTTATTGTGGTGAGTGAAAGAATGGTGGATTCCATGAGTTTGAAGTCAATTGGCTTTGTCAAATAAGCATCCATGCCAACCTCAAGGCATTTGGCTTCATCACATGACATTGCATGAGCTGTTAGGGCAACAATTGGAATGTGGAAGCCAGTTCCCACTTCTGATTTCCTTATTGCTTTTGTTGCCTCGTATCCATCCATCTTCGGCATCTGCTTTTTTCAATTTTTATCACAAAGACAGAAGGAATCAAAAACATTAAGCTAAAAAATTCAGTATGTAGAAGAGAACAACTTAACATGTTGGGGCACTACTATTTCCTAGCAATGTATGGCAATCACTTTTGTTTTTCTTGTATAGGAAATGAAGGAGCTCCTAAAGTTATTAAAATTAAGGGAAATGTGTTTGGAGCATATGTTTTAGACACTCACTTCATAAATGGAGGTTTTAGTTATGCTACTAGTGAATGCAATGAGATAACAAATAATGGATGTGAATATTCACCATTAAAATAAATTAAATCACCATTAATACATAGTTTTCTATGTTTTCGCACAGGCATATTTCATCAATAACATAACTGAAATCCTCACTTATTTATACGTGATCCTCCATGTTTCAAAATGAGTGTATACAAAAGCTATGTTCAAATAACACTACTATAAAATAAAGTAAGACTACGAGTTTGATTGGTTTAGGTTTTCATTTCGTGTTTATATTTCCCGTTTTGGTGATTTAGTGAAGGAACTAGTGAAAACATACATTTTCTACTTTCATTATTTCTTTCACAAAATCCTGAAAGAAAGAAACTCAAGAGATGAGAACAAGAAATGAAAACAAAAACCAAATAGACTATAATATGATTTTTCTTCTAGTTCATACCTGACAATCCATTAGGACCAAGTCATATGAAGGGCAACTGAGGATCTCAGTTTGAGATGATGATCTTGTGCTTCTTTCCTTCAAGAGAGACTCCCTCCTACAATCTTCAACACCAAGCATGCCATTCAAAGCATCCACTGCTTGTTGTCCATCACCAACAGCAACAACTATGGCTCCCATCTTTTCAAGCATTATGGTTGCTACCCTTTGAATCACTGGGGTGTCTTCTGCAAGCAATATCCTCAAGCCTTCAAGAGATTTTTTTCCAATCATTGCTTTACTTGAGCTAGTGATCCTACTGTGTGCTTCGCTGCAGTTAGAATCTTCGCCTTGGGGAGCTCCTATTGAAAAAGATGTTTGTTTAGGTCCCGTTTGGGTAAACAACTCAATTAAGTCCTTACATAAAAAAGAGTTTCTTATAAAAGGACTTGTATAAAAAGTACAAGTTATTCTGCACTCCCTCCGTGCATTTTTATCTGTCACTTTTGACTTTTAGATACAATATTGATTCAATGTATCTTGATACAATTTGCATTCCGATATATTGAATCAATAATGTATTTAAAAGTTAAAAGTGACAGATAAAAGTGGACGGAGGGAGTATTTGGGTACATAGGAATATAAGTGCTTATTTTAGATTGTAGTGATTGTCTCTAGAAAGCTATGCGCGAGACTTTTTTGATAAGCTAATTATTCCGGCTTCCCAAAAAGTACTAAACACGATTTTTTCCTAAAGCCATAAGTTGCACAACAATTTAACTCAAACATGTATAAAATGACTTTTGACTACTTAAAAGTTAAATAGAAATTCATAAGTGGTGCTATCCAAACTCACCCTTCGTAGACAATGATCTAGGAGTAGCTTCTGCCATGACATCATTGGATTTGGCATTGTTTTGACATAACTCTTCCTTCGTTGGAGCATTATCTTCCGTACATTCATTGGTTAATCCTACTAAACGGTTATTTATCTGATATTCTGATGATGCATGTGATTTATCTGCTTCTTCTCCTTGTTTATCTCCATTAGCACTAACATGATTAGAAGGACCCATCTTAGATATATCAGAATCATCTGAGCTAGCAGCATCACAATGATTATAATCACTCTCAAGAAACTCATCCATATTTTTCTCATGTGTCTCAAGGTGTTTCTCTTTGATAACTGCCTCCAAAATATGAACCATCTTAGCTTTGTATAGGGGCTTGTTAAATGTTAGCATATGCCCTTTCCTTCTAAGTTCCATCTTTATGGTGTTGGATGTGTCATGGTTTAGGACCCACACAAACTTAGCTCTACAAAAGTACTTTTGGAGGAAGTTAAGTTGTTCTTTCCATATACTTGTGCTCAAGTCAAGTAGCCCTATGTCAAGTGCAATGACAAAATAAGGGTTCCTAATTTCTTGCATGCTAAGTAACTTGGACTTCAAACTCTCGTGTACCGGATAATGCGCATCAAAGGCATTACTGTCATTGTCATTGTTATGTGCTGAAGTTCTTGTGTGGAAGAGTTCCCTCAGAATTTGTGTTAATCCATTCCATTCTGATGCCTCCATAGTGTAAACCCCATTTTTCTGTAACCACTTGGATGTGATTGATCTACCTATGTTGCCATGTAGTGCAAGAAGTACCTGCATTGACACTTTCTTATTTCAAGGGCTGATTATTATCTTTGTAATTATTCAATGCCAAGAGTGTAACGATTCTACTACCCACCACTAATCCGTTGTTAGCGAAATCAACTTGGCAATGTTGTTCTGTGGCATCGCCGGGTGCGCTAAGGCGGAGGCATAATCGCATCAGTGTTCCTGGTCCATCCTTTTTGACAACCTTGATTTCTCCACCCATCTTATTGACCTGCCATCCCCACAGAACTAAAGAGATCAAATGGAGTTATATTTGCTTGTGTTCAAAACATTTTTGAAGTTCAAAACATGCAACTATATAACTGTTAGCTTCATCAATTTATATGGCATAATTACATGTTCATGCTGGTGCACCTGTTATCTTTCATCAAGTACATGCAAAATTATTTCGCCAAATTCACCAGTATGATAACTGACATTCCCAGTTCTTAACATTATGATTCCTCATCCTTAAATTTCTTAAAAGCAGATTTACCACCATTACAACTTAAATCCAAATGTTATTAATACATAACTCCTCTAGAAAATTTGGGTACACAAATGCATATAAAGGGTCTAACTCACCAAGCTTCGGACGATGCAAAGACCAAGACCAGTGCCTCCGTGCCTGAAATGAGTAAAAGTTTCAGCACTCCTTAAATCTTCAGCCGATAAAGTTTAACCAATCCTTGTTCAAATGAATTTGGAAGTACAATGACAACAACATCAGATAATAAGGTCATGTTAATTTGTTAGCAGATTTACACCTTATTTTTCTTTCAAATTTGGAGTACTTACAGTCTAGTAGTCGATGGATCTGCTTGCTCAAAGCTTTCAAACACAGAATCCCATTTACTTGGGTCAATACCTATAAATGCATGGAATGCATATGAATTAGACATAAACGTGTCAAATAAATGGGAAGAAAATCATTATGATTTACCAATAAACTTGAGACGAGTTTTTAGGTTCATACCGCAGCCTGTGTCGTCAACTTCGAACCAAAGGATCATTTTGTTATCCTTCTTGGAAGTCCTCTTTGCATGGTTCTCATGTTGCTTTGCTCCAGCCTTTTGTGCACACCGTGATTTCTTCTGCTCAACAAGATAATTTGCACCGCCACTGCAAGAATTTGGGTTTTCACACCATCCTCTCAGAATAATGTGGCCCGCTGTAAAACATTTCAGAGAGTTAAGATTAGTCTTCCTTCAGCGTTTAAGCGCATCACTATTTATTAGATCTTTGAAATTCTCAAGGAACATGCTAATGAATATTCATATCATATGATCACTTATTTTATTCAGCAACAACAGATCAGATTTTTTCTTTAATGCTCCTATGATTGATACTTTGAGCTTGACACTTGCAAGTTGCAACTTATTAGTTTATCAAATCGATCATCTCATGTTGAATTTTCACATCATCTGTTCATGTCTTATCTCTTAACATTGATTCAAGAGGTGGGACCCAGCCAAGATATGACACAAGAGAATCAACGGTAAGCGATCATACATGACAAGGCCATGTAAATCACATGAGAGGATCCATTCCCAGTGTGTATATATATATATATACACACACGTATACTTCACCGACACTATTCTATAGAAAAACTAGACCAGAAATGTTTGACTTACATTGAGTAAACTTAATCGAGTTGTTGATCAAATTTGCGAAAATTTGGACTACCCTAGCCGAATCACCCCGAACTAGCTTTGGCATATCATCTGCAGAAAAACAGCTAGATACATCTCAAACTTGTTGAAGAGGTTTCTAATCACCAAATTCTCGCTGAAATTAAAATCTCTTGTGCAACCAAAATGAGATTCATACCAGATAGGTCTAAGACAGTCTCTACACTGTGGTTAATGCACTGCACAGAGAACATATCTACAAGCCCCTCGAGTTCCCGTCCCAAGTCGAATTCTGCATCTTCTAGAACCAGTTTTCCTGATTCCACCTATATTCTATACATTATTAGAAGGCATTTCCAAAATAAATAATAAGTACAATTTTAGTCACAATGGTAAAGGAACTTGGCGTTAGTTTTTTCAGTTACTTGAACAAAAAGGCTTAGCCTAATTAATATGTTACCTTGCTCAGATCCAAGATGTTATTAAGAAGGCGTAGCAGGGCGGTCGAGCATTTTCTTATCTGAGTAACTGTTGCGCATTGTTCGTTCGTGAGACAGTCGTCAGACATAAGAATGTCGAGTAACCCGATTACGGCTGCCATGGGTGTCCTTAGTTCATGGCTGTAATGCACCCAATAAAAATGACACTATACTGATCAACTATTGGATATATATTGTTCTTTGTTCTCTAAATCATAAATTGGATAGGATAGTGACCTTTTCATCTCTATGTGAATGCAGCATGATTAATTTTCTTCATTTTCACATTGAAATTGAAAAAACCAACCTCATGTTTGCGAGAAATTGACTTTTATAGTTGCTTGAGGCCTCTGCCTTCCGTCTCGCTTCGAGATGGCTGATCAGTTCTGCTCTTAGTTTCATTTCCTTGGACACTCCATTCGTCAGTATCAAGATGCAAACCCATCCAATGACTATAATACACAGTGATGCAGATATCAGAATAACCAGTGTTTTGAAGGCTCTTTCATCTACCTGTCCCATGATATGCTTTCTTGGTATGATGATTACACCTACCTGCACAAAGTTTAAGCCAGAGTGGTTGGTCATAGTGCAAGTGCACAAGGACACCAGGAGAACTTTACCTAACTGCCACCTCTAGTTGGAAACTGTGTGATAAAAATGTCAGTGTCTACAAATTTACCAAAGGAAGTCTCTTCAAGTTGAGGAAGAAGGAGTCAATGTAGTATCGCTGGCGGCCTAGGCGGACATTCTCCACATGAACTTCATGACTCCCATAGGCTTTCTGTAAATACTCAGCTCCAAGCCTTATCACCTCATTCTCACAGTCCACAGCCATCTTGAGCTTAGGCGGCCTCGTCGAATTCGTCAGGAGAGGCACATCGGTGGAAGTTGCAAGCAAGTAACCTTCTTGAGAGGTCAAATACATGTGGCCGCCGTGCAAATCAACTAGCTCCTTCATCAGCTGCCCTACACTATAAAGTGCTGTTGTGACACCAACAACAGCCACAATGCTCTTGTTACGAGTGTCCCAAACTGGTAATGCCGCCGAAAGCAGCGGCGAATCAGTGAACTTGCCCACGGCAACACGCCATGAAGCCACCCCATCAGGTACTTGGGACAGCCCTGCTATGGTGATCGACTCTTCCGGAGCGATCTGCATTGCTTTTCCAATCTTCTCACCACTCACAGGATCAAGCGGTTCCCGATACCAAATCGCAGACTTGTTTCCATTCGAAAGATCAGAGTAAATGTAAAATGTGTTGTTATCCTTTAGATCTCTATGGAATGCTTGGACAAAACCATTCTTGTATTTGACAGTTATTGAGTTGAGAGCTTTTCGACTAGCAAACAGCGCCCATGTTACATCCCTCATTGCTTCATACATCTGCAAAGAGTTGAAACAATACAAACAAGCAAAGGACTAATTATTTGATAATGTTTTCAATCAAGAGATAAATTTTGATACACTATCCGTGTAAAGATATTTACACTATAATCCAATCATATTTTACTATATATGTGACTTTTAAGCAATTGGTTGCACGGAAACATAGATATGCAACTATTGGTTGTAAAGAGTTTTACACAGTAATCTAATTATTATGTACAGAGTTTTTACACTGACCGTGAATCAAAATTAAATTCTTCAATCGAACATAACAGGAACATAGAAAGAGTATGATGAATGAATGAATTAATTAAGGGTTAACCTCAACATGGTCTTCTTGAGTGGCAAGGTTGCTGTGGCTTCTGATTATATACTGAGACAGCTTGACCTGAACTTTGGTAATCTCAGAAGTAGAATTCAGAATGTTCCACATCCTCAAGATGGGTCGTTGTAGAAGCTCGTAACGAAAGTCATAGGCCAAGCTATTCAGAGATTTTGTTGTATAAATCTTCGTGAAATGCCATGTCAGTATGGTAAGAAGGCCAATCAAGATGGCTAGCATCACCTTCATGAAGCCAAAGTAATGGTTAGCCCCAACAAAACGGCCATTAAATTAGAGATTAATTGTACATGAGAATTAACCATTTTTTTTATGTGACAGTATATGATTAGATGACAGTGTAAAACTCTTTTTATACTGACAATGCATAACAATTGAACTCATTTAATTATCTGCACCCAAAAGGGTCTAGCCTTACCCATAACAACTGGTTTTCTTTTAATTTCTCATATAACTTTAGCATCAAGAATAGAGATTAATTTCGATGCACCTGGGAAGTGTACCCCGTCATCCAATCATGTATTGACACATCAATAAAAGCGGTTGACCGATACACTCACTATCTCAAAAGTCTCACATATAAAAAATAAATTTTATACTGTCCGTGCATAGAAATTAAACCCTTAAGAATATCTCTCAGCACATCAAATCACATTGTAATTGCATCTAAACCTCAATTAGAGACCAAAATACACAATCACCTATGGAAAAAGTTTAAGTTACCATGATTGCTAGGCGAACCACAGACACTATAGTACGATGAGAGGCATAGAGTACTGGCATATTGAAATTCTTCCTTCTCCACATCCCTTTGAAGAATTCTTCTTCCATTTGTTGGGGTGCTTCTTTTCTGCCAAGAAGTGGCAAAACCCCACAATCTATCAAAAACTTTGGCAGTACCCATTGAAGAGCTTGGACTTGGTGAACATATATGGAAATTTTTTTCAGAAGAGGCATCTATGAGCTTATAAAAGTGGCAAGCATATTGGATTCAATACTTTTTAGAGATGTTTCCTAAATCCAACTTGTTCTTTTTTTGTGTGAGATTTAGAGATAAAAGTCATTCAGTGTTTTTAAAATTATGCTACTTGTACTTTGTGTCATTTCTCACACTTCTGTGGGTGTAAAAGGTGAAAAGTACTATTATTTGAACCATGTTTTTGTGGATACTGTTTGAACATTTTAATAGGGAATCATAGGTGAATAATTGGTGATTTCAGTTGTATTTTTTCATTTTTGGTGAATTTGTTTATGAGAAAATATGAAAAATTATGTTAATAAATGCGAATTTTGATTTCAATTTTGACGAATTTAGTACAATGGCTTCATATTTATTATTATTATTATTACTTTATTAGTTATTTTACCATCCTAAATCCTTTATCTTTGAATATATTTAAATGATATCTAAAATTTATGATTATATATCAAATTTAATTTTTAGGGTAATTATATGTTGTCACATGTCATATCATTATAAGTAATTTCGTTTTTAAGGTAATGACTATGACAATCACCTATTTTTTATTTTGTTAGTGTGACAACACAATTAAATATTAGTATAAAATTCTGTTAATTAGTTTAACATTACATAAAAATTAAACTCTTAATAATGAATGAGGATCTTCTCATATTTAAAATGAATATTAAAGAGTTATATTCACATTTATATCATTCATTAACATAACCCTCTCATATTAATATGATTTTGGTCATATTAATAAAAATATAAATATGATTCTCTATTATTCATTTTAATAAAACGTTAAAAGTATTTATTAAAAAGTTTAAAATGAAATGTTTGAAGGTTTTCAATGCATTAAAAAACTAATAATTTTACGTTTTCAATAAAAGTTTTTCATTTTTTAATACTTTAACAAATCCTCTTAGAATACTTATTAATAAAATTCTTCATTTTAAACATGAGAGGATGTTCAACTGTTAACTACATTGTCTCTCAAACAGTGATAGAAAGGTGGGGTGTTTTATTCCTTATGTCTTATCCATGATCACAAGGTTCATGCCACATTTGCTACCTTCCTTCCCTTGTGTTTGTGTCCCCTTTTAGGCTTGGCCCAATTCAACCGTTGGCACCATTTCAGCCACACTTATGGCAGAACAAAGGGAAGAAACCATGACCAATGAAATGAGCTTTCTCATGTTTGGGTTTGGATACTATGATTGGATGCCGTGGTGCCCCACTCCTAACTTTTTTCTTCAATTATGTTGCTTCCTTCAACATGGAATAAGTGTCAAATAATTTATGCCTGTCTATATAATATTTTATGACATGTCTGTCTATTTTTAAGGGTTTGTTTCAATTAGTCTATTTTGAATTTTTAAAAAATAGGCAAATTACACTCACCCTTATTAAAGTTGAATGAAATTATACTACAGTTTCCTCTATTTGTTGAGACGATTTTAATTTTCTTGATAAAGACTGATCTCTAATAATAATAATAATAATAAAATTTGACATCATTTGTTATTAAAATGTTTTGTTGATTATGTTCCTTAAATTCTCATATTCAGTAAGCTTTGCAATCTCTTTGACCCTCTCTTACGCAGCTTTACAACCTCATCTAGTCCTCTATTACGTAAAAAAAGAATAATTATTTTTTATATTAACCCTTGTTGTCTTCTTTGTCAAAACGTTACGTCTTAATTTAAAACCTTAAAATAATGAGTCTATAAATTCTCTCATTTATATACTCCTTATTTAATCTATTATTAATTAACGTGAGACTTTTAACTCTCTAACTTGAAACCAACATTGCAAAGTATAAAAGTGAAAAAGGTCTTGTGAAAGAGGTAAAGCAAGAGAGGGCAATGGTCTCTATTATTTTTTCTTCTTTAATGGGTGGTAGCTGTTAATCAATACACGATCTTCTGATTTATTACCACNATAACACAGCTTCTGTGCTCCAGCTCACTAATCCATATAAACCCATTTCATGGTTTATCTTCGCACATGCTTGAATTATAATATGGATATTGAAGCACTAAGATAAGGGTTTAATCTCTTTTAATGTTGTATAGTGGGGAAAAAATAAAGCTTGAATTGCTATTTGCTTGGTGACAAATTAAACAGCCTCCACACTATTCCATTTTCATTGCACGGCTAAAAGATTACCAAAAAAATAAGAAAATTCATCAAGATCATGCACAGCCAAGTGGTTTTTCCCACAAAAAAATTGTATGAATAAGTGGCTCAATGCTCAATACTCTATTACTTGCCCTTCTTTGTTATCTCAAAGAGTACCATGATTGTGCTCATGTGTTTCTTCATTTTTCTACCAAAGAGACAAATATAAAAATGATGATTGATTTAAATGGTTCGACATTTACTTTTTTAAAAGTAAGGTTTTAAGTGTTGTGAATAATAATAATAATAATAATAAATTTATAATAAAAAAATTTAATATGGAGAAAGTTTCACCACATAGTAGACCAACCGAACTTCACCGACATTAATTATAGTGGATTCTAGGTGGTTAATAACAATAAAAAAAATAAAAAAGTAAACATAAAAAAACAATTACAAGAAAAGGGTCAAGCATGATTTTAAATTGCATTTGGGGTGATACATTTGTGATGGATAAGACTACAATATTGCTGACTTCAATTGTGATTGTGCACCTAAATTTAAAATCAAGAAAAGACGACAATGTATATATATGTACATATGTGAAGGCATTTCCCAAGTTGACCACTTAAAAACTCCATAGCTGCAAAGTGTATTAAAGCAATAAATAGTCTTTTACTATTCATGCACAAACATATTGGTAGTAAAGTAAAGCCAACAAGCAATAGTTTGGATAAATATGCAAAATCTTTGGAACTATGTGCGAGTAATTTGGATAAACTTATTGTAGGTTCAAAATAGTTTATAATAAAAAAAAAATTCTGAGGTAGCTTCTTGAAAGAAAGAGAAAAGCCATTATATTCTCAATGTATAAACTCTGGTATCAAACATGCCTTTAACAAAGAGAGGAACAAAGGTGACAATTTAGCCACATTCCCAGTCATATTCAGGATAAATTTTAAAAGTTCTATTCCATGAATGTAGATTCAAGTTGTTTGGGTCATGAAGGAATTACATTCCTGAGAACTATTAGGGGAAATTCTTAGGTGTGAAGTTGAGAAAAATGCTTCAAGGGAACTTCTTTCCTGGTTAGCAGTTAAAAAACTGTTTTTTCACTCTTAAGAATTTTTCTATCTAGTTATAAGAGTCTCTTCATTATCTTATTATAATTGCAATAATAGTTCATCATATCCATGGGACAAAGGAGTATGATTCTAATTAAAATAGCATGCCCTGCATGTCATCTCATTCAAAACAAGCATATAGCATATCTTTTCATTTTGAGAATGAGTTCTCTCATTTGACTTCTTATTTGAAGTCATGTGTGATTACTCACCATGGCATAAGCAACAAAGATCAAACTTGACTTTACTTAACAAGAAAATTTAATTGAGAGAATCCATTCACATTCGTTGTATAAATAAGATCAATCATAATTAAATTTTTAGCTAAATACCATGGTAAAAACCTAGTTAAAAAACTCGGTCTAGCCTGGCCGGGTCGACCCCGAAACCTGGTGACCCGGCCATGGGACCGAGCTGGTTATCTGAGTGGATCGGCCACGTTTCAGACTTGAGTTGACTCAACCGAATTTTGTGAAACTCGATGACCCGGTGACTTGGTCGGGTCATTTTTTTTTAACTTTTTTAATGTTTTTTATAAAAAAAGGCAAACGTCATCATTTAATAAAGATTTTTTTTGAAATTACTGTTTATCAGATTGAGTTAATTTTTTTCATTTTCCTACAAAATATGTGGTTAAGTTCCTCATTTTTGTACCATTTTTCTTGTTACATACACATGTTTTGTTGCCTTCTTGTAATAAATATTGAATACTCAAGTATAATTGTTGTTGTTATGTATTTTTTATTTAAAACTTGGTTTACTTATGTTTGAAATTAAACTTGTCATTTGTGATTTAGGATCTAGAACTTGTATTGTTTATGTATGGTATGACATTTGAAGTTTGAACCTTACTTAGATATTTTAAGTGATTTTATATTATGATGAATGTTTAAATAAATGCATTTTATTTATTTGCATTTTTTAATATTTTAGGTTATATATATTATTTTATTTATATCCGAGTCAGCAACTAACCCAGTGACTCACTGGTTGAACCAGTGACCCAGTGATCTAGTAGGGTGACCGGGTCAAATCCTATGGTAAAAACCACTCAGTTTTCCATAATAACTCAGTCCATTATTAGCTAATAAAAACAGACACTCCATTTTAGCATAACTAGCTCTTTTCTTTGATACATGATATCATAATTCTTATCCTTACTTTATCTTTTTAATGCTTGCTTTTTTGTGCATTGATTGTGATAGCTGAACTTTCTAGCTGAAGTATGAAGAATTGAGATTTTGAACCTGGCTCTTCTATCTGTGTAGGGAAATCATAGAATGAGTGTTCTATTACGTATTAAGGTTTAGGTAAAGATGCTTGTGGTATTCTTATTATAGTAAGGGTGAAACAAAAAAGAAGCATTTCATTCGTTGCAAAGACTTATAAAGTCAATAACCACTTAAAGGAAAGCATCACCATCATAAGATAAGTCGGTACTTCAATAATGGCCACCCCAATTCCCTTTTTGCCCCCAAAATATTATAAAGTGTCTGGATCATCTATGATGCCATAGCCAACAGGTGATGGACCACTGATGTATCATTTGTGAGTGCCGGTTTGGTGACCACCAAAAACTGATGTACAAATAACATTACCCATTCTGAGTAATGTTATGCTGAGAAATTATTGGATGAAGACAAAGGGGGTGTGATTGGTTGAAGAAAAATTGGCAAATGAAAAGTAGAGTAAAAAGAGAAAAGAAAAGAGGACTAAACAGATTTTACATTATGCTTTTGCACAACAATTATTAGAGAAAGTTAAAAGGAATATGTAATAGTTTTCACTCACTTTACTACAATTTTCAGCTCCTGTTAATATGAAAAAGTTGAAAATATATTCTTATCCCATTTCATTTTCCATGTTATTTATTCTACACTTTCTATAGTTGATGCACAAAAAAGGATGACAAGGTTTGGTTGGAGTCATAATCTCAATCAGCAGAATTCCTTAGCTTAACAAGAAAGGTTAATCACATACCTCAAAGATATGAGGAAGGATACATGGAGCAGATAAAGAGTATAAAACTGCAAAATAACAGAACATTTTAAATAATGAAATCAAATGTTTGTCCTAATTTTATTATGAAGCAGGGTTGACCAAAGAATTCAAAGATAACCCCTGGAGAAAGTTTTGTTTAACTAATAAGTGACACTGGATATACAAACTTCTAAGGGCTGATATTACAAAAGCTTTCCAATCTTAGCATAAATTCAAACTTAGTCTGTACCTAAATGTTGCACAAAACTAAACTTCCTTTTTTGGGGGGAAAATCAGATGCCGACCAATGCTCAGTCGTCAAGGAGACTGGAACTGGAAGTGAAATTCATTAGTCTCCGACGTTCATCACTAAATACAGTTATAATATGTAGTATAGAATAAACATCACATCATAAATCATATGCTTCCAGTTCCTCCAACAATATATACAATGCTCCCACCTGTCAATGTTTTTTGATTTTAGGATGGCCAAACCTTAATTGAAGAACTCCTGCCATAAATCACTTGGACTTTTTAGCCTTTTTTTTAGCCTTCTTAAGTTCAGAAGACGCATATTTGGTGATGTTGGTAGGTTGTATGGCGCTCTTCGGATTAAGGGCCTGCCGAATCTTGAAAGCAGCCCATGCAGTCCCAGCAGCGTGACCAGCTGCAACTAGCCCTTCATTTGTTGCCTTAGCAGCTTCTTCTCCATATCTGTAAGTATACGCAACAATCCCAAATTTCTTTCAATGGTTAGACAAGAACTATGGCATTCATTCTTCCACCCTATGCTGTTTACAAATCTTAATACATACTGAATGAAGTTAAAAAAAGTGAATGTGGCCAATCTCTTGGAAACTTAAAAGGTAATTAATACTTGCATCATTTTCATTTAGTATGCAAGAAGATTTGTAGAAAAATTTAGAGGAAGATTTAGAATTATTCAATAGAATAATGTGGGCTGGGGTTCCAAATAACAGCACGCCCAAATGCAGTGCTAATGTTTTTCTAACATTAGGATTAGCATCAACTTCAAATTTACTAGTTTGGGAAAGGCAGACAGCACAGTATATCACCAAATTCAAGCAAAAAATTGATATTTTCTTCCGTAGGTACATTTCACTTTAGATAATGCATCTCTTAAGCTTTACCTGTGTTGGACAAGCTCAGTTGTCACCGTGGTTGATGTTGACATGACATTTTTTCCTGCTACTTCAACAGCATCACACACTTTACCTATTTAATGAAGTGTAAATTTGAAAATTAAAAGTTTTGCTTGACATATTTAAATGATAATATAGAATGCCAGTATATTAATTTAATGGCAGACTCAGCTGACTTTAGTGTACCTATCAGGTCAGATGAAAGATAAAATGATTTTAGTGGATAAGGTTGGCAGATTATAGAAATCGCATATGAAGGCAAATAATATTATTGTCTCTGATCTAACAATGCAATGTCACAGAAAAGAACATCAGTGTTCTGAAGCTCAAAAAATAGTTCATGAAATTTACATGTCTCCAATATCAGTTCATATAATCCTACCATTGCAAAAGAACTTTACCAAAAGATAAATGAATTACTAAACAAATAAATCTAATTTCTAACAATCTAAAGCGAGATAGGACCTAGTGATCAAAGTGTTCGACAGTGGTCCTGGTTTTATAGTTCATGGTTGATGCACATGCAATGATCAAAAAGTGATCTAACTATTTTGCATTGACCAAATCATGAATTGAAACAACATCTATTTTGCAGTGATCTAACTACCACTTATTTTCTTTCATCTATTTCTTCCATTTGCTGGTGATTATTTGGCTAGTGCCTAGAATTCAAACCACATCTCAGTAATTCGTGCAAATCATAAGCCCCCCCCCTAAAACCCAGGGATTAAGATAACTGTCATACTGAATCCATCCAATGATGCAAGCACAACTTCCCCCGGTAGAAGCTTGAAGATTTTATTTCCTGTTTTCGAATTTGCCACTTTACTAGTGAAGAACCCAGAGACTTTCACAACCCCGGTGAGGACCCCATTTGCTACTTTCTCTGTCATTTTAGTCACTCTCTTTACCCTATATAAACATCGAAGAACATAATATCAGTTATATTAAAACTGATAAGGAAAAAAGAAGAGAGAGACATAACCATAACTACTTAAAAGTCATATACTCTAATTTCTATATCTAATAAACATTGGATACACACCATAAAACATCAGGAGGATGTTAAGTATCATAGTAATTAATTCTCTACTGTGACATGAACCTATGAAATACAGAAAGAGGACAACTAATTTTAGATTCAGTAACCTGTTTCAACCATTCATCTACTATTCATTATAGATCTCAGACTTCGGTGCTAGCCCAATCATAGTATTTTCATGGATACGCAATAAAAGTTTCTTGAATACATTTGAAGAACATGATTTCAGCAAACTCTCACTAAATTTACCATATATATTACTTAAACAAACAGAGAGTTTAATTTCTATGCACCGATTTTACATTGTCAACCAATAGAAATCAAGTAACATACCATGTTAACCAATAAAAATGTCATACAATGTCATTGTATAAAAATTAAACCTGAGAAACATTGGAATCCAAAACCTATTAAACCAGCTAAGTATTCGTATCGCATATATTAGTTAAAAGCACACATTTAGTCTTGTGTTTATGATAAGTATGCTAACAAAAAACAAAAAATAACTAGATTTGTGCAATGAAATTTAGAGCCGAAAAATCAGCCACACCTTTTGATCCTCTTCAAGGTTTCAGGACTAATCTCCTTCTCCGAATTCTTGGCCATCCTCTTCTTCATGAACTCATTACCCCACTTCAACCTCTCCACCGTCACATCACCGCACCACAAGATACCCTTGATCAGCTGGCCGGAGCCAGCGGCGATCAGCCTTGCCGCGGTGCTACTGTATTCCTCCACGTTCGGAGCCAGCGTGGTCCAGTATGCCGCGCTCGTCTCCTCCATCAATTCCTTGTTCTTATCCGATTCCAGATCCGCCGGCGAGACCGTCATCGCCAGCGAACCGTCCAGAGCCTCCCCCTTCTTCTTCGCCTCCTCCGAAACCTCCTGAACAGAGAAACCGCTGCATTCCTTCAAAACCTCGTCGAGCTGCCGGAGCAGATCCTCCTGTCCCTTCGACGCGATCGTCAGGCCGTAGCTCAGCACCACGGCGGCGGAGCTAGATCTGCGATTTTTGCGGTCTCCTTCGTCATCGTCGGAGGAGGAATCGGATCCTTCTTCCTTGGGGACACGGAAGGAGAAGAAGTAGTGCGATTCGTCGACCTTGACGGCGGCTTCGTCCTTCGCCAGCGGCCACTGGATCTCGCCATCAACAATGGCGTAGACGGCGACGACGTTCTGGTCCTGCCGGAGGCGGACGACGGTGAAGTCGCCGTAGGCGAGCTCGACGCTGTACTCCTTGTCGATGAGGTGGAGGATGGCGCCGGGGACCGTGATGAGGACCTCTTCGGCGGCCTCCTGCGGCGCGGAGGGGTGGAAGTCGCCGTCACTGTTGCTGTCGCTGGCGGCGGCGTCCTTCTCCGGGAAGAGGTTCTCGACGAGGTCGCTGACTTCGATTTGAGGGTAAAGGGAATTTCCCTTGTTAGGGTTTTCGGACGCCATTGATGAATGGTTTCGAAGGTTCGTTATTACCGTTACGACCTGTGTGCGGATTTGAGAGAAGAGAGAGAGTAGGTAACGGAAAAACGGTTGAAACTGTGATGAGAGATGAAGAAAGAACACGTGGCGTGCTAGAACGGAGAGGAGCTAATCAGAGAAATTTCCCGCGCAAATACCGGTACGAACTTTGTTCTTATTTGGTTTATTTTTTTGGTCGTGTGAAGGACCTATTAGTATTAGGTATGTTTGGAAGAAAAAAATAATATTACGGTTATGTTTTTTCTTTTCTTTTCACAAAGGTAGAGATGTATTCATCGTAAAGAATTCATCATTATAAGGGGGGTCCATAGTACTAAGCAAGAGGGGGTCCAAAGGTGCTAAGCAAACCTAGCAACCGAAAACCAAGGTATTAAAGAAGGGGACAAAGTCATGATTTCTCCCAGAGAGTGAGTAACTTATATCTTCAAACAGCTTGGTATTCCTACCAAGCTAAATTTGTCGAATAATAAAAACATTAATCTTTAAGGATGGTTGTCGTAACAAAGCAGCCCATTGTGCCTCCACCAAATCCCACAACCAATACCAAAATGGAGTATTATTCAGCATAATGGAAGGGTTCGGATAACCTAAATCGAACCAAACCTCCTTATTTTGTGACACGATATAATGTAGTGTGCGATAGATTCCATGCACTTCTAACAACGGTGGCGAAGGTCGCATATGTGATGAATGCGCTTGGAGAAGATGGGTTATGTTCTTTCTGGTGCTTAGGTTATGTTTCTAAACAAGTATTTAAATATTCAAAAGTATATTTTAAATTTTAATTTTTTGGTGTAAATTTTTTATATGAGCTTTTGTGTTTGTTTTAAGTGTTAATGTAAAAGTGTTACGCTGTTATTTAATTATATGATGTCAAATTAGTAAAAATTGCTAACTCTCAAATTCACTACCTATAAAAGATTATTTTTATTGATGTAGTAGCACATAGTTAAATAACAACATAATTTATTTTTTTAAAGAACTACTTTATAACCCAACTTTCTCATTGGGATAGCTACACTTAGTAATTTCTTTGAGGTTTTTTTTTTTTTTTAATTGAAGTGCTTGCTGCTTAGTGTCAAATTGTTATGCCTGAAAAATTAAGGTCCAATTTTTGGGAGTTGACCATATTACCCATTCATGAAGGAATAGTCATACTTATACTTTGAAGATTGTAAAAATATTTTGACAAATTTAAGGGAATTTTTCTTCTTCGCCACTAAGAGTTGGCATTCAAATATATGTAGTGTGCATCATTTAATTTGAGGTACGTACCTCCCACCTCATAATCTCACATAATCCATATATGTAAGCAGTATTAGATAATGAGTTTAAATGCAATTCACTAACATTGTAAAGTCTTTTTATATTGTCATTCAACCAAATTTTACTGCATAAATAAAAACACTTAACTAATTAACCTATTACTTAAAAAGTCATATATATAAAATAATTTGATTAAATGACCCGTAGTAACAAAGGACATTGCAATTCATTGAATAAGCTTTTGCAATAAGAAACAGAAGACTCCAATTAATATGGAAACACGTTTATTTATTCAATTATTATTAAATCATCAATGACCATTGGTCACTACATTGTTTTTTTAAACTAAAATTTCACCAAGAAAGTACGTATTTCCATGGAAGTAAGCTCAACAATAAGATCGGAACTGTCGACAGGGCCACCCCTAGGCGGCGCATGATCTTGGTTGTCGGTCCCTTCAACATTCCACTTCATCTTCTTCATTTCTGATTTCTCTTGATTAGCTGATAAACTTACCTCCTTCAGCTCTTTAATCTGCACAACCAAAAAAACAGGCAAGATCACTCATTAGTCCCTTGATATTGATAAAGGTACTAATAATGGAATTATATAGCCTGAAGTGATGATTTTACTTTAAAGTGTAAAATGAGAGTATTCAATCTTAGATCAATAAAGTGAAAAATGAGATCTAGAGGATCATTGTCCACTAATATCCTTTACTAATGAAAGAATAACATTTCGCCTTGAATTCTCTATCTTTTTTTCTCTTATTTTTGTTTTGTAAAAATAAAATAAAAAAATAGCTAGTACCCTTAAAGTTGAGAGTTTTTTTTAAAAAAAAAACCTATAAAAAGAGGGGTAAACCCTTTATACATTGGGGTTTGAGAACATAATTATTAAACTCGGCCCAGTGATCGACTCAGCTGCACCACCAAGTCACTTGATCACTTGGTGAACTAGATTTAATAAAATAAAATAAATAAATATAGAAAAATATAATTAAATTCATTCAAATATACAATATATATAAATCATGGGACATTATATCACATCATCAGCAAAACAGCGGTAGTGGAGCAGGTCTTGCTACAAAGTGGAACAAGGTTTGAATCCAGTGTCAGAATTTTTTGAATTTTAAAGAATTCATTGGTTGCACGTGCAATACACGTGGCATGCAATAAAGGAGCAACCCGGTTTGCGAGTCCGGGTTGCAGTCAACCCGGCCGATTCACATTCACACCGATTTTTACTGGATTTGACTAGAGTTGACTGCGTCAATTGCAGGTTCGATCTAGCTAAAGAATCAGCCCGGTCCCATGGCTAGGTCACCGGGTTTCAAGTTGACCCAGCGGAGCCAGGCCGGGCCGGGCCGCGTTTAATAACTATGTTTGAGAAGAAGCACTAAGTACCTGTTTTTTGGCAAACAACTTCTTCAACTCAACTTTGGTTGGACGTGTATGCTCAGCATCATCATCAGGGAACTAATTTCATTGAAGACATGAGAGAAATATATGAGAAATCAATTACAAATAATGTAGCAACAGAAAGAGAGGATTACTTATCACAACGAAATTTCACCAAAATATGTACTAATGCAGGACTTGGTGTATGATCCTGTATAGTTTTACCCTATGAAGCACAAACAAGGACACGGACACGAACACGAACACGAAGACACACCAAATTCAAAAAGTTACTAGACACAAATACAACATAATATCTTCATATATTCACATATATGAAACTACCAATGTTCACTATTTTCTAATCCCCTTTCAAAATACATAGAACAGTTTAGGTTCTCTTATGTGTCAATACTTGTAATTTCTATGCCCCTTCCAAAAGTACGGGCCCATTTTTTATCCGTTTTGGTCCAGACCATGTCCCGGTCGTGTCATGTGTGTGCCCGGCGCGTGTTCGGGCTAGAAAGAAAAAAAAAAGATATTGTTTTATTTGGACACACGTCCGAAGTGTGTCAAACGGACAAGAAACATTTAAAGTGATAATCTCATTTTCGAGGGTAAAGTGAGAGATTTTACCCTTAGCTCAATGAAGTATAAATGAGTCTCACTTCCTACTTTATTGATCAGAGTTAGTAGAGCAACAACCTCTAAAGTGAAATCCATGTCGAACAAGTGTCTTGAGGTGTCGGTGCCCAACTCGACATGTGTTTGTGCTTCATAAGTTTTAGTTATGGTAATTTTACTTCGTTGCCAGAGGCTAAATACAAAGAGGATGACTATAACTATTATATATTTACCCCATATAGATGAGCCAAACGGAGAAGCACAATTCCACCATCCAACTCCTGCAAAAACAAATAAGTTAAGACAGAGTCACAAGAGCTATATATAGCATTTCTGTGTTTGCATTTGATCTTTACCTCAAGTGTTAGTAGAGCAACATTAGGAGGCAAGGTGTAATTTGGGTCCGACGCTGTTCCTCTGGTCAAATGAGAGGACTTCCAATTTTCCATGTTCTGAAAACAATTTAACATTATCTCAAAAGATGTAACGTGGTAATGGAATAGAACATCATTTCCGTCCCTTAAATTGACACATTCTATCAATTTTGTTCTCAAATTTTTAAAATCATCAAAATTGTCTCCGAAGTTGCCAACTGTCCATTAAGTTAGTCGGAAGAGACGTAACCCCGAACTTGGTAGACGATTGGTAAATTTGGGGACAATTTTAATGATTTTGAAGATTTAGGAACGAAATTCACGGAAGTTGCCAACTTTAGGGACGAAATTAATGTTTTACTCTACCATAATGATTATTATTCCATGAAGTAAGTAACCCTAAATGATTTATACCTCGTGTGTGAAAGCCAATAAGAGTGGTGAGTAAATTTCCTGACCAGTTGTACGGCGCCACCTGGAACCATATCCATATCCCATCTGGTGGAGGCTGACATAGTAATTTCCTCTCACCTGGTACATGTGAAATGAGACATCACAAAAAAGAAAAAAAAAAAGTGGGATAGAAATTCCATGATATATATACTGACAGAAAAAATGAAGACAGAGCTTGTTTATGATATTTCGAAGCCTGCTAGTGAAAAGGGAGTTTTTCAATACATGTAGGGTTTTATGACCTGGCCAGGCCCGATAAAACAGTCTGGCTCAAGTCAAATATGTTATTTGATTCGGTACTATTTTTGAGTAATGTTCTGACTCAACCCGAAGTCAAATATTCTTGTAAAAGCTATAACTTTTTCAAACAAATCTTGATAAAGTATAAAGTTTATATTCTTAAATTAATATATTTTACATAACATTAGGTTATTTTTGTATTAATATAATCAGTTTGACCTGATTTGACCTAATTATAAGTTGAGTCAAGTCAGGACTAAACGAAAGGACTTGGTAAAACAACTAGCCAAATTCAGTCTTGTTTACCCCGACCCGACTCAACTCTCAACCCAAGTGCACCCCTACGTTCAATAAACAAATTAAGGTTTTTATTCAACCATAGAATCAGGATGCATAAAAAAAATATAAACGAATAGGTGTGATTGCCATACTGTTAGCCCTTCACAGTTCCTATTATTGTTCACACAAACTCGTTCATCAAGTGCTTCACCTACTCCTCTACCATCATCACGGAGAATACGCCTGGAGCAGCAAGCATCAACTATTAGCAGTTTGTAACTATTGCAATGAAATGAATAATCTTGAACTAAACCGTTAATTAAAATGACATGTATATAGAGAAATAAATGCATCGTCTTGAACCACATTTAAGAGTAAACATCAAAATCGTCCCAATGTTAACATCATTGATCAAGTTCATCCCCAAAATATGGAAATCATCAAATTTGTCCCCAAAGTTAACAAAAGTCAATCAAATTAGTCTATCTCAGGGACTAATTTGATCAACTTTCGGCAACTTCAGGGATGAAATTAATGATTACCATATTTTGGAACGAATTTGATTGATGCTGCCAACAATAAAGACGATTTTGATGGTTGACTCCCACATTTAATGTATGGTCAAAGGACATTATTATGAACCATTAATTGCCTTTTTTTTTAATATTTCTTTAAAAGCTACAAATTAAAATCAATGGTTTATAATGTCCTTGGATTACGAGTCAAATGTGGTAAAGGACCATACAAGTACATATATATACCTATGAAGCATCAGTTCCACCTCGCCATCTTTGATGCTGGATCCTCCGGTGGCGCGATCAACTAAGACAGAGAGCTCAGATTTCTGGTCCTCAATATAAATTCCCAGATTAAGCTGAAAATTAGACGAAGAAGTAATTAAATTGAGTTATAATGTAACCCAACTTAACCGAGATTATAAAAGTTCATCAGATAAAGAAAACAGAGTTGAATTTCCCCAATAATTTTGTGTTGCTTATATTTTAAATCTGAGGGTTTAGCCTTGATGCAACGTTAAGGTTGCTGCCATGTGTGTGACCTGCAAGTAGTTGTTTCTGGCTATCACGAACCGAAAGACTAACTAGTAATTATAGTGGGACCGGATTTTAAATCAATGTTGTTTGGTAACTAACAAAATCTTTTTAAACCAATTTTTATCTGAACCAGTTTTATTTTAGAACTAGTTGTCAAATATATAATCATTAAATTGCCTTTCCCATCAACTTATGCTTTTGAGAGAAATAGTTCCTGAAATGGTATCAAAGTCTTTATGACCAAGTGGTAATCGGTTCAACTCTTACCCCATTTCTACATAAGCTCATGCAAGAGGGGGCCTATCAAATATAACCATTAAATTGCATTCTCCCATAGCTTAAACTTTTGGGACAAATGGTTCTTTAGACTAGTTCTCTAAAGAAAAGGTTTATCATAACTAGTTTTATTTTGTATCCTGACAAATTGCTTTTTTCGATTTGCCAAACACCCCAAGTCCCTATGAATTTATAGAGTAAAGGAATTATACTGGATAGTAGTTTCCTGCTACAGGTTGAGTAACTTGAAGGGGCCAATCTTCTCTATGATCTCGCTCCTGAATGATCCAATCAGAAGAAAACATTAATTGTATACAAGGTTGTCAAACTCAAGAATTTAAGTAAACTCAAGAGTTTACTGGTTTTGTCAAAAGTTTAATTAAACTCGTACGAGTTCAATTTACCAATAAAAACATTAACTCGTTTTGTGTAGTAAAATTGCAAACTCGTAAGGATTTACGAGTTAACTCTAGAGTTAACAACCCTAATCGATTATACGAGTTTTACCCGTTTAAGAAAATCTCTTCCATTAGAATCAGTGTAAAACAGCTTGCTTGTAGCCATGTTTGTTGTCATGCGTGTGATCACCTCTTTTCCAACTCCATCATCAGTTGGAATTGGACCAATCTTCATACAAAAACAATTTGTTTCAGAACCTTATTTGTTATTAATTTGTACAACCTCCAAAATCAAGATTAGGCCAATTATAAAAGCACAATATCAAGTTTTGGCTGATACATAGAAGCTTACAGTGTATTCGATTTCAGCATGGTCTTTGTCTTTGTAAAGCCTTGTAACCTAAAGAAATAAAATAAAAACAACTAAATAGTAAGATAATATGCCTAATAACTTCTGCATTTAATGAACTGACTAGGACTCGTTTGGATAATACGGCTCTTGACTTTCTCTTTTAACTTCTCAGAAGTCAAAAATCATATTTTTAAAATTTTTGTTTGGTTATATAACTTATTACTTCTCAAAAAGCACTTTTCAAAACATTCAAAACAAAAATTTCTCAAATTGTGTTTTTAAATATAAAATAACTTATTCATCAGCCACTTTTCAAAAGTTCATTTTACACAAGTACTTAAATTAAGTGTTTATCCAAACTGATCTTAACTAGCATACTTCATAACTTCTGCAATAAGCTCATATCAAAGAGACAAGTTTCAAAATTTTCCACTGCAATTGTTTTATCAGTAATGCGCAAATTTTCAGTATTAAAATCACTCACTTTTCTCAAAACCAAGAAAAATAATGCTTACCTCAAGGAATGGATCAAAACCTCTTCAAAACACCAATACACAGAAACATTCATTGTTGATCATAGAAATCAATACATATAACTGTATAGAGCTTGCCATTATATATCCAAAAAAAAAAAGGTTCATAAAAATCTTTAAAAGGACCCCAAATGAAAACTAATTTTTCTGTCCTGGTACCTAAATCTGCTTAGTTACTGACCTGGTATATCCAGGAGCCAAACTTCTGATGAACCTCATCAACTAGCGGTCCGCGGATTACCTTGTAGGGAGCCTACATATCAAATAAATAAATAAATAAAAGGATCTATGAAGATAATTGATATAGTGCCCGTTTGGATTAGTTTATTCTAAATTCAAAACAGCTTATAATCAAAAGTTTCCTGAGACAGCTTTTGAAAAGTAAGCGATTAATGCCATGAGTTATACAATCACACTCCTTATGTTATCTTGTATAAACATTGATGCCATGAGTTAACTGAATCGAAGAAGAAACCTACTGATCTCGAAACAATAGTTGGGGGCGATCCATTAGGCCGGAATATATATGCACCAGAAGCCTGCAAGAGAAATCACACCATTGAAGCATAACATTGTTAACTAATTTAACTTAATTGTTTACTAGAATAAGTACCCTTGTTTGTGCAAAATAAAAAATCGCACACCTGAACATCACGAAAATCGCCCTCACTAGAACCATACCAGAGATAGCTTTGCTGAATCGGTATATCAACCTGCAAAAATTTTAAAAACCATGAAATATTAAATCTTAACAGCAATTTCTGCCTATGGAATATGAGGTTTAAGGGTTTGTTTGGTTTCTATTTCCTGTTTTTACATTTTCTGTTTTTAATCTGTTTTGTATTTTACAGGATTTTGTGAAGAGAATAATGAAAACAAACAGGAAATAGGATTTTCTTACATTTGCTGAAGGTCACTTTGGGTGCACTATATTAGAGTCTATAGTTTTGCAATCTACTATGAGTATCAACACAATTAACACAAAAGTTATGCGCATTCATCCGTGCCGTATGAACAGGCTAAACTGCGAAATTACTTACTCCGGTTTTGTTATTATACATTCGTTTGAGTTGTCCGGAGGTTGATGAAAAGGACATCTTTAAATTCCCTGGTCCTACGGTAACCGTATCGCCTTGCCGGCTGCTGCTGTTGCGCTGCGAGAGAACTCGATTTCTACTTTTCCCTATCAAGTTGAAACACCAATTAAGCTTATTGAATACTGACAGTTAATATAGCATTAGGATTTATAAGTACGAATCTTGTTTAACCAGGATGAAAAACCAGTCATTAAGCTAATTATTGGGCACATTCACACAAGAGACTTTTAGTAGCTCCTAGAGCGACAAAAAAATTGGAAGTTTTGCTATGTTCCATTCATGATTTAACATCTCACCATTTCATTAAAAGAAATATAGTTAAAGTGGGAATCAGTCATAACCTACAATGCTTAAGTGTCAAAAGCCTTCCTCAAGTTATGGATATGGTCATATTAGTCCTTAAAATTGTCAAAAGTCAGTCAAGTTAGTCCCTGAGATGGGAGAGACTAACTTGACCGACTTTTGGCAACTTCAGGGACTAATATGACAATGTCCATAACCTAGGGACGAGCTTGACTAATGTTGATAACTCCAAGGACGAATTTGAAGATTTACTCCTTTAAAATGGGCAAAAAAGAAAAGAAGAAAAGAAACTACCATTTCCATTTGCTTTAGAAATGAAGTAAGTGCTCCATCCAAGTGGAGGTACCGACACTTGAAACAAAAGCCAATATTTTGGGGCTTGCTTTGGTGACACTCCCAAATAGGCCTTGACATAGAAATTTCTTAAATTTTCTGTGACATCATCTATATCCACATACTGTGCTTCAAGGCTATTGCCAGAAGAATCTTTGACAACAAGATTGTCCTCATTAACCTAATCAATCATGCAAATTGTCATTATCAGCAGAACATTAGAATTGATTTATTTCATGATGCCACAAAAAGCAAAATGATAAATACTCACTGGTATTCTAACAATGTCGGTGCGACTCCATCCAAGTTGGTTATACACCACTACTACCTAGAAACAAATCATTAACATATGATAAATAAAAGAGTAAACCTTCAAATTCGTCCGTGAGGTTGATGGCGTTAATAGAAATGGTCATATCAGTCCCCCTAAGGTTGCTAAAAGCTGGTCAAGTTAATCCTTGGGAGAGACTAATTTGACAAATGTCAAAGGACTAACTTGACCGACTTTTGGCAACTTGGGGATTAATATGATCATTTCTATAAGCTAGGGATGAATTTAACCGATGCTGACAACTCTATGGACGAATTTGAAGGTTTACTCATAAATAAAATCTAACTAGAAATCCCTGAAAAACAAAACAAAAATGATAATAATTACCAAACTCTTGGCTTCTGGAATATTGTCCTCTGTTGGTGGGCAGTAACTGATATTGAGCAATTGACACTTGCCAAACCAAAATCAAACGGTAATGAGATTGAAAAGTAGAAAAACAATTCAATAATCAAGAATAAGATATTAACTACATATCTACTTGGACATAGTTTGACATAACCTACTTCAACATTTTTTGTTTGATACACACTTAGACAAGGGTGATAAATATCTAAACCATTTCATTAAGAATAGGTAAATGAATTTTTTTTTTCTACAAAAATTTGAACATTACCTGGGCAAATGCTGTTGCAGGTGCTGAACATTGATCACTTGATTGCTTGCCAACAAGGCAAGCTAAAGAAGAACTAACAACTGCTTCAGCCTACAAGAAATCATTGTATTTGAGAAACAATTCCGACAAACAAATGCAAGACACATAATACAACAACAAACACCACCTAAGTTTTGTGCTGCTATGTGGTGCCAGCTACATGGATTAAAACTTATAATTGGAAAAAAAAGGTTCAAGTTCCTAACCTTAGAGGCTCCAATAGCGAGTCGTTTTGCATAGTCATTAGTGGTGTGTTGTTTGGCGGTTCCGGTGACAGCATCATGGTGTTGTGCGATTCCAAGAGCATCTCCAAGTTCAAGTGTATTACTGTCTACTGTTGATCTCTTTCCAGCCAAAGCTTCGAGTTGGCGTGCTGCCTATACCAAAATTAATGTTAGCAACATCTCAAATTTGTTTGGAATCCTGGAAAGCATTCTTAGGTGCTCAAAGAGCAAGAAAATGTTCTAGTTCAGCTCCATATATAATTTGACATTACAGCCTTGTGGATTGTAGTTGTTCCAAAATGACTGAGATGTCAAATTGAGAGTGGAACAAAACAAGACTTTTTCCTTACTCTCAGAACACCTAAGAATTACGGGAAAAATTCACCTATGTTTATCATAATTAGAACATCAATGTTTATATACCAAGTAGTATCCACTTAGCAACCTAACATATCGCTTAAGAGCAGGGCGACTGGTGAAGTAGCCAGTCCAATAAGCATTTGGCCCATCGGCATACCTACGTAAAATAAAAAAACAAAAACCATGAGGCATGAGCATAAGTGGTTAACAGATCATAAATTGCTTTTGCTTTCACAATCTCGATTTGGGGAAGGGAAACATTAACAAATCCACAATAGATCCTTACGGGAAGTAATCGTCTACTTTCAATGGCCATGATTGATTTGCAGCATTTTTGGCATCAGTGTAAATAGATGGAGTAGAATACAAGGCATTCACTCTACCATCCTGACAAAGATTAAACACAAGGAAACACGTGCATTTAAATTCGACACAAAATTAAAAAACACATGTATATAAAAATGAATTGCTATAGGACATGCATTTTTTAGCCCCCCTACCTTGTTAACATAGTGAATTAGTTTATCCATTTGCCTAAACCAAGATTCTGCATATTGGTACTGAAAATCGTCACCCATTGTCCACATGATATGATTTGTCCTTGTCACATTTGCCTACAAGAAGTTCAAGCAAAATTAAATCAACACATTTTGTATCCATTAGGCGGTGTTTGGTTAGAGTAACATAGATAGAAAAAATTGTTGTCCTGCCAGACCCAATTCCATGTCCCGCCAAGCCAAAAATTAGTGTCCCCTGTATCCCAACTTCAGTGAGGCACAGAAAATTCATGAATCCGTGTCCCCGTGTCCTATCCCTCGACCAAACATTAGTGATAGAAAAAGTAGTTTGTTGTGGCACGCTTAATGGATAATGATAAGAAAATGAATGATATTTGCACATAAGTATTGAGTTTGTCTATCAACACCGAGGACTTTGCATATTAATAGCAGGGATTTCATATCAATGAGTGGGGAACCGAGCGGAATGGAGCTATAAGTGATAATGTTGTCAACTTCAGCCCTCCCATTTTCTCATTCATCAAAGTGAAATTCCCACTACTTACACATGAAATCCCTAATATCAACAAACACGCTAAATAAATGAGTCCAGATAACAAAACTCGAAGGAAATAAACGTGTAAATAGGATTTCACGTTGATGAGTGGGGAATCAGGCGTGTGGGGACTGAAGTCATAGGTGATAATGTTGTCAATTGCAATCCCCTAATTTCTCACTCACTAACGCGAAATCTCCATGTTTACAAACACGAAATCCCTAATATCAATGGACACGCTAAATAAGTGTGTCCAAATACCATAACTAGAAAGGAAATTGCAGTGTTTATTGACAAAAAAAAACTGTCCGGCTTACTTGAATAATAGCATCATTAATAAAGTCTTGGACTCTTTGTTCAACATTGTAGTCAAATAAAAGAGGATCATCCTGCAATTGTAAATCGGTGACATGCAATGAATGAGACCCATGTTGCTTAACAAAATATGCCAAATAAAAAACCAAGCATTTTAATTGTTGAGTGCTAGAACCTGTAATGGAACCGTGTTTTGGTCATTGACTTCGAAATTAAAGCTAAACGGAGCACTATAGTGAACAGGAAAAGCATTGGCAAAAATCTGCAGCACAGCCAAAATGGTAAAATAGACTAGAGTCATTTAAGCTAAAGAAAGAAATGAAATGTTATTCACGGTAATGAAGTTCCAATCCAAACTTGGAATGGATAATCTCCTGTCAAATTTTCACATCACTTGTTCCTATGTGATCTTCTATCGCCAGTTCAGAAAATGGAACCCACACAAACACGATATTGATACAAGAGAATTGATGGTAAAAGGTCACACATATAACTTAGTCATGCGAACATTTTACGCGAGCAAGTCCATTCGCATTCAAACCTGAGCTGAAGAACCATATGTCTTGGAGCCACGCCACACAACTTCAAGTGACTTATCAGCTTTGCGCTTAGCTCTGTCCTGATAATCAATCCTAGCGAAGTGTACAGAATCAAAACCAAGCTGCAAATACATCAAAAAAAAGATTAATATACTCCTCATGCTTTTCAAAGGATAAAGGGAAAATTACACCAACCTCCCTTGCTTGCAAATCGATGCTCGCGGAACTAGAAGTGAGTCGAGCTAAGCTGAGCCAAGCTCAAACTCATTTAGAATCAAGTTAAATTTTTGGGTTCAATCTCAGCTCATCAAAAACTCATTGAGTTTGAGCTAGCTCACAAACCACTTAAACTTAAATAAATAACTCAAATTAAATATAAATTAAATTTTTTGCATTTAATAAGTCATAACATATAGTCATAACTAATAATAATAATAATAACAACAACATATAGTCATAACTACTACTAATAATAGTAACAACCACCACCCCAACCCTAACGATAACAACAACAACAACAAAACATGACTATATACATACATACATATACACATACATAATTGAGCCAACTAACAAGTTATTGAGTCAAACATAGCAAAGCTAAAGCTTGGCTCATTTAATAAATGAGCTGAAATTCTGAACTCAAGCTCAACTCATGAGTTCATGACAAAATAAGATATGATTAGTTTTTAATGTATAAAGTTTATCTCAGTTTCTTATTTTATTTATTAAATAAAAAATATAATTGTATTGGTTTGTCCCAATAAATAGGTCCAAGTACAATTGAGAGGTCCACTAGGTGGATCCAAACCCAGGATAGGGCGAACAACTTGGACTAGATAAAAGAGAATGGTTACAGGAGAGCGGAAACCGACAAAGCGGTCAAGAAGAGAGTTCGGAGAATCTCTTGATACTCGGAACTTAAATCACTCCCTAGGCCGATGAGGATTGAAAATCCTAATTTATCGACTATGAAGGGGGAGGGCAAGGTTAATGTCAAGTATGTTCTATATTCCAAACCTCAAAATTCTTGAACCCATTCTGACTTAGGTGTCAGAGTGCTTTGCAGGTTCACTCCTAGTGCTTTGTGATGAGAATGGAGCTAAGCAGAGCAAAGGAAGTATTTGATGCATGTGAGCATGTGATCGTGTGTTCACCGGACGATACAATAATAAATAATAAAATTTTAAATATTTAATAACAATACAAAAAAAAATTATCAAATAGAAAATAAAATAAGTCAAATAAATAATAAAATAGAATTGTAATAATATTTATATATATATTAAATATAGAATATTAATTATAAAAAAATACATGAATAAATACTTAATAATATTTAATATATTTATATATGCATATTTCTACATAATAAAATTAAAAAAATTAACTAATTATTAATAATATTAAATTTTGTTTTATATATTATTATTTTTAATTTAGTTTAATTTTTTATTTAATTAATAAAAAAATTATTTATTTAAATCAGCATTTTAAATAGTAAAACATAGTTAACGTTCATAATAGATGTAATTATTATTAATAAATACTTAAATATTAATATTTATTAAAGTTTATATTTAAGCAATTAATAGTTTTTTATTTTATAGTTTTTTATTATTCGCCAAATATTTTCTTTTAACTAAATATTTTTGTGAAGTGAGTAATAAATTATATAATATAATAATATCTTATACGATATCATATTAAATAGGGTATAATATTGAAAATTTATCACACTTTATATTGTTATGGCTTATTCTATCATGCATATCAAAAAGGTCATAAGTGACTCTTATATTGAAATCATTTATGACAAGAGAGTGAAATGAATAAGGAGAGTCATTTTGTCTTTTCCTTATTACTCAAACCCACCATTTTTTTTATCCTCTAAATTTGGGGTGGAACCAATCAATTGCTATTCTTTTTTTGATTAAACATTCAAACAAGGGGATAACATGATTTTGTCTACTTCTTTCTTTCTCTATCTTCTACTCATTTCCATCATCCCTAACATAGTCAATTAGGGCTGAATAATAGGTTGGGACGACCGGCCGACCCAACCCAACACGACACAAGTCAACAAGTTGCATCCTTCTGACCCATCACTTATATAGGGTCGAGTGTTGAGTCTAAGTTGTGAAACTTAAACTGACCTGTCAACCTGCTTCTTTTATTTAATTATTATTATTATTATTATTATTATTATATATTTATTAAAATATATATTTTTTCTTTTTGCTATTAGATTATTTTCTTTTTGGACTTAAGATGATTTTATGCATTTTTATTTTTTAATTATAAAAAAATTAAATAAAAAAATTGATTTTTTTTAGCGGGTCACAAGTTTGGCAACTAAAAAAGTGCAAAAATGACTCGATCCGCCTTAGCTAAGGTGAGTCCAGCCCGCCCCCCAACCTGTGTACAGCTTACTCAATAAATAATTTAATAGGAAAGTGTTTTATGGTCAAAATTCTCATTTTTTTGACCCTCAAAATTAAGGGTCAAAATTATATTTAAATAAACATAAGAATGTTATATTTATAATTTTTCACGTTCTGTTAACAAGATCACAAATATATTGGCATGAAAAAATGAGAAAATTTCCATCTATATAAAATATTTTACACTAACAATATATTAAAAAATAGTATTAATATAATCAATTCAATATAATTACACATGTATAAAATTATATAAGTCATGAGTTTAATCATCATTTGTCCTTATTTTTTCTTTTCTCCACTTCCGTGTAAGGAGACTTCAAATTTTAACTCAGTTCACAAACTAACTCCAACTCAATTATAAATATGAATTTTCAACTCGTCTCAAAAATTAACATGCTCTACCCCTAATTCGATTGGTTTTGTCATGGCTCCAACGATATAAAAATAAAAATAAAAAATTGAGGCACTGACCTCAGCAGTAAGGAGATAAGCTTGAACGGCAGAGTGGCCAAAAGGATCGATCTGCCAACCGGCACGTGGTGTCTTGTTGAAATGGTCCTTTATGAAAAGATGACCCTTTGTTGTTTGATCTATCATGTCTATGTAGTGACACGTGGCTTCATCTTGCATGGACCACCCTCCATTCCTGACACCGACACAAATCACACGTCACACTCACGTGTTCCACGCTAGACATACCATATAAATAGGAATCACGCATATTTCATGAAAGAGTAATGTTACATGTATATCAAAAAATATATATTACATACACCTCATATTTATATACATAAAATTTGTGTTTTAATGCATGTAATATTTATGCACTTAATTAAGTATAATTGAGAATATCATTTTTAAGTTTGTAATATTTGTGCACTCATGAGAATAAAGTTTGTGCATTATTAATAGTGTATGTATGAGTGTATAAAATTAAGTATACATGTAACATTTTTATTCATGAAGTTATCATATTCGTGATATTTTATAAAAATTAATGGTTGATATTGATTCTCCTATTTTATTTTATTTTAAAATAAAATTTATATAAAAAGCAGTGACTATATTATATTGATATAACATGAGTATTGAAAGAACACTCAATTTTGTGAATTATTCATGTTTTGCATTTTCATAAGTGGTGAAAAAAACATAATAAAACTTTTTTCATATTCTAGGAATGCATGAAATTTTTCTCATTTTATAAAGTGACATTTTAGATTTAAGTAAGTTGTCTTGCATTTAACATTGAAATATCACTTTATTAATATGGTCAGAGTATAGTCAAAATCTAATATTTCATCTATTTTGTTTTAAATGTTCAAAATTAAACATTATACATACTAACATAAAAAAGATCTTAATACATGCATCAAATAATATCAACTAACAAAATTATTCTTATATAAAAAATAAATTTATATTTCTAACAGAATTAAATATAATAATTATATCTAAATATTGTAAGTGAATAAAGATATTTTTTAAAACGCTAAAAAAATAAAAGATAGACAATTAAAATGGAACCAAATGTGTACTTCATAAACACTTAATTAATTTTTTTATTTTCATTTTGTGAAGATCTTATACTGTTAAGAGTAAATGATAAAAAAAGTCACACGTGATGAAGTTATTTAAAAAAATTATATGAAAATGTCCCTTCACCCCTTTAACACACAAATAAAATACATACACGAATTCAAGCTGTCCGGCATCCACAAGCTTTCTAACTTGTTCTTGTGTCTCTGGACTTTGTTCTACCCACCATCTATGGAAAAATGCCTGCCATTAATTTTTCAAGAAAAAACAAACCAAGAATTGAAGTTAACGAAATTGGAGTAAATACAATCAATGCTCATTCAAGGGTATCATACAATGAATGAATGAATAAAAGAAAAACGAAAATGATAGATAATTTGGGACACATTATCACTCATTTTTCAATATATCATAGGATCCATTTATGACAAATTAAGGCTCATAATATATTATATGATGAGTAATAAAATATTTATATCTTTTGAGTAGTCCAAATAACATTACTCTATAAAATATCAACATAATCAATCAATATCTAGAGTACAGCAAAATTCAAGTAATCAAATTGGTGGATGAGTCTACCACTTAAAAGAGAACATTCAAAGACATTCAAGATTTTTACCATTTCAGCAAACACAAACTTTCTATTTGGATCCTTCTGAAGGGAGGAAACCACCGAGTCCAGCACATTCTGAACACATGCTCCCTACAAAAACCAAACACACAAACAAAACACAACAAAAATCAAAGTTCGAAACCTTTGAAGTATGACAAGTCAATCAATTATTGCAAAGAAACAAAAGATCAACAAAAGCAGGTAAAGATAGCCAGCGCAGGTGTTTGATCCAACATAGCACTGATATTCTAATCCTAAATAGAAACCTGAATGTTGTTGTTTGACCCAACATAGTACTGATCAATGGTCTTCAACCAACCAACATCATCATGTGAATGTGCAACAAGGTGTACATTCAGCTTCCCTTCAACAACACCGGCACCAGTGTTGTACTTTGTGTATTTGGCACTAACTAGCACTGTTCCATAGAAACAGAGCAAAAGCAGAAAAGCTGTGAATAGAGATTGGTGTGGAGCCGAAGTCCTATTTTCCCCCATTTTTTCCAACTCCCAAATAACTCTTCTTGTGCCAGTGGGTTTTTTTTATACTATGGCTATAAAAATAAAAATAAAAATAAAAACATTTTTGTTTTTCTTAGAGTTAATGTCTAAGTTGGTTTTTGAAAAAATGTTATTGTCCAACTTAATTTTTTAAAAAGGTTAAAATATCAACTTAAATCTGAAAAAAAAAATTCGGAGCCCCCTAAATATTTTTTCTTTTGTCCATGTTATTCCTTAAAAAAATTAGATAGAAAGAAAAAGTTGACCCAAAAAAATTTTTCAATGACTAAATTGACACTTTAATTTTTTCAATAATTACATTAGACACTGAGACATTTTTCAATGACCATCTTAAACATTAACTCTTGTTTATATTAAAATTTACGAGATTGTGTTGTTTTGGAAAGATTTACAACATGTGTCATGTTTTATTTGTCCAAAACTAAACAACACAGCTAATAAGACGCAAAAAATATATTTTGATAGAGGAGTTTGCTAATTTCCACAAGTTTATATGGATGTTAGCCACTTTTACATTTTAGTTTGGACAATAAAATTGGTCTTCCATTTATTAAATCAACTTATAAATATGAGTAATTTTGTAAATTTATTTTGGTAGCATTAATATTACTTTAATTTCTTCCCTCACATATTAATTTCACACTTGATTACATGAGATATGTTTTTTATGAGGAATGAATATTAAGTTAAAATTAAAATACTGTATTCTTAAGCATTATACTAACGAATTAAAAGATAAAATTATTTTAGAGTGCATAAAAAAATCCAGTATAATTTAGTGGAAAATATTTAAAGAAATTTAATAGAAATGTTCGTTGACTTAAATTCAATACAATATCAAAATATATTTATAAAGTCAATGTTTTTGCGTTTATGAATTATAAGTTTATATAACTAGGAAAATTTGTGTATGGTTTTATAAGTACTGAGGTGGAGCAGTTAATTGTCCCCGCATCAGTATATATGGAAATAAAATCATAAGAAAAAACAAAAGATACCAAATTACAAGTCAAGTCATGGAAATAACAAGAGAGAGAATTTTGAATATTAAAAGGAGCCTATTTGTATATGTGCTTGTCATGGCAGCTGGAAATACTCACAATAAATGATTAANTATATATATATATATATATATATATATATTGGTCACCGCCTGCGGATGCCGGCCTAGGATACTGTGCATAGGAAGAGAGTATCACGAGGCTCTAAAGTTCTTCAATCTCCATTTACAATAACAATCACATGTTCATTGCGTTGTTTCATGCAAATCACTGAATGAGTTAAATATTCAGTGGTTTTTTTTTCCGTGTTCTATGAATAAATATTATCTTTTATTAATTTATTTTTGATAATTTTTTAAATAGTGAGTAAGATTGTGGATTATTTTTATTAATACAACTCTAATTAGATAAGAGTATAAAAATATTTTATATAGTGAATGTATAACAATTAAGCTTTTATTGAATAATATTGTTATTCAAAAGTAATATATTTTTTCTTTTGTAATTATTCAAATTATACTACAGTCTAAAAAAAATAAAATAAATTTGAATCGCTCGACACCTAATTTATATGTTTTTCCATTCTCAATTTTGATTGGAATTACGCTCTGTTCTCTTTTTGAATAATAAAAGTAATTTCGAACTTATCGAAAAAGAAAACGGTTCAGAATCATAGGTGGGACGTGAAAAACACGTGATTTACCCCATGTAATGCATTCCTATATGTCTTCTTTGATTTATTTATTTATTTATTTATTTATTGCCGTAAAATGTGTTGAATGTCCCAGACACGATTTTACACCCCAAGAAGAACAGGTCAAAGAAACACATAGCATACAACCTACGCTTCCTATCGTAGATTTCTAGAAGAAGAGCACAACATTTTCTTGGTTAACTGTTGCTTTCTTGGTTTATTTAATTTGCTGCTTTGTATTGCGTTCACACAAGAATTTCTCCACAATAACCAAGTATATTTTATAGTTTTACATGCCAAAATCATAATTACTCCCTCCATCTAATCATACATGTCGATTTAGATAAATACATACATTTTAAAAAATAATTAATTTATATATACTTAAAGAAAATATTAAATTTTTAGATTAAATTACTTCTTCTATCCCAAATTGTGTCATTTTGATTAAATACTCGGGTATTATGAAATTTATAATTAAGATTAATTTAAAGAATCACTTTATTAAATTATCCCTATTTAATTTTAATATAATACTACTTAACATTTTTAACATTTTCTCAGAAAATAAATTAGGAGCATAATTAAAAACTTCACACTAAATGTTACCTAAAAAGATGAAAATGACATAATTTGAAAGAAAAATTGGGCTAAAGTAACAAATCATTTGGAACAGAAGGAATACCTTTCAAATACTTCAATTAAAGCATATAATAATTATTGATGAGCATAGGTATATTTAAAAAAAAAATAACATTTCCTTAATCTAATAAAATGATAACTAATTTTAAATAAGATTTTGGATAAAAAACAACCTATAAAATTAGATGAAAGGAGTACTAAATTTTAAGTATAAAATTAAGGAATTACTATTTAGTTACAAGACCAACGCCTCATGTTTAGGTGCACAAGCAATAAAAGTAAAAATCTCAATGAGACCCAAAAATACTTCATGGGATAACAGATAAAAAAAGTTCGTTAAATATGTTTAGTTTCTAAAAAATTAAAAAATTTGTGTTTGGTTACTAAAATTTTTTTGTTAGGAATTAGTAAGTTTTAGTCTCAATCATTAGAATAAGACGTTAAATGTTAACGTGATTGTTGACACTATTAAATGTGCCACATAACACGTCACGGGTGATGTCACATGACACATTTAACAATCACATCAACACTTAACATCTCCTTCTAACGGATGGATTAGAACCTACCAAAAAATTTTTTCACGAACTAATTTCTAACCAAAAAAAATTTCAGAGGCCAAACACAGAACTTATAATTTTACAAGGACTAAAACATATTTAACCCAAAAAAATTATAACCCAAATATGTAGTATTGGTCATTTGACCAAGCAAGAATTTCTCATATGGAATGTGATGTGAAGGGCAAAGGAATAAGGTGGACCCAATCTGTTTAAAACCCATAATATGTGACAGCTCTCTTAATTTGTAGTGAGACCTAGTTTAGAAGCCAAATCAAATGCCTCAAATCAAACAACATTGACCAAAATTAAAAAAAACAAAAACAGTATTCCTGATTATGCTGATATTATATGAATATAAAATCATTTAAACCCTGACCAGAATATCAGAACTAAGTCCCTCAACTTAAAAATCTAATTTAGTACAAGATACAAAATACGATAATTCAGGCCCTCACTATTCAAAATATGAGGAATCTTTTATGCCCTAAACATACAAGTTCGAGGAGACTTGGATATCCTCTTCCATATTCAAGGTCCAACATATCCTACACTTTTAAGATCTCGAGTAAAGTTCCAAGTTCTCGTAGACTACTGTGTCCCTTATTAATTTGATCACGAATGGAGATTTTGTATAAACAAATAAGACAGAGAATAGGCCAAGCACCAGCATAAAGCATCTACTCTTACACGAGTATAAAAACAAAAAAAGAAGTGCTACTATAATTTTCAATGATATTGAAGAACGTATGCAAAAGGATGGAACCTTTAAACTGATCAATCATTCAGACTCAATCTAGAGACACTACGTGTTACCAATAATTGAAATTGAAATACACTTCCAATCATCTAGCGAGAATCAATATCAATTGAAATACATGCATCCCCGACTAGAACACCACTATACCCAACATGCTACCATTATGTCTCTATCAAGTGAACAGAAAAATGAAACCCGAAACAGCGTAGAGACTCACAAGATTATTTCTTCTCCTCCTCGCTTGGTGGCTTGTCTTCATTCTTCTTGTCGTCATTCTTCTGCTGAGGCTGATAGACAGAACCACAATCAGAAAAGTAGAAGCCGTGAAGAAAATGCACCAAAATGCCAATACTTTCGACTTAAAAGATGCTATCAGCCCACTTATATTAAAGTGCATTGTCCCGTTTAAAAATACAAAATTAAAATTAAAAAAGATCAAGTTTACACGAGCAACTTTAAATTTGCACATTCAACGGGAACTGATTACCATTCAAGCACACAACACAACCCCCTTCACCCAAAAAAGATTTCAAAGAGAAAGAGTTCTAAAATCCAACTTTTACCGAACAAAGACAACAGAATATCAACTAGAAGAAGGGGAGGAAAGGAAAAGGAATTATAAGTTATAACTGTTCAAGGCTAATCTAGGTGAAGGAGTTAAATATAAGTATGCACCATGGTGAATTTTTCAACAAAATTTATTTTCAAATGCAATAATAATTAGCCCTTAAAGTAGACTTACATCAGACTGATTTTGCATGGAGGCCAACAAATCTTTGACAGATGGGTCATTTGGATCAACCCCAGGAAGCTGCAGTAGCAACAAATTATTACACAATGCGAACAATATAGCGTCGCATTATTCATACATTTAAAAAACAGACTGGATTTTACTGGATTTATCATACATACCGATGCAAGGATAGACGATACAAAAGACTGATCTGCCAACAATTTACTCATGTCCGACTGGCTAGCCGAATCCTTTGTACTATCTGCTACTGACAATTGGAGAGCTCCAAGCAATAAAAATAAATGCAGAGATAAATCAGTAAAAATCATGACAAAGTTCGACTTTTCTGGAAATTCTACAAAGATGAAAATCTATTAATCCAAACTCTGCACGACATCTCACAAAAAAGGGCACTATAACATTCACAATTTGACAAATTCTATGTAGCACTAGTATTGACACGATCACAAACACAAGACACATCATCACGTGGACATGACAAATTTTAAAATTTGTAAGACACACACACTGCATACATAAAAATAAATATTTAACAAAATGGTATTCATAATATCATACATATAAGCTTAGCTGCTGTTGTTGCTGTTCTTTCTTTCAAACTTTAAAAGCCATTGCATACGCACCAACTGCTGTGTTCAAGTTGAAAAGAATTATTTTTAATTTGAACACATACAGTTGTGTCTTCAGAGTGTCATACAAGTTACAACATGGACATGTGTCCGACAAGTGGGGAAATGTGTAGGTGTTTTATATTACTACAGAAAATAGCCCTGCTCTCAAAGGAGTTAACTGAGCAAATATGTAATAACAATCCCAGCTCAGTGAAACAATACCTTCACAATCATAAATGCCACCTCCAAACCAAAAAGGCCAAGAAAAATCTCTACCTCTCTTGACTAAGAAAAATTATATTAAATTTTTCTCAATTCTAGAACCAGCTCAATCATCAATCAACATAACAAGAAAACACTTCTAATGGATGACAGGACTAAAATCAAGGACAGACTTGCAAAACACTCACCCATGTTTAAATGGAGAATGATTAATCAACACAAAACTCACCTAAAGCCAAGTCAGGATCATCTGCAGTCGCTTCAGACATATCTGTATCTCTCGCATCATGGCTAACTGCGGGCTCATCCATTGACATTGCAAGAGCTTGCTGTAGCAGAGCATTCTCGTCATCCTGCTTCCATTTGAAAGAAAGTTTATATCAGCTGATAAAAGAGACATCCATAGACATTGATGTTGAGCAGCACTTAGAAAAGAAAAATATTGCTGGAATAAGTTTTTGCAGACTAACTGTAACCCCGATCATTTGGGGGCCGTTTGGGCATTTTTAAATGATAAAAGAATTTACTTTAATCAAACAACACTTTTAAAAGTTCTAAGATGTTTAGGTGTTTGGATAAGGATTCAAAAATACCAAAAGCACACAAAAAGTGTAAATTTGGTGCTTTCTTAAAAGCCAAAAAGGAATAGCTTCTGGTAAAATCTCTACAATAAAAGCTATATTATAAAAACACCTTTTTCTCAAGGCTTGTACATGAAACAAAAAATGCAATCATAGACCTTAACCAATATGTCTTTAGCTGCATTATTTTAAACCATCCAGACAGGAATAGTACTTTGAGAGAATGGTACATTACTATTGAGCCAAAGGAAAGCAGCTATTACAAGGTCCATTACAGGATGTTGCACCTTCGTAAACACTGATTAGTCAATGGTCATGAGTCCTGATGATGATGGTGATTGAGGGAATGAGAATCAATCACATTGTAACACCAGGAATGGCAATAGAAAAATGAGTTGCATGGCAAAGCTAATGATGGCTAAAGTTGTGAAAATTGCAATCCATAGAAGTAGCAAAAACATGAAATGGAATTGTTATAGTGGCGATGCTATAGATGAAATAGAGATGGTCTCCGATATTAAAATGACTAGTTAGGTAAATCGCAGAAACAGTCAATAAAGTTGCTACCACTGAAGTAGTTTGAAGAACAATAAATGGCATATGTATGGTTTAGACTTTAGACTATCACGAAGCAACTAGCTCCCTAGATTCCATATGTCTTTGAAGTTTTATTTACTCCACCACATGAATGGATCCAAACATCAACCTTTTTAATCAAGTGTAGTCAATTGTAATTAAAATACCATAGACATAATATAAATTGTTGAATAGTCCCACAAACCATTCATATGAAATTATATAAATTATTCTTATAATCCAAACACCGAAGGATAAAACAGACAACAAGTAAGCCTGAAAGAACAAATGACACCAACCATCAAATCAGTTGTCTTAGTCTCAGCTTCAGAAGCTGATGCACTGGCACGATCAGTCATTGTTGCATCTTGTGAGCTGGCTTGTTGCTCGCCACCCTTCTCCTGTTTGGAAGCTTCCTCTGCAGCCTTTTTAGCAGCTGCTTCCTGCCTGGCTCTCTCCTCTTCCATTGAAACTCTTAGAGCAAGAGCCAGTTCAGGGTCCAAGTTTGGATCCACACCAAACTCAAATCCAGATACACCACCAGCTGCAGCTGCTGCAGCAGCAGCAGCAAAGCCACTTCCACCTTCTCCATCACCAGTAAAAATAGGTGTACTGCCACAAAGCAAGGTTACATAATTATCAGAATTTACTTCTGAATAGAAAACAGTTTATTATTAGATTGCAGAGAAAGAAAGTAATACAAGCGAGAGCAATGACAAAAAATCCTCTGAAACCAAACAGATAAGAAAAGGAGAAAACATGGAAAATAGATTAAATATGACACATATATTGCACACAAAAGCAGTCTGTAGCATGTCATTTATGCTAATTGGGCTTAGCAAATGAAAGATTAGAACTTAGATGAAGCTTTGAACTCCCAAATTAGTTTGTCACGGAGGAACCTATGTCTATTTGGCAGGTGATTTAAGAATGGGAAAAAGGATTTACAAGAAAATGCACGAGAGTACAAAGCCCAAAAACTCCTATCAGAGTCAGAAGAAAAGTGAGCAGAATTGGGTAGAAGCAGAAGGGATATCAAATAACTTCTCTATAGATCAAATTTCTACTGAAGTGGTAATTCCAGTTTGAATGGGAGTCCTTAGTAGAAAGTAAGAAATAGGAAACCCAATAAGATAAAATTGAACTCATATACCTTATAAGTACATCAGAAAGAGCATGTGGACCAGCTGGAACATGAACAATGTGGCTAGTATCGTTATTGTTAACAGCTGCAAGGAGTGCATCCAGCTTCTCTGACTTCCCTTCATCTTCCTCGCCAAAATTGACAATGTCAAGTGCTACACTATTCTTTTTCAACTTTCTCCCAATCATTTCCAACATTTTCTTATCATGCTTGACAGGACTTTAGAAGACATGAAATGAGATAATTAGAGGGGAAAAGAAAGAAACAGTCTAAAATAAATCAGAATAAATAGTTATTAATACCTTCCTGCAAAGACAATAATTCTTTGTTGCTGCTTCTTATTTTGCCGATGCTTAAGAGCCAATTGTGCCACCTGAATGCCAGCAGCTAGGTTCATCTCACCACCTATTTCTAATCCTAATTTAGTAAGAACAATGGAAAAGAGAAATCAGCTTTTACATGATCAGAATAATCTCAAAAGCATAATACAAAGCAAGATTGTTGCATTTATTATCCAACTTCAACAGTCAAAGTCAAGCCTCACTGATAATACAACAACTGAGCCTTTTCCCTCTACATTGGGTCGGCTACATGGATCAAGCGACGCCATAGTGCCTTATCAAAGACCATGTTTTCATTCAAACCATTAACTTCAATAGTCAAAGTCAAGCCTCACTGATACATATGCCAAAAATCAAGTGACCTCACATGGCCCCACGTAACATCCAGAGAGGAAAAAAAACTCAAAAACTACAAACACATCAACAGAACCAAACAAAATTGTTCCCACATATCAGTTACTTCGAATCTCATCTTACTTTGCAAAAGAATTAGAAACATAATCGTTAAGAAACTACAGGCACAGTCTTCTTACAATAATTATTTAAAACATAAAATATATCTATTCCTAGGTAAGCATGCTCTGGCACTATCATGATAAGCATGTCAGATTCAATTACCACAAATACCAAATACTTTCCCCAACCTGGCAAGAGTTAAATACTAAAATTACAGGAAGAATAAAGAAAAAAGATGAAAGATTAAGATTATAACTGACCATGCATGCAAGCTAGTATCTTGCCAAGATCACTGGTAGGGGTGACCAATACACGAACCCCCTTCCCTGCCATAGTGAGAACTCCCACTGTATTTTCTGGATTAGACTGATTAAAACCAAAAACAAAAAATCATCAGCATGGAAATCAAATTTACAATCGAATTGTAAAACACAAAGTAGTGATACTCTTTGCAAACCACCACTTTCACACATGGAAATCATGCATTCACAATTGAGAATTTCAGTATTGATGGTAAATCATGTGTTCATAAATAGAGATTTCAGTTACCTTACTAGTTAATTTAACAAGGTAACCGATAATAATTCCACCAGAGTCACACTCACACAAATTTTTTTTTAAAAAAAATAGCAATTCCCAACAGTAAAGTAACTAAAATTCCCAAATTTCCAATTATAGATGCATAATTCTCCAAGTGTCAAAATTGGGTTTGCAAAATTGATGTACGGATGTCATTACTGAAAAAAAAATCAAATATTACGCAACGATTAGGGTTCACTCACCTGGGTTTTGGCACCGCAAATAAGATTGACAGCGTCAGCTTGGGCTTGAAATCGGGAAGGAGAGTAGTCCCCGTTACGCATCCATTCGGAATTGTCGATGCAGATCATCGTCGCCTAATTAAATTCAAAATAATAATAAGCTAATTAATAAATAAATTATTCAGTTAACAACAAAAGTAATAGTCCAATGGAAAATTGTGTTGCAATAACAGCAAGAAAACCCTAATTGGTTTAATGAGAAGAAAAAGGGGAGGAAATGGGACAAATTGAGGGATTTTGATGGTGGAGTTGGTTGAAACGAAGACAAAGAGAGAAATCGGGGTTTACCTCGAGCACCATCGTTGCAGAATTGAGAAGCGAAACGAAGCTGAAGATCGAAGAGTATGAGAGAGAGAGAGAGAGAGAGAGAGAGAGAGAGAGGGAACTCGGGTTTGCTTGCTAGTGCTGCTAGAGAGCAATTTTCTTTCTTTGTGAAAAAGCAACTTCTTTTTCCTTTTTTTTTTTTCTTCATAAATCTATTTTAGCTTTTTTAATATGAATATGTTTTGAGCTAATTATTTTGTTTGGTAAATAAAAAATTGGAAGAAGAAAAAAAAACCTATGCCTGTTCGCTCCTAAGTTATTTTAACTTAATTCGTTAATGATCTGAAGGAATTTAATGTTGATGTGAGTTTTGTTATGTAATTGTTAATTTGAGTTTTGTTATATTTGATTCAATAGCCCTGAATCAATTTATTAGTTGTTAAAAATTCATTCTCTCGTCCTCACATAAAAATCTTTTTTTTTACCTAAATTATCTCTCTCTAATAGTATTCAATAATAAATATATATATAAATATTATAATTTTTAAAATAAATTATATTTTAAAATGTGTTGTATATTGGTTATGATTAATGAATGTGGCTTAGTAATTTTGTTTCATCTCTATAATGTATAAATTATGTTGAAAATAAGATATATATTTGTTAAGTTTTGAAAATAAGATTGGACATCTAACTAGACAAAGAGAAATAATTCTCTCATTTTTTTTTAACATAATAAGGTCATGTGTGATTTTACACAATCGATTAGAAAAATGGGATCTATATATGACATAAGTAATAAACAAATTGAGGATGTGAGACCACACATGACCTTGTTATGTAAAAAAAAAAAACATAAAACGATTCATTCCCCTACACACATAATGATTCAATAACAATTTCAAGATCAAATTTAAAAGATTAAATATTATTTTATTTGAGTTTGCTCTTGAGTCAACTCAAACTCATGAGGTTTTTTTCGTTGCTCGCTCAGTTCTAAGGCTTCGCCTTGACTAATTCGAGTCGACCCGGGTCGCGCACCTAGCTGTGGTAGGTGAGTTTTCCAGCGTGGATAATTGTGTACACAAGGTCTCGAACCCAATACCTGCTTAAACGATATCAAGTCGCTTACTACTCAAACCAACGCATGTTGGTAAACTCATGAGTTTTTAAGTGAGCTGAACTTGAACCCAAAAATTAGGTCTGTTTCTTAATGATTGAACTGTGAGTCAAACTCATATTAATGAGCTCAATATTAATGAACTGAGCTGTGAGCTTCGCTAAGCTCGTCTCACTTCTACCCTTCATCTCCTTGAATTATATATAAGTCATGTGCATTTTATGTCTTAGACTTTTAAAAAGATATCACTCTAATCATAATATTTTTAAAGGTGCAATTAGACTAAAAAATATATTTAGAAGTTAGCTCCAATCAAATAAAAAATGAGAAAGGGGTAATTTAATCTTTTTATTGGATCAATTGTACAACTAAAAAATTTAGGGTATTGATTTGCGCATTTCTATAACTCTAAGATAAAGTGAACATGATTTATAGCTCATAAGTGATAAAGTAATTTTTCCTTAACCCCTTGTTGAGATGGATAGAAAATAGGAGAGAGAGAAATAGGTAAAAAAGATAATAAAAATACGCATAAAAAATGTTGATAACTGGGTTCAAAATATTTATCTTGTTTAAAAAATCAATTAGAATAATTTCAGTAAAAATATATATTTTAATTTATGTCTTCTATATTGTTTTGATTTCTGTTTTTGATTTTCTTTGTATATAAGATAATCGTATCATGAATCTAAATTAACAGATTCTGCCTATTCTAAATGACTTTAATCCTTGTGTATTACTCCAAGTAGATACTCAATATTGCAAAGATAGTTGCATTGTTTATGAAATTATGTATGATTAAGCGTTCCAAATTATATATGAAATTACATATGGATACGTGGTAGTATCAATGGAAACCACTAAAGAAATTATTTCAAATTGATTCATTGTCAAATGTGATCTTTCATCATTAATTAAAGTGATGAGATCCATACATAATATAAGTAACAAATAAATTGATAATAAAAAATAACACTTAACAATAAATTAAATTGAGATAATTCATTCTTTTATTTATATATATAATGAACAAAAATGCTACATGTACACCCAATTTTATACACTCATGCATACACAATTAATAATGCACAAACTTTATTCTCATGAGTGCACAAACATTACAAACTTATAGATGATATTCTCAATTATACTTAATTAAGTACACAAACATTACATGCATTAAAACACAAACTTTATGTATATAAGTATAGGGTGTATGTATGGTGTATATTTTTTGGTGTACGTATAGCAGGACTCATATATAAATGATCATACAATTCATCACATCTCATTTTTGACTAGTGAAGCTTTCACAGGAAATTTTTTCCGAACCCAATCTAGATAACCTCCTCCCATGTTGTTCACATCCTTATAACCCTGCCAAATATTATACACATCAAGTTAATCCAAGGAGGGGGAAAAAACAAGGCAAGCTAGAAGAGTTTCATTGTTTGAGTTCATTTTTTAGGACATAAATTGATATACTAATAGATGGATTTTATCTGACATTTTTATACTTTATAATTGAGCATTACAGTTTAAAATTATGTAATTTTGATGGCTAATTGATAAAATTCGCATAATTGTCCTTTTATAAGCATAATTGAGAAAATTATAGTTTAAGCATCATTTTTAAATTATTTTTAATTATCTCGAGTAACCTATGCGTTTAACATCTTATATTTGAGTTGTTAGAATCACAGGTAATCAAGTGTTGGTGCAAGAAGGGGAACAAAAGGAGCAAGGGATAGAAGAAAAGAGTCAATTGTGAGTCAATGGAGCATTGCGCGCGAGACTTAAGAAGTCTAAGTGTCTTGCACGAGTTAAAGCAAACAAAGAACAAGGATTGACACTCTGGAGGGCGTCTCGCATGAGGCACATATACGTCTTGCGCGAGACACATATACATCTCGCGCGAGACATGTCAAATAGGAAGTCAATAATTTGATTCTTGAAGAGTGTCTCGTGCGAGACACAATGCAACTCGCACGAGACACGATCGTCAGTTTAAAAGCCTATGTTGTGACCCCAAAAAGTTATGAATAGACATAAGATGAATACAATTGAGACGACCTCTTATATCAGCTCTCAGCTGCTCTTAGGATTAGGTTTCTACACAGTCTTTCCTTTTATTTTTCAGCATCTTATTATTAATGTTAGTGATGCTTTATTAGTTTTGTCTCGTTCATAGGTTGTTGGCACTCTCGCGATCGCGTACAAGTTTCTTTGTGATTTGACTCGTCTTTCTTATTTATTAATTCAGGTTTCACATTTATTTTCAAATCTATTCTTCTTCTCCCTTTAATTTATTTATTGTGCGTTTTTATCCTCCACACATGAAGGCTTAGTTTCCTTAATATTTTGTATGCAGTAACTCTAGATTAGGATTAATTAGAGGTTCTTGAGCCTAATGTTTGTTCATGAATTGTTCCACGCCTGATTAGTAATATAGTGATTGCATGTTATTGGCTATGATTGATTCTGGGTTAATAGATCTTGACGATCTTATGATTTATTGATTTAAGATTTGGGAACTTTTAGAGAACTAATTAGATCTAATTAGGTTGTGCAATTGGAACATAGATGATATGGGTTTTAAATGCTAAGATCTTAGCAATTAATTCCTATATTAATTAATGCTTAGGAGATTGACTATCGTAGTCTCTTAGGTGAATTGCATGTTAGTTAGAGATTCCAACTACAAACAACATCCCCTTCTATGAATAATTGATTAGGAACCAATGATAATTAATCATTGATCTAGAAACATTGTATGCAAGATATTGATTTTTATTATTGTTGATTCACTTTTGTTTTGCTTTCCTTTTAATTCAAATTTGTCAAATCAAACCCCCCAATTTAATTGAACTTGTAATTAGCTTTCGAATTGCTTTCTTGAGAGACAACCTAAGTTAGCTCCCTTTACTACGTTTATTTAGGGTTTAATTTAGTTTTATAAATTATTATTTGATCACACACTAGAATTAACAACATTTGGGTGTGTGTTAGATACCAATTCTTAAATCAAGTGTACGGTTCAATTAATAGTGTGAGACTTACGTAAAATACTTTTGTCTTTAAAAACATTTAACTATCTTAAGGTTTAGCTAAGAAGTGTTCTAAGAGCGATAAATCCTTAGATGCTCATAGAATGCATACTTCATGAGCATTCACAATCATTGATTATTACTATTTTGTATTTTTTTATACATTTTAAATTCAAATCAATGGTTATTGATGCTCATGGAATGCACATTAAATGTGCTCCATGAACACCCAAGTATTTCTCTCTAAGAGCACTTGTTAAAAAATTTGGGCATTTTCAATGCAATGAATGCATTAAAAGCTTAAAAAACATACACTTTCAATAAAACACTTTTTACTTTAAACTTTTTAACAAATGACCCTAAAACACTTGTTAGCTTTTCCATTATCTTGAAATTGAGCAGAATTTAGATTATGTTTCCAATTCTATATCTCCACAAGTAATTTTTTTTTCTCTTTCTTATCTCCACTTTAATAAAATATAAAATATACATGAATTTTCTATCATCATATCTCTCTTTTATTATGTTCTTGGTAGACCAAACACTAACTTAAAGAATATATAACTTACCTCAGCCAACATATCAGCAGTAGCATAAAGAGACCTCACCCCACTTTGACAACCCTGAAAACACATGTAGAAGGAAGAATTCACAAAAGAAATTCGCAGGCAATAACTACTAGCACTAATCTATAATAAGGTAGAAGGTCAAAGTTTTCCATTAATTATAAATTTAAAAAATTAATCAGCACCGGATAAGTTTAGGTTTGACACTTATTTTTTATAAGTAAATTTTGGGTTTGAGTCTTGTAAATAAAAATGAATAATGCTAAAAAAACTTTATTCTATAATAGATCAACTAAGTTCGAACTAGATTAGGAGAAGCTCAATGAACTTTTGATACTAGCAATTTTGATAAAAAAAATTTAAAAATTTATTAACCAAAAAAAATAAAATCAAAGTTACCACAATGAGGTGATCTTCTTTCTTGAAAGCAGACGAAACCTCCTTCATAAACTCTTGGTTCTTCACCCTACCTGTTCTCCAAAATCACATTGCTTCATATCTCAACAAAAGAATCTATAAAAGCTTGTTATCCTAAATAAAGAATATTTAGGGTATGTTTGGTTTGATTTTCTATTTTTTATTTTTAATTTATTTCTTATTTTTTAGGATATTATGAAAGAAATAATTATAATAATTTTTTTTTGTTGTCGTTGTTCCCTTTACAAAATTAAAAAAAAAAATTGAAAGCAAAAACAAAAAAACGAAAACAAAAACCAAAAGTTGATCCTAAAATTCCTTTTTTCCCCTTACAAATATCTTTCTATTAAACACAATTATGTTAGAGTAATGTAAACATTTAAATATTAACAACTCTATTAATTGAGATTCAAACCGTAATTTACCGAATTGTGGTGAGTTATTCTTTTACGACTTGACCTAACCTCACTGTTCAAAATTGGTTTTTAAAAAAAGAAAAGAAAAAAAAAAATCATTACCCTCTGGTGTATTGAACATGTAGGGAATGTTAATGATCTTCTCTGCATCCACATGCTCTTTTTGGAACTCTTCCGCAGTCCTACATATTAATTAGCAAAACTAAAGAAATAAGTATCATGAATTAAAACTCATAAAATTCAAAGAGACCTTAGATGACAAAAACCAAGAAATAATTTCCTAAATTCTCAAAGTAAGATTCCACCCAATTCACCTGGCTCCATCTGTTCAGGTTTAAGAGTGATAGATGCATGCAATATATCTTATCCGCAAACATAAACTATTTTAAGAATTCAAACTCATGTCTTATGTTTGCGTTAGATACCTGAGATAGATCATGGAACAAAAATTAAGAAAATTATTGTCCCTCCAGAGTCTAATTCTATGTCCCTCATGCAAAAAAATTTATGTACCCTTAGTTCTCACTTCAATTAGATGTAAAAAATGCAAGAATTTCTATTTTTATATCTCTATCCTTTGTCCTGACATACCAATCACACAAGCTATAAATCACAAGATGACAAAGAAATTACAAACAGGTTTTCATACCTTACATCCAAATAAACATATCCGGTCTTGATCCAACCCTTGGCTGCAACAACATCAACGGTGACAACCTCTGCCTTTGAGCTACATAACACAAAAACAACAAAGAACAAGAACAACATTTAGATGTCATTTAATGGAATTCACACACAATGTAATCGATTTAAAATTGTATATTTTTCCTTTTTCGCTTTAAATGATATAAGTCCCAAAAACTTTATGATAACTATAAGTATAAACTATGCTTAATACTGTAATTGGGATTATGAAATTGTAAGATAGCTAGTTAAGCCGACATAATGTGTAAGAAGAGAAGTAATCTTGAAACCTTTCAGGTCCAATTGAACCCATGGCAGTTAAAGAGGAGCTATATCTCTAATATATGTACAGATTGAAAGAAAAGGGTGAATAAGGATGATATATATATATATATATATATATATATAGTGAAAATGCAACTTCTGCTGCACCTGGACCGATAATGATGATATAGTGATAATGAAATTGGAAAGTTTATAGTACTATATGTGGATAGGTTGGGTGTGGGGTGATGGCTGATGTTTACACAAATAATAAGAAGACAACGATTTCTGATAAAATAAATAAATAGGAAGATAGATAACGAAATGAAATGAAAAGGCAAACAATAGCGGTTGAATTGCGTGACGCGTCAGATACTCAGATTAGTTGCGGAGTGTGTCGGATTCCACGTACATGGGGCATTTAAATTAGAAGTAAAATATCATTTTCTTTTTTTTTTTTTGAAATTGACAATTTTTATTAATTTTCTCTTTAAACTTTTAAAATCATGACAATTATTTTTGAAATTGCGAAAGTTCATTGAGTTCATCTTGGGATTAAGGTAATAACAGGGAGCAATGTTGATCAATATTTAAGAGTTTTAGAGATAATTTTCATGATTTTAAAAGTTTAGGGACAACATTGATAGAAATTATGAATTTTAGAGATGAAAATGACGTTTTAGTCTTAAATTATGGTGAACCTTCCCATTCGTTTATGGGGTTGTCAATGTTGATCAATTGTATTTAATCACCGATGCAACATCTTGATCAGGACTTGAGGGGAGGCTAGGCTCAGTAACTTCCTCCTTTGGCGGACTAGTATTTGCCCTTTGTATGCACCAAAAGCACTTTGGCTTGAAATTGGTGTGATGGATTTGATCCTTGCAGTGTTGAATTATCAGAAGTACCATCTTTACTTGGAAAATAAGAAGCAAGCTTGATTTGTTACATTTTTTAGCTACAAAGCAGAGTATCAAATATCTTGATGCATTAGCTCTATTCAGATTCAAATTATTGTTATTTATGCTCTTGGATATGATATTAAACTTGGTCAAAATTAGTAGCATTCCATTTAATTCTTTTTTGGGTTGAACTATTTATAAAAGATTTTGTAGTCTTAATAATTCTTTTAATTAGGTTCTTATAATATAAAATTTTGTAATTAGGTTCGTATATGGATAAATGTTAATTTAACGATAAAAATACAATTTATATAGACAATCATAAAAGACAAAACATCAGATACTCAATACTATATGAGTTCACTCTCTTTTTTCATACTTATGTTTTGTCTTTTGTAATTGTCTGTACAGATCGCATTTCAATTATCAAATTAGCATTTCTCTTCGTATATATTTACATTTTTGCAAATAAGTCCTGAAGTCCTGATTCAAAATGGATAGGTAGAGCAGTAATATAGATTTAGATTAAATATAAAGTGTTGTTGGGAGCATGAGAGTATGCCAACAAAAAAATGGAGAAAGCAAGTATATAATAAAACCTTCAATGGCAATTAATGTTGTGGTGCATGTTGCACCTAAATTTACACATCACAATATCTATACTACCTTAATTTTCTCTCTCTTATTACTTTATTAGGTCTCGGGCTCATATAACGGTATGAGACCGTTGTAACATTGTTCAAAATAAAAGTACTTTTAAACATAAAATTATCCCATAATTTTAAAGTAAATTAATATATTTTGAGAAAAATAATGTTTTATTAAATTAAAAGTATGACTTTTTTTTTTAATTTTAAAACTTAATTTAAAAAGTAAACTTAAATTTTATAAGCTAAAAACAAATTAAACAAAATAAGTATTATTTAAATTCATTTCCAATTAACCAACCTTAAGTTTTGTAACATCTAAATTAATAACTAAACAAACACTATATAAAAAATTAAAAGAAACGAGTATTGAAATAACTTTTAATTTTATTTTTCTAGCAAACACACCGCAGCATTTTTGCTTTCGTGGCTTAAACCTTGATTCGAGCACTCATGGCAGAAGACGACGCCGCAACCCTGCCATTGCCACAAGGTTTCCTTCACTTCCTTGAAGCCAATGGCATCGACCCTTCCATTTACACTGCAATCGATTCCACCCCTCGATTCATTCGGTAACCCCCAATTTCTCACTATTTCTTTGCTATTCTTTCATGCCAGTTTTCTTATTATTATTATTATTATTTTTTCTTTTTTGTGTTGGAAAGGTTGAAACCTGGTTTCGAAGCTTGCGTTGAAGAGGTTGAAGCAGAGGTGAATTGCAAGCTCAAAAGAGTGGAATGGTTGCAAGGGTTTTACTCTCTTCCACCTCATATTCAAATTGCTGGTTCTAGGGCTTACCAAGAAGGGAAGGTAAGTGAACAAGGGGTTTTTTTCACTAACTCTGTTTCAAAGTTTTTGTTTACTGGTTGTGCGGTTTACTTGATGCTTGAGCTATTTTGGAGATTTATAAATATTATTTTTTTAAATGTGATTATTTATTGGGTTGTTTCAGATATATGGAATTGATGCATCTTCAGGAGCTGCTGTTATGGCTTTGAATGTATCACCAGGGGATCATGTTCTTGACCTATGTGCTGCTCCTGGTACACATTTTTTTTCCTCTCTTCAATTGTACTACTTTTTTCATTCTTCTAGTTTATGTAACTAAAATGTTAAAAATCTATATAAAAAGTAAATCTTAATGTGTTTCATTGAGTAAGATTTACTTTGGGGGTAGAGGAAGACTCAGAAACACCATAGGTGAAAGAAAGAGATTTGGATTTTAATGGTCTGAATGTAGACATAATTTACGATAGGACCCTGTGTCGTCATCTGATTCATGTTGGTTGTGGGACAATCAACAATGCTTAGTTCTTCTTGTTGCTGAAGTAAGATTTGTTTTCGGGTGAAATTTTATAAAGTTGTTCAAGTCCCAAGTATGATTTTACATGTATGCTTCCCCCCTTTTTGGAAGTTGCTGTAGTTGAAGGAAAACTTTTGTATGTAAACTTTCAATTTGCTAGTCATGATTATGATGGTTGTCCTTCAAATTTAATTTTCAGGTGCTAAACTTTGCATGATACTTGACCTTCTTGGCGATTCAGGTTCTGTGACCGGAGTAGATGTTGCAAGGCATCGCTTGGCAGCGTGTAGAACGATGCTGCAGAAATATGCACTGGGTGATCGATGCAGGCTTTTTGTTGCTGATGGAACAGTGTTTTCTGTTATTCCTGTGGGATTTCGATCTGACTGTAAATCATGTAATTGTAGTCTTAAGTTGGAATAGAGATGGTCAATCTTGGAATGCTATACTCATATACTGCAAATTTAGCATCATACTTATTACCCATTATTACTTGTTTCTGAAACGTTTTCATTCTATCTAGTATCAAACAGTTGAATCTGGATTGGAAGAGAAAGAGGACGTGTTCAAGGAGTGGACCTCACGAAGACCATGGAAAGAGAGGAGAAGGGAAAATAAAAGTGGTGCTCCACAATTGGCATCTAGGTCTCAGCCGCCTGAACTCATATATTACGGACGGTGCTCTGGAGTTGTTGGTATCACTAAAGGAGAGTTATATAAGACTGTATCTGACATTGAGATGGGAAGTAATGGCTATGACAAGGTAACTAATACTTTCCTTTGAATTTATCTTGCCTAGTTATTTGCATTCCTCTACCCTGAAAAACTATTGGGGTTTGATGCAGATCCTTGTGGATGCGGAGTGCACTCATGATGGTTCAGTTAAACATATTCAAAAGTTTGAACATTGGGGCTGGAGAACTCTTCAACGCCGTGTACTAGATGCAGAGAGGACTGATAACTTACATGTTCTACAGGCAATGGCTCATTTATCCACTCACTCTTTTACTCACACACATTCTGACACAAAAAGTACATCTGAGAAGGATTATCGCTGAATATGTGATGATTGATTACATAATGCATGACTATTGATGGTGTTGGTATCTAACAGTTTTTGATGTGGATAGAAAACCTTCTAAGAGATAACCAAGTTATCAATGGTGAACTGAGGTGTCCTTTGGAATGTTCACACCTGTAAAATGTGAATATCTGAGCTTAAGTGATCAAGCATGGAGACACATGGAAGGATATATAACTGATCTGATTGGCTGATATATGTTTATGGTTAAGTAGTTGAAACAAGCCAACTTGATTTACTTGTATAGAGATAACTAGGACAATTTACACATGATCACTAGAAAACTAGGAGGAGGATTTTACATTAGTTTAAAGCTACGCACTTGCGATTCTGGTATGTTACACGGAAAGAATTGTATAGGCTGGAGTAGAAAAACATAAGTCCTTTAAAGCATTGTAGTAAAACTGATGGACAATATGACAGTTTCTCATTGTTTGCCTTATTTGAACGCAAAATAAAACTATGTAATTTCTGAAATATATATTTGAGATTGTTCGTATTGCCACGTTCAGCATAAGTCCCACATAGTTAAGGCTGTAAATATATTGTTGTGACCCTCGTATACCTTTTGTTCCTTTGCTACAGTTGAATCTTCTCACTAACGGCTTCAGACTACTAAAAGTTGGAGGGTCACTTGTTTACAGCACTTGCAGGTACCTTGTAATTTTTAAGTTCTTTGTTCTTTTAAATGCAGTGAATATACATGCACACACTATCATTAATATCATGTGATTTAATGTCGCAAATACCTTTTATTTGGTTAGCTTAACTCTAGCTCAGAATGAAGATGTGGTGGAACAGTTCTTGAAGGAAAACGTAACCGCCGGTAGGATGTTCATGCTTCTATTTATTTCCTGCGTTAAAACCATGTCTGAAGCGTCAACTATTTCTTTTTGTCAATTGTCATCTTCTTGTCCATATATGTAATATGATTAGCAGCCTTGTTTTGCATATTTGTTGTCTAATGTTATGTGCTTACCTTGTAGAAGTTCCCCATTATCAAATACGTAATCCCTTTTTTTTAGATCAAGGGTAGGGGGATGGGTTGTTTTGAGAATTGAACCTAGGTGCAGATCAATGAGGCTATTCAATTTTACCACTATGCTTTGAGCATCGACCACGGCTGCGTACACCTACCCTCTCAGAACCCAATAGGCGGGAGCTCGTGCACTGGGCTGCCTCGAGCCTCAACCACGATACATCATGCCTCTGCCTCATATTTTATTTAGCCCTCCTTCCCCCTGTCCATCTCTTCTTTGTGGAGAGTAACCAAAAGTTCTGGTTGAATGGACAATTGCCGCTGATCACAAAACTATCAAAACTTTAGCTGGTGGACCTTTCATGGCTGAAGTTTGTGCTATTGGTGCAGTAACAGGCTAGAGGTGTTTAAATTTCATAATGATTTGAGGCCATAATTTTAAGTAGTTATCCTTGGATTGTAAATACATGGTATTTCCTTTTTTGTTTTGGAGAAATTATTAGGTGCTCACGGAGCGTTAGGTAAAATTATACTATGACCACTTGTATAGTGACATTTCAGTTTCAAGTGATAGTTAGTGGTAGGTTCTCTCACTACATGAAGTTGATATGTCACTTTACAAATGGTCCTAACGTAATCTTATTTAACGCTCTACGAACACTTAATAATTTATCTGTCTTGCTAAATAGTTAATGGTTATCGTCCCTGATTTGTTTGTTTCTTCTCTTTCTCTTTGTTTTTGTTTTGACAACTATTATTTATATCTACACAGTGTTGACAGAGATAGATGCTGCCAGAAATTGGCCTTGCAAAGGTGGTGGGATACCAAAAACATGGCGATTTGACCCGTTAACATCACAAACTAGTGGACTCTTTGTAGCCAAGTTCACAAAAGTAGTTATTTGATCTTCCTGTTTTTTCCTCAGAGAAAAAAGGGATATATATCTTTTAAATTGCAAAATAGGTTTAGATATACTCCAAATGTATTAGTAACTTTCATACAACAGATAATTTGTTTTATTATGTTATCTATGTTATAGTGACTATTATTATGTAGCTAATTCACTCAAACGAAATTAAATTATCTTGTAAACATTGTTATCGGCTTGTGCTTATTGCATTACAAACACCACATGTAGTAAACGTTGTCACATTTTGTTAAACGTAATACAAAAATGCGTTGCACCATAGAATCTTGGATTTATATGTAGCAGACTTTGATAGCCTTTTTCATGAAGACAGCTAAGTGTGCTTTTGGTTTAAATTTGCAAGTTTGCTTAAAATGATTTATGTTGGGATATTTTCAATGAAATAATAATTTTGACTGGAGTAACGCCATTTGAATAGTGTTGGTTAAATCTCAAATTGAACTTCACACCACATGCTTAAGAGATTCAAACTCGAACAAATAACTTGGTGTTGTTGTAATATATGGTATTATTGTAGCTCTTGAGGTTATCTGTGACACATTTTTATGAGAGATTTTTGATAGACACAATTTTAATAATAACTCATTCTTAGACACAAGGTTATCAAATTCGAGAATTTAAGTAAACTCGTGAAGTTTTGGCAAACTCGACTCGTAAACTCGTAGGTCGTACATACGTAAAAAAATGTTATAAGCAATATAATTATGAATTAAACTTATTAAATATTGTATTTATAATTAAAATTGAATATGTTAACTTTAAATTAAATTAATGAAAGAAATATCATAAAATACACTTTAATGCATGACACTTAATGGTTATGCCATATTTTATTCAGTATTTGTATTATTTATAGTTCAATAGACATAGTTCAATTATGATACATATATGAAATTAGCTAAATAAATTCAACATATATTATCTAATATAAACAATGTTAGGTAAGTACCTAACAAAGTTACAAAATGTGTACATTTTGAGGTAAACTAATAAACTTGTATCAATGTAGATTTTAACTTGTAAATTCTCTAGTAGAATCGAGAGTTTACTTAAACTAGTACGAGTTTACCAAAAAGAGTTTACATAAGTGTTAACTCGTTTTGTGTAGTAAAATCATAAACTCGTAAGAGTTTACGAGTTAACTCGAGAGTTTAACAACTATGTTTAAACATATTCATTAGGAGTGAACATGGGTTGGATCCGACCCAACCCAACCCGCTTGGGTCGGGTCGGCGGGTCAGATCCAATGGACCCGCCATATTATATGAGTTAAGTCTCAGGTCCTTACTTTTCAACCCGACCTAACCCGCGACCCGCCTATATATATTACTTCTAATTTTTAATTGTTAAAATATGGTTATTTTAAATTAAAAAATAGATTTTTTAATTTAAAAAATAGGTGTCTATTTTTTAAAAAATTAATAGCTTTTTTAATTAAAAAATATATTTTTTAAAAGAAATTGATTTTTTAAAAAAATTAGTTTTGTTTTTAAAAAAGGGAGGGTGGGTCACCTGTCTAACCCGACCTGACCCGGACGGGTGGCGGGTATGGCAAGTACCTGTAAAAATATGTCAATTTTATCCGACCCGACCCACCCGCTGATAGGTGAGTCGGATCGGTGACATGGGCGAGTCCTACCTAGCCCAACCCATGTTCATCCCCATTATTCATAAAAATACAAATTCTCTTAACTTTATTCAAGACATGAATACATGTGTATAGGTTTTCCCCCCTTTTTTTTATGTGTATGTAAAAAAGAGTGGTTAAAATTATGTCCATACAAAATCTTTTCCATCTATACTACTAACCTTAGTGATTTTTCTTACAATTTCCATAAAACAAGCATTGCACGGCATTTCTTTCTCTTTGGGTTTAGCACAAGGCATTACGTGACATATATTAGCAATTTACGTTGGTTAAGATTTTGGTAGGATCATTTTTAACTATTAAAACAATTAATTTTGAAAAAAATAATTAATATTTGAGAATGGATTTTGAATTTAAAAAGCAAGTTTAAAAAAACTAATGTGAGATACAAATAAAAAAGTTAAAATGTTCAGCTTTCAATAGAATTAATTTTAACCAAAGTACCTTTCCTTAAACAATAAAACAAACTCTTCACCCAAAAAAAAAGGAAAAAAGACAATAAAACAAACCAAACAGATTCCAGAATACGGAAATAAAAAATGTTGCAGTGTAGAAAAACACCCAATTGATTCTCTTCCATGTAAATTAATTAATTAACTAATTAATTTTGGACAAAGCAAAATTAGTTTTTATGAAACTGAGAGTTAGTAATTTAAATGATATCTCCCTTAATCTACTATCAAAAAATAACTTAAAGAAATCATATTCTACTTTTATTATAATGTGTCTAAACTAAAATTATATTTAACTCCAATAAACAAAAATTAGTTTTTATGAACAAATCAAACAGGCACTTCGCGTTTTCTTTCACCCCACAGATCTTCACTGTGCACTTGCTGACATGGCGCATAGTGATTGGACATTTATGAAAAAATAGACTGCACAATAACGCATCTGAAAACACACGCAGCGAAACCCTAGAACACGAAAATTGGGGATTTAGGGTTTCTTACTTTTCTCATTTTTCCCGATCCCTCGATTGATTTTGTTCGCGCGATAATGGAATCGGAAGGTAACCCTTTATTTCTCCCATGAACCCTTCAATTGATTGAATTTTACATTTTTTGTTGTTCTTAAAACAATAATTCAACATTTTTTTGTACCTTTGATCGTGTTTTAGGGCAAAAGGGTAACATAAACCCGTCAGCAATGCTAGCTTCCCTTCTTAGTAGGAGAGCCAAGCTTCACGATGAGCTTCGTAGCATTGAAAAGCAGGTAAAAATTTCAACCTTTGGCTTCTTTCGGGTTCGTTTCATTTCTTGTTGCTTCAAAAGGGAAAAACTGTTGTTTGCTTTTACCTTATTACTTTATTTTTTTTATGGTATTAAAAATTGTGCTTTTAATGCAATTCCATGCAATAGGATACAAATTTTGGGCAAAATGCCATTTAACCTTAAATTGGTCACTTCCTCTTTGCATCCTCTAATGTTCCTCAATAACAGTGTGTCATGTTAAGAGAAAAAAAAATACAAATTTTGTTATAATGTGATCCACCATTAGTTATATNATATATATATTTATTTTTTTTTCCTTTTATGCCTTTTTCTCTCATAACGTGACGCTGTCTTGTTATGATGAATATGGTAGGTTATTAATCCCATTACTTTCTCAACAATTCCGTGATCATGTTCGCGCAATTATATTCCACGTTCTATTGTAAATTGTGTTTCTTGTTGAGTTGGGCATGCAGTTATATGCACTTTTGGTGCAATATATGCTCAGATCACATGCTTGTGTTCACCAAACTTGAAATGACTTGAAAAGTTAAGTTCTTTAGAGGACCCTTCACATAATTTCTAGCTATAAGGGGTTGACATTTTGCCCTTTACACAGGTTTATGATATGGAGACAAGTTATTTACAGGATCCTGGCCAATGTGGCAATGTATTAAAAGGATTTGACGGGTTCCTGTCTTCATCAAAGAACACTGCATTGTATGGAGTTTCTTCTCTCTGGCTTTCTTTTTCTTTTTGTTTTGACTTTTGAAATAATCATAATTTTTTGTTTTAGTTGTTTTTGTTGTATGTTGACTGCTAAATTCCACACAATCTCCATCTGAAGTAGATGACATGGTGTGCTGTCTATTATTAATTATTATTTTCTTATTATAAAATTATCTGTGTCTGTCCACTCTCAAGTATCAAAGTCTTGAATGAGTTTTATGTGAGATATGAAGTCAATTATAGTCTGGCTAATGCTTCTTGTTGATGTTTGTTTGGCTTTGGTTAATATAATTTCTTCATGGCAGCTTGAAGCGGTCCAGAAAGTTTCAGCCCGATGATAGGCTCTTTTCTTTATCTTCGGTGACCTCTCCAGCGGTGTGTTTCTGATACAGTGATAAGCTTCAACCCAGGAATAGAAAAAAGAATGTCCACTTGTGAGCACTTAGTAATAAGACTGACTTAGGAAGAATTGAACATGATTTCGTACTGTTTGTTTCTTCAGCTTTTGCATCCTTATAAAAGTAGTCATAGTGCTCTCATGTGACTTCCGTAACTGTTTTGCATGTTAATCTTCAGGGGAGATAAAAGAGGTTGGAGGCATCAGTTTTCCAACATTGTTGAACTACTTTTCATCTGATATTCTATGCTACCTTTCTTTAATATGTCCTATTGGCATAATAAATCCTAAACATATCAGCATAATAAAACTTGGAATTTCAGCAAAGAATGCCTGATCTGATGGTTCCATTTTAATCACTTTAAAACTGAAAATATTTTAGGGGCAACTTTTATGGAAAGGTTAAATTATAAGCGAAGCTTAGATTTTCCTCCTGAACCCTTAGTTATATGATTGTTCTATATTTGGTGTTTGACACAACTAGTACATGAAACTACAAACATTTATGCTTTCAGCAGTCTATTTCCTGTTGACAAGAGAAACTGAATGTTTTACATGAGATTAGCTTGGATCTGGCATTTGATTCCAACTTTCGATATAAATTTCAACTTGGTAAAACCTAGCTCTCCACTGAGGATCTTTTCTGGGCATGATCCTTCTTTCTGTTTCACACCCCTTACATACAATAAATAAATCAGCGTCTTATGTTTTCTTTCCGTCTAGTGTATTTATTCTTGATCCATTTTTTAAGTATTGCCATCTTTTTACAAGTAGGTTATTTCTGACATGTAACATTTCATCTGGTTATTACAGGCAGAAGAGCTTGCAGCTGGACGAGATGGTGAGTTCAGAGAACTGAACACTTCAATAGCTTTCCTGACACGAATTTTGTTTTGCCTACTCATTGTATTTCTTGTTGGTTTCAGATGGGAGATCTGATTTCGGTCCTGGTCGTTCAAAAGGTGGAGGAATTTATGCAAATGGGCAGTAAGCACTCCGCCAAAGCGTCTTTGATTTTAACCTCGTTGAATTATACATTTTTTAGTTTGTAGAAATTTGTTACAAATATTGGCAATTATTATATAAAGAACACTTTGCTGGATGAGCTAACATAAGTGCATGTATCTCATAGGGGTAAACCAAAGAAGGGAAGAGGTGCGCCACGAGACGCAAAGAGAATAAGGGTTTCAAGTGAACAAGATTTTGATTATGAAGATGATCCTGACTTGACATTGTGATTGAAAATGTTGGTGCAATTTTCTGTTAATTAAATCTAGTGGGATGTAAGAAGCCTGGAAGAATATGTTTTGATAGTGAAAGGATGTGTAGCTAGTGCTCTCTGTCTGCATTTTGTGTACATATTGTTTTAAGTCTCCAGTTCTTGTAGTTGTGGATTTTGTACTTTTGGGTGAACAATGCCCATGTAATCATTGCTTAATAAAGGCATGAGTGATATCTTCTGTTGCAACTGTTGAAAGGTTGTGTTATGGTAAATTTTTCTGTGCACAATTTTTTTCTTGGTCAAGTTTATGATTGTTATTTCTAGCATTATTTGTTAAAGGGGGAATGGTTTGTACATAGACAAATTTCCCTGCAAAAACGATACATACTCTAATGTGTCAAGAATAATGGCATGTGTGCTGTATTTCTTTTTTCTTTGGGGGTATGTATAACACAACTCCGTTAAACTGTTTAGTGCTATGACCCTGTACGAAACTAACAAGGAGTGAACTCTTTTCAGTTCTAATTTGGGATGAAATTGGGATCGGAACTAATTTGATGCATTTTGAAAAACTTAGGGACTAAATTAATGTCTTTAGGATAGTTTGTTATGTGTAGGCATTCATGTAGCATGTCTACGTGGCACTTAATGTGCCACATCAATGGCCGTTAGTGCCCTTAGACTGCCACTTAACCTTGAGGAAAAACTTGATAGATATTTGTCAATTTTGGGGATGAGTTGTCCTATTTTGAAAGTTTGGAGATTAATTTGTTTGTGTCAACCCTGGAAATGAAAAATAACGGTTTACTCATTTTTTTGATTAAAGAAAACATTGAGATAATGATTTAATGTATGGAAAGGGTGTGAAGGGAAACGATAGATGGATAATTTATATATAACTTGAAATCGACGGATAAATCTAAGCTAATCTCATTTAAAATATTGAGTACAATCTTATTTAAATCTCAAAAATACATCTGTAGTTATATTAATTCTTCAAATATTATTGTTACAAATTTTCTTTAACCCTTCTTTTTTGGTTTAGAAATAAAAATAACTTGCAGGAGAAGCAGAAATTTCAGAAGGAAAAAAAAACCATGCAAATATTTACTTTTGATGCATCGCCAATTTTACACAAATATTTAATTATATCTTGTTGCCAAGGCACGTTAGCACAAGTGAAAGGAATCTGTGTCCCTTTACCACCATCTCTCAGATTTAAATAGATTTAAATCCGTAGTAGTGCGATGAGAATGAAAAGAATTTTCTTGAGAGACCTCCCCCCAGTTTATATTGGACAATAAGTCAAGGGATTAACCACTACCACTCCACCAGTGAGTCAATGAATATCCTGAGAAACAAAAAAGAAAAAGAAAAATAAAAATTTAATCATGTATAACTAAATTAGTTCAACCACTTCTCAAATTCGCTTATATAAAAACTTATCTAAAATGGTAAATTGTTAGTTACATAAACATTTTTTTATTCTCATAGGTAGGTGAGAGCCGAATCCCCAAACTCATGGTCATATAATTGGATGATATATTGCTTCAAAATTAATCTCAATATTTATCATGCAGAAAAATAAATGTCTTACTATTTTGTTCAAACTTTATAAAAACACCTTAAAATAAGCTTTCTCATGCAATGTATATTGCCAAGAAACTAGTCCAAATACGAAGTGTCGCCTAAAATCTCGTGAGCCACGAGAACAGTCAAATCCTAGTCATCAAATGATAGGTCCGAAATAGTGCAACGTGGCAGTAACATTTTTCATAAATAATTAATTCGTCGTAAATTAATTGTTGTTTTTAATTTTTTTTTATTTTTATGCTAAATTAATATATTTGAATATAATTATATCTAGATATATCAATTAGGACACAATTATCTTATATTAATTTGAGACATTTAACGTGAAGTGGAAAGATTGTCAAAAATTATTATTTATATTAGTGGATTTTGGCAAACATTTTGATTATTAATTGTGATTATTAAATGTAAATAGCAATTAGAAATGAAGAGAAGAGATATTTTAGGGTAATTATTCTTGCAAACTTAGGCTATTTTTGTAAACTCAAATTTGCTAACTCAGCGCACTCTTAATTGTCTTACCATAACCACTCACGCATCTCAAATATAATAATATCTGAAATAATCGCAAATCAAATAACCGTTCTGCACATTCTCTCTCAATTTGACTCTGGAGATTTTGTTTTTTCTTTTTTTTTTTGTTTTCACTAATCACAGTAGTTGTGTCTAAGCATGTAAAAAACACAGACATAACCATGATAGATAACGAGACATAACCTGTTATTAAACTCAGACACAAACCTTTGGTGAAAACAGACACAACAACAAAGTAAAAGACCTAACCTTTTTGTTGTTTGAGACAACCAGTTTAAATAAACAGACACAACCTTTTTGTAAACAATCTAACCATTCTATATATATATATATATATATATATATATAAAGCTTTTGGTGAAAACAAACACAACCTTACTAAAGTAAAAGACCTAACATTTTTGTTATTTAGGACATAACCAGTTTAAATAAACAGACACAATCTTTTATTATAATCAGACACAACCTTTTTCGTAAACTCAGACATAACCTTATTAAACAATATGACATAACCGTTATATATATATATATATAGACACACACACAACAGAAGAAAGTATTTGATAAATTTTGCACATAAAAATAGATAAAACGAAAGATAAACAGAGGAACGCATGAAGAAATAATTAGGACGCAAGAGCCCTTGAAGGAGAAAAGTTGTGGGAGAGCGAAAATGTGAAAGGTGAGAAAAACGGTTCCACTGTGATCGAGACACTGTGGGTAGTTATTGCCTCAGGTATGCACTAGGTGTACAATAACTTGATGTGCAATAATCACGACTCTTTTTTTTAAGGATGAGAAATGAGAAGAAAATATTTACAAATGAAACAAATTTAATGAAGATGAGAATGAAAAAGAGTTCAAAGGTAAGAAGTGTAGCTAGAACCAATGAATGATAAAAGAGAGATGTGAATAGAAGTTAGTAGGAGAAGTTAAGAAATTGAGTAGGTAACATGAGTTTACCTTATTATCCAATAAATTATTTTAATATTAAATATAATTAAAGATGAAAAATGACATGTAAAGTTGGACACCAAAAATAGTTTTTTTCCTGAATCTTTTTATATAATGTATAGATAATCACTATTTTTTATTAGATATTTATGTAATATTGATTTTTTTAACACAATTTTTTTTAATAATTTTACATATTATTATTTTCACTTTTAATATAATCACATACGTGCGCGCGCACACACACACATATATATATATATATATGAAGCAACATATTTTTCTTATGACTTTTCTATTTTTGAACGCTGAGCATGAAAATTCAAAACAAAAACAGTGCTCAAATGAATTTGCCTTAGTTCTTGATCAAGATTCAAATCCAACCAAGAGAAGAAAAAGACAAAGAATACACCTAGAAAGTAGTCAAACTTTTACACCGGTTGAAAACAACACCAAAAGAAGACAGTTCAGTTACCGATGACTTTTGTGTTCTATAGCTCATCTCTTATATGACAAACATGCAAATACCGATTAGGATTTTCTTAAACAAATACCCATTAACAAAACATATATTATAATTTTGTATTAAAATAATATTAAAATTATCTATTTTCAATGACATTGCATAATTAATTTATTATTTTTTTACTTCTTTAACAATATTAGTAATATTAGCCGTGGTTGATTGATTTAAATGATTTTACATTCGTAATAAACTAACTCAAATTTAAATTAATAACTTGAGATTCAATAATCATGGTTTAAATTAAACACCACTTCTACGATATTTATAATGTTATAAATTTGATATATTTTTAATTTAATAGATCTAGTCAATTAATTGACTAAATATACTAATTTATGAATATATTCCCTAGGTTCATTTTAAGTGTTACTTTAGCTAATATTAAGAAATATAAAAATAATAATTATTTAAAGAGTAATTTTACTAAAATACTTTTAATTAATTTGGTTAAAATATTTTATAGTGAAGAGAGAAATATAGACAATATTGATAAGTTACTATTTTTAAGACTAATAAATTAAGGGTACAATTATAAACATATATAACAATAAATTTTGCTTTAAAAAGTGAGAATAACACATAATTAAAATAAAATTGACTAAAGTGACCGATATTATGAAACAAAATGAGTAATTTTTAGTAGAATTGACTCACTTAATCAATCTTTTATTCATATATTATCATAACTTTGAGTTTGATTTTTTATTTTCTTTGTTCATGAGTACTACATCTCTTTTATAATATCAGTCTATTTTATATTTTAAGTTTATTCACAATTTAATGTATGTGAACATAATTATTTCTAAATATATTATAACATGAGCGACCCTAAATAAAAAAAAAATAGACTAATATTATAGAACATAGAGAAAAATTTATAAATACCTCTATATAAGTGCGTGTGATGACTAATGACCGATGAGCAAAGAGACCTCGACAGACCTTCTCTTCAACCTAAGTTTTATCATAAAAAAATAGATTAAATGACTAATATTATTATATGAATCACAAATGTCCACAATATGGTTTATGAAAAAGAAAGAAAACAAAATTCCAACCTTTAACATAAAGGAGCTTCAGTTTCACATAGACACATAGTAAATAAAAAATGGCTGGTGATGAACACGAAATCGACGCACCTCTAAGTATGCAGCTACCTTCAAAACTTTCTCCGTCTTTCTCGCTTATTTTCCCTCCTTCCAAACAGCACTAAATCATTCAATTTTCTTCTTCTTTTCAGTTAAAAAACGCAGCAACAACCGCGCATCCGGTAATTCAGGCGCTAATTCCACCTCGCCGGAAAATTCGCCGGAGGACGAAAACGAAAATTCGCCGATCGAGCAGGTTTCGCTGACGGTTCCGGTCAACGACGATCCCTCCCTTCCGGTCTTCACCTTCCGGACATGGATCCTCGGAACCCTAGCGTGCGTGCTCCTCTCGTTCCTGAACCAGTTCTTCGGTTACCGGCGGGAGCCGCTGACGGTGACGGCGATCTCGGCGCAGATCGCGGTGGTTCCGGTGGGGCACCTGTTGGCGGCGACGCTTCCAGATCGAAGGTTCTGGAAGGGGACGAGGTTCGAATTCACGATGAACCCTGGGAGGTTCAACGTGAAGGAGCACGTGCTGATCACCATCTTCGCGAGCTCCGGAGCAGCGAGCGTGTACGCGATCCATATGGTGAGTGCGGCGAGGGTGTTTTATCGGAAGGAGGTGACGGTGGCGGTGGCGATGATGGTGGTCATGACGACGCAGGTGCTGGGATTCGGTTGGGCGGGGATTTTCCGGCGGTATCTGGTGGAGCCCGCCGCAATGTGGTGGCCGCAGAACCTCGTCCAGGTCTCGCTTTTCAGGTACGAAAGATACTTGCACAACAAGCGTTGACGTAGCTTTAAAAAAAAACTTGATTAAAAAATAATAAATTTTTTTTACAAGGCTTGAATGTATTATTATTTTATTTTATTTCAAGGTTTATTGACATATGTGAAAGGCAAAAAGGCTGACGTGTGTAGATTTGGTTTGTTTCGATGGAATTTATTTGTTCTTCCCTTCTTGTTTTGTAGTCAATCGCTGAATATTCCGTACCCGCTTAGTCTACTTTTATACTCATGAGATTAGCAATGCCACGTGGCACTCCTATGCTGAGTGGTTGTTGTTTGTTGATGTGATTATAGCTTAATAATGTCACCACTCACCAGCTTAGGGATTTTAATTTCAAAGTAGCCCCATCACCAATGTACTACTAGAATTAAGCGATTACATGGCTTCAAAACGGCTGATTCCATGTTACAATAAATTTCTCAATTTTTTTTAAGCTTAGTCGATGTAAACATTTATTTCTTTTAAACAGGATGTCAACTTTAAGTTTTGTGGATGAGAGTAAAAAAAACTACCATCAAGAGAATTTTAATATTTTTTAATAACTTGTCTTAAATTAAGTGGATTATGATAAACTTTAACCTCATATATATATATATATTAATCTTTATTATTTAGTTGAAAATATTAGCATTCGAACTCTATTAATAAGAATTCAATTAATACTACCTGTTCATGCAAATGGTAGTGAGAATTTATTCCATCATATACCGGTAATTGCAATACAAAAATGAATTCCTCAGTTTAGTTTATGCACAACATGATGAATTTCAGGGCGCTACACGAGAAAGAAGAGAGGCCAAAGGATGGGTTAAGTCGTGACCGGTTCTTCCTCATAGTATTCATGTGCAGTTTTGCTTACTATGTTTTCCCAGGCTACTTGTTCCCAATGCTAACATCACTCTCCTGGGTCTGCTGGATCTTCCCTACTTCAATTGTAGCACAACAGCTTGGTTCAGGTTTGGGCTTCATCGTAATCGTATGGATTTTATCTTTCAAATGTTCAATAGTATGGATATGGATTTGTATTAGAAATCGGAAATAATACTACCAATTTTGTGTGTTTGGGAATTGCTTATGAGAGGAGAAGAAATGAATATCTTTGGCTAACGCATAGAATTGNATGGATTCACCACTTTAATAACTGAAATCTGTAACTAAAAATATACGATTTCCCGTGTGTCAAAAATGGTCCTCATCATCACTATGTGCAAATAATAGGGGCCTATGGATGAGAAGGAAGAGTTATTGTGGCATGCTTATGGTCTGGGGTATCCAGAGCCCAATGTCACTTTTGCTCTTTGCAGAGGCACTTGGTCATCACCAGCAGTAAATACATCATTCTTTAAATTAAGAGTCCTACTACACGTACACAAAAAAATATACGCCATACATGCACCCTATACTTATACACATAAAGTTTGTGTTTTAATGTCTGTGTACTTAATTAAGTATAATTGAGAATATCATCTATAAGTTTATAATGTTTGTGCACTTAGAATAAAGTTTGTGCATTATTAATGGTGTATGTATGAGTGTATAAAATTGAGTGTATATGTAGCATTTTTATTAAATTAATACCATCAATGAAACGAATTCGATGAAACAGGGTAACTGATGGAAAGAATATGTTTCTGTTGCAACTAAGGGTGTACACCTCAGGTGAAGTGGTGAACGAGTTGGGGAGGGCCAAAGTGGAGTACTTGGAAGCTTCAGTGGATATCACAAGCAAGAGGAAGATGATTGTGCCTAAGCTTTTGCAGTGGCACATGCACAATTTCGCAGATGAGATGGAATCATTGTTAGAATGGATATACAGCCAATTGCCACGCTCAGGGTCGGTGAAAAGAGCCATGATGGAGTGCCTAATAAGAGAAGCAAAGTACCCCGTGTCTAAAATGGTGGAAATCCAACCTTACGAATCTGAATTCCGCTATCTTATACCCATGTAAAATAAACAGTTTTGTACCGGATGGGTACGCTTCGGACCCTGGAGCTCCGTGGATGATTCGGCTGGGGCGGGTACCTGCAAGGACTCCGATGCCAAAGTCAGAAGAGATTCGAGATGTTGATTCAAATATGGGAGTTAGAGTCTCAGAGGTTAACTGGCTGGCTGGCCCTGTTTATATACCTGGGAGGGTATCTGTGATTACCTCAATTCCGCGGATACTTACCTATTCAGATTCCGTGGTTCGTGCCGTGATGTCCGCTGGGGCGCCCATTACGGGGCATGAGGACAGTTGATTAGTTTGCAGACAAGTGAGCTGCGTGGACCGATCGTGGTCCTTCCGTGGAATGGGCCTTCGAGACCCAGTCCATAACAAGTTTGTAATGTTTTTTTTTTTTTTTTTGGTTTTTGGGTCAGTAGTTTGTCTTCTTCTGAAATGTTCCTGTTCTGTAAAAGGATTTGTGTATCCATCATCAATATCTATAAGGATGAATCATCATTTTTTTCATTCCGTTAGAAGTGTATGGGAGCGCAAATCTCTAATTTCGTTTAATCTATTAATTACTATTTTAGCAACCATAAAAAGATTAATTGTTTCCAATTGTCACCCCTCGAACATGTTGCAATCAAGAATCCTTGGTTGAACGAAAGGTGTTATTAGGAATTAATGACAAAATAACGTGATGATTGGCAAATTTTAATTGAAAGAATAGAAAATAAATTACAATATTTGTCAAAAATCAAAGACACATCATTTGAATTAGATCTCTTTAAACTAAATAAAAAAAAGATCAATTTATGTTGTTGTTATTCGAGAAATTGTGAAAGCAAACCTTTAAGTACCCAAGTAAATTGTCAAACACTTGGTGCCTAGTTTTTAGGATAAATTTTTCGAAGTCCATTGAAAATAATCAATAGCTAATAAATGTTAGACAACTAATCCTGGAATAATCTGCTTAGGTTTAAAATCGCAATACATAATGCATGTCAATAACAATTGTGCAGAGACAAACGAGGGTTGGTCCGAGTGATAAACAAGTCTCAGGTTCGAGACCTTATGTAAAAAAAAAAATAACAATTGTACAGAATTGGTCATGTAAGATTCACTGGTTGATCTTTGCTTGCAAAAACGGCTAGCAAAACGTAATGTAGCAATGTAAAGTACCTTTACCAGAGCTACACTAAATAAGAATTGAAAAGAAGACATTAAAGTCTAATGGAAGTTAGAGTTTAGCACCAAAAAAGAGATTCCAGTCATACATAGTTAAATTACAACTACGCCCGATCCCTCTTCTTCGTCCTCCTTCCCAACAAATTAAAAAATGAAAAACCAAAAGTCCAATAACTCAAGTTAGACATGAAAAATCCAAAACGATTGGCCATGCTCTTCAAGTTTTTAAATACTTTCCACAATCAATTAATATTTGTGAATTTTCTATCTTGTATCAACACTTACAAGTGGGTGGTGTAACATCCCATTTTTTCCCTTAGTAAAGATTTCATAAATTAAATAGGGGAACAAACCCTCACACAAGCTTTTAGGTCAAAATGACTGTGGAAGAAATTCTGCTCAATTTTGTAAAATTCTGCAGACACTAGAATAAATCGTTTTTGTCGTTTGAACACAACCGCGCGTCTAAAGTATCTGTAGAAGATACGGCCACGGGAGAAAAGATCACAAATATCTTAGATTAACATCAATTATTTCTTAATGTAACACCCTAGCTAGCTAGCCCACGCTTAAGTCGTAAACTTGCTGGCTAAGTTGTTATCTATTTTGGTGGGGATAATACTTAGTCCCGTTTATACCTCAGGAAAATATTATTACCCAAAATATGGACCAAATTGAAACTTTCTTTGTACGTTACATAGCGCAAATTAGGAGCCTTATCGCGTTAGAGCATACATTGCGAGAGGGAATAGAGCATGCTTAACTATAAATAAAGATATAACTAATATATGCCAAGATAACAAACAATGGTCCCATTTCATTCTCATTACATTCCATAATTTACATATCAGTATAATACATGTACAAGAACAAACAGTAACTCCTAAAGATTACAAGTACGGCTAGGGTTAAGGACGGATGGAAGCTACTCCATTGTGTCCATATCTACATGCCTACGACCGCAAGATGGACAGATCTCCTTCCTACTGCTCCCTGGCTCCTGACCGCTGGTAGAATCTGTGTCAGCGTCTTCTTGCTCCTGGATGGCTTCCTCTGGATCTTCCTCCTCCGGGTCTTCCTCCATGGGATCTTTCTCGGACTCCTCCTCTTCGGATTCCTCTTGCACGGGGGTAAGAGGGCTCGGTGACCTTAACGGACTGGGGGGACTCCGTGAGGGTTCGAGTGTGCTCCCGGAGGGTCCGGCCTCGTGGTCATGAGTACGAGCTGCCANGTGGTTGTATATTTTTGTAGTATTGTTAACGTATATAGGATTTGTTCTATATACGGTACTGCTCACATATATGATACTATTCACGGTGAAAAAGTGAGAGCTGACTCAGTACTGAAATAGTTCTTGAAAAATATCATGGCAGCAAAATATGAGATTGAGAAGTTCAGTGGGAATAATTTTTCCCTGTGAAAATTGAAGATTAAGGGCAATCTTGAGGAAGGACAAAGGGAGATAAATTTCTCCACCTGCCACCAAACATATTTTCAACCACTCTCCATATTTTTCTTCACCTGTTACAATATTTTCTCCACCTGCTACACTAACTTTTGACTTCCAATTTTCTTCACCTGCTACATTATTTTCTCCACCTGCTACACGCCTACACCAACTTTTGACTTCCACAAAACTAGCTTTACTATTCACAATCTCCCACTTAAAGTCACTTTGGTGAGCTTTCAAAACCTTTCTCGTCTTTCCAATTTTGTGATGCCTACGTCTCTGATAGGACGTACGAGGATTTACACCATTTGAACTTGTCAGTGTTGATTGGCTTAGTCATGACATCCGTTAGGTTATTTGTCATGTGAATCTTTTGCATATCCACATTCCCTTCCTATACTACTTCTTGAACAAAATGATATTGAACTCCTATGTGTTTTGTCTTGGAATGAAAGGCTGAATTCCTTGCAATGAGCAAGGCATTCTAATTGTCACAATACACATTGACCTTTTGTTGTTTGTGCCTGAGTTCTGTCATTAACCTTTGCATCCAAATAGCTTTCTTACAAGCCTGTGTAGTTGCCATATATTCAGCTTCTGTGGTAGAGAAAGCTACAACAGTCTATAACTTGGATAATTAGCTCACGGTTCCACCTGCAAGTGTGAACACATAGCTTGTAGTAGATTTCCTCTTATCAAGATCACCTGCAAAATCAAAATCAACATATCCTCTGACAACAAACGCCAGTCCTCCAAAACATAATACAACACCCGAGATTCCTTAAATGTATCTAAGGATCCTCTTGACAGCATTCCAATGCTCTTTTCCTGGATTCGCCATAAATCGATTAACCACTGCCACTGCTTGAGCAATATCTAGCCTTGTACAAATCGTGGCATGGCTTCCCACCACTGATGCATATGGTACTCGATACATTTCCATCACCTTTGCTTTAGTGCTAGGACACATTCCTAAGGATAATTTATAATTCCCAAGAAATGAGATAGACACTGGCTTACAATTTTTCAAGTTGAAGCATCGCAAGAACTTACTCAAGTAATTCTTTTGAGAAAGCCAGATCTTCGTGTCTCTTTTGTCTCAGTGAATTTGCATTCCCAAAATCTTGTTTGCTAGTTCCAAGTCTTTCATATCAAACTCCCTAGCCAATTGTGCCTTCAATTCTTGAATTTGATCTTTGTTGGGGCCTACCAACAACATGTCATCCACATACAACAACAATATGATGAAATCATTATCATCAAACCTCTTGTAGTACATATAATGGTTTGGACTTAGCCTATTATATCTAAGGAGAATTATGAAGGAATCAAATCTCTTGTACTAACACCTTGGTGCCTGCTTTAAACCGTACAGAGATTTGGTTAACCTAAAAACCAAGTTTTCTTTTCCTTGTTCTTCAAAGCCTTCTGGTTGGAGCATGTATATCTCCTCTTCAAGTTCTTCGTGAAGAAAAAAGGTTTGTACATCTAACTGCTCAAGATACAAATCATACACAACACACATAGCTAACATTACTTTGATAGTGGTAAGTCTAACCACCAAAGAAAAAATCTCGTTGAAATAATGCCTTCTTTCTGAGCATATTCTTTCACCACCAGTCTTGCATGATATCATTCCACTTGATCTTTGCCATCTCATTTGATCTTATAGACCCACTTGTTTCCAATGGCTTTCCGATCTTTTGGAAGTGCAACAAGATCCCATGTTTGGTTACTATACAAGACTTCCATTTCTTCCTGCACTACTATCATCCATTGAGAAACATCTAGACTGTTCAGAGCCTCTCGTTGATAACTCTCCCTCTTCTATTATAAGACAATATGCATCATGGTTTGCCATTAAATAGATCGAATATCGCTCGTGTAGTAGGAGTTGTTAGCAAGTTTCTTTCCAATCTCAGTAAATACCATTGGGAAGCGATGAAGTGGATCTTGAGATATATGAAGGGTAGCTTGAGACTATGTTTGTACTTTGGAGGATTATATCAAATTGCTTGAGAATGTGTTTGTACTTTGGAGGATTATATCAAACTCTGGAAGGTTATATTGATGTGGATATGGTAGGTGATCTCGATGGTAGAAGATCTATCTCTGGGGTCTTGTTTACTTTTGTAGGGGTAGTTGTATCTTGGCAGCCAAAGCTACAAAAGTGTGTTGCCTTATCCACTACTGAAGCAGAATATGTTGCTATGACCGAAGCAGAAAAAAATGCTTTGGTTGAAAAGATTTCTTCAACAATTAGGAATGAAGCATGAAAGATCTGTTATCCATTGTGACAGTCAAAGCACTTTAGATTTAAGTAAGAACGCGATATACCAGTCGTGTACAAATCAGATTGATGTCAAGTATCATTGGTTGAGTCAAGCAATGGAAGAACAACATTTCAAGTTGGAAAAGATTCACACTGACTAAAAACCCTGCTTATATGATGACAAAAGTCGTAACGCGTGAGAAGCTTCAACTCTGTGTCGAGTTGATTGACATGGATTCCAAATAACTGCTCTCAGAATATTTTCCCCAACGGCTAGAGGGGGAGAATTGTGGGGTCCAACCATAGAATACAAAAGTCAAGGAGCCATGTTGGTCTAAAAACCAATAAACATGGCATTCAAAATTGGTTAGCAGAAGCAAATTGTCAAGGCCTAGTAGCATAGGCCGGTAATAGGTAAGGCATAAATTTTCAACCAGTGTGCAATGGTTTCACAATCATCTCTATAAATAAGATATGATTTTGTTCATTCGAGAGTAAGCGAAGCAAAATATATATAGCGGGTATATTTTTGGGTATCATCTCTATTACTCCTTGATGATATAATTACCAGAAAATTATAGTATTAAAATAGGAGAGATCTCACTAGGAAACACTATATTTACCTCCTAGGTTTGATAATGTGGAAAGGATATATTGTAATTATCCTTGAATATAGTGGAATGTTTTTCGAAGAGTGCCCCGTGGTTTTTCCTCCGGTATTTGGGGGTTTTCTACATTAAAATTCAGTGTCCTCTTTTCTGATTGCTTTGTTAGATTAATTTTTGTTGCGATGTCTTTACTAGTAGATTTATTTCTATCAGATTTATTTGGTACTCATTGTCACACCGCCACGTCATTTGAATTTACAGTGTGAGTCGAACCCTTGAGCCTAACAAGTGGTATCAGAGCTCATTGCTCAGGGTTGTATTGTGTAAATTTAATGGAGGAGAACATGGGTTGTAACAACCCCATAAATCGTTACCGGCACGCAATGGGCTAGTTCCCTTACGAAAGCCTCTTAACGTGCTAATCATGAAAAACGCTCAACTTTTAAATAAAGAGGAAATACTTTTAAATAAAATCTAAACTTCACAATATAATATGAATAAAAGATCCTTTACAAGATACGAAATGTATATAATTCAAAATACATTACACTCTGCTTGTCGTCCAGTAGCGCGCTCTAAGGACTGACATGAATGTAAACTATCCTAAAGACTAAATAACTGAAGAATACTTCATGACAACATGGAGCCCACCAAGAGTCCAAATTGCTGAGATCTACTGAACGAGCGACATGTCTTCGTCAATGGTATCTGAAAAAGGTTGATATGTGACGAGTCATCGCTCAGTGAATGACAAACCTTACGACGACATGGGACAATTCGCAACCATGACATGCAAATGCAATACATAATATATATAACAATCATGATTCATGAAATAATAATAATAATAATAATAATAATAATAATAATAATAATAATAATAATAATAATCTTAAAAACATTTAAGAACATAAACAAGTAAGGAGTTCTCTAAATAGACATTCTGAACATTATAGTTTAGCTGTTCCTAAAATGTTCGGGCTTTACGGTCTTGTCCCCAATCTACATGATACATGACACCGAGTATTACGGGCTGCCATGTCCGGGCTGTACAGTCTTTCCCCTAAATCTACAGGAATACTTTCTACTTTATGATCGTACAAGGTATACCAGGGTCAACATAGGTTGTCGCTGACTTATAGGTCTTTCCTAGATACACTCCCATGAAAACAGTTTTAAATACATAACATAACATGATAACATAATCCTTATACTGATAGCATAACATGACTTAATATCTTTTAGTATTTGGTTTAATTAAGTTTTTAGTCTCTGTAATATTAAAAAGTTTGTGTTTGGTCCCTCTGTAAAATTTTTAGTCCCTGTAAAAAAAATTTGTTCATTTTTAGTCCCTGCCATCAGTTTGGGTTGGGCGACGCTGACGTGACCATTAACTTCGCCACGTGGCATGTCACGTGGCGTGCTACGTGGCATGTGGCATAACCCAAAATTTCAAGGGTTAAATAAGTTTTTAGTTCCTATAATATCAAAAATTTTGTATTTGGTACCTCTAAAATTTTTCGTTTGGATTGAGTCCCTGTAAAAAAATTTTGTTCGTTTTTATTCCTTGTAAAAAGTTTTTGTTGATTTTTAGTCTCTACCGTCAGTTTAGGTTGGACGGCGCTGACGTGACTGTTAACTTCGCCACATGGCGTGCCACTACATCCCGAAGCCGCCCTCTCTCGACCACTACATCCAAATGGGATGCCTATTCAAATTGCTCTCTCTCCCCTCCCTCACACTCATCCCTCACCTCAAAGACTCCCTCTCCCGCACCCTCCCCATCTTCCCCCTGCTTGCCAGCCGGCTCAGCACCTGCAACGATGTCGGCATCGACTTCATACATGCCGTCGCCACTGAACTGTCTGTCACTGACCTCCCCGACGAACATCCCTCATATATTCTTCCGCAAACTCTTCCCCTTAGACGGGAACTTCATTTATACCTGACATTTCTCACTGGCCATGGCCATCCAGGTCACTAATTTTTCTGACGGCGTCTTCATCGGCTTCGCCATCAGTAGGACCGTCACCGATGGAACCTCTTTCTGACACTTCTTCAACACCTTTGCTGAACTTTCCAGTGGAGCAGCCACACCCTCGAGGCCCCCAGACTTCAGCCGCGAGTCCATCTTGATCTATGACGCGTTCTCCGTCTGCTGTATGGCAGCATCAAGGATGGCTTCGGTGCCGATGAACCGTTGGACGAGAGGATATTCAGTTTCAACGGTGAAACCATTCGTAGGTCGAAAGCAACAATGAACATCGTGTTAATAAGGAACAAATCATACAACAACGAAACAGTTGAGATCTCGTCGTTTCAGTCCTTAAGTGGAGAGAGGGTGGGTAAGTGGGCAAGGGAAGAGAAGAGAGAGTGCTTCGGGGAAAGAAAGAGGGTGGGGTGGGGAAGAGAAGATGGGTTGGGGGGAAGATAGGAGAGGGTACGGAGAGCTTTGAGGTGAGGGATGAGAGTGTGGGAGAGGAGAGAGGGAGATTTGAAGAGGCATCCCGTTTGGATGTAGTGGTTGAGAGTGGGCGGCTTCGAGATGTAGTGGAACGCCACATGGCGAAGTTGACGACCACGTTAGCGTTGTCCAACCCAAACTGACGGCAGGGACTAAAAATGAACAAATATTTTTTACAGGGACTAAAAACGAACAAATATTTTTTACAGTAACTCAATCCAAACGAAAAATTTTAGAGGGACCAAACACAAAATTTTTGATATTACAGGGATTAAAAACTTATTTAACCCTTTAAAATTTGGGGTATGCCACGTGGCGAAGTTAACGGCCACGTCAGCGCCGTCCAACCCAAACTAATGGCAGGGACTAAAAACTAACAAAAGTTTTTTACAAGGACTAAAAATTTTACGGAGGGACCAAACGCAAATCATTTAATATTACAAGGACTAAAAACTTAATCAAAACTGAGTATTTTATCTTGGAAAAATAAAAGTAGACTAAGATCTCATGCATGGTTGTTAAACTCTCGAGTTAACTCTTAAACTCTTACGAGTTTACGATTTTACTACACAAAAACGAGTTAACACTTATGTAAACTCTTTTTTGGTAAACTCGTACGAGTTTAAGTAAACTCTCGATTCTACTAGCGAGTTCACGAGTTAAAATCTACCTACGAGTTTACGAGTTTACCTCAAAATGTACAAATTTTGTAACTTTGTTAGATACTTACCTAACTTTGTTTATATTAGATAATGTATATTGAGTTTATTTTGTTAATTTCATATATTTATTATAATTGAGCTATGTTTTATTGAACTATAAAATAATACATATACTGAATAAAGTATGACATAACCACTAAGTGTCATGCATTAAGGTGTATTTTATGATATGTCTTTCATTAATTTAATTTAAAGTTAACATTATTCAATTTCAATTATAAATACATTATTTGATTAAGTTTAGTTCCTAATTATATTGCTTATAACATATTTTTTTTTACGTATGTAAACTCATACGAGTTTACGAGTCGAGTTTACGATCCGAGTTTGCTGAGACTCCACGAGTTTACTTAAACTCTCGAGTTTGACAACCTTGATCTCATGCTTAGGGAGGTTCCCATGTAAGAGAGGTGCGTCATAATGAACATCTTAATTACCAAGTCTCGTCCTTAGCCAGAACCTTTCCTTAACATAAGTCTTCTGCCACCAGAATCTTTCCTTGACCATGATTTATTATTAGGGGTTTAACTAAATCATACACACACAACATGAATATATTTAATGCAATAAAGTATGTGGTCCCATGTGATTCTAAAATACTTTCATGATTTTCTAAAATAATTTCGTAAATATTTACTTCATAAATGAAGAGTTTCTAGATAATTAATCATGAGAAAATAACTAATCAAATAAAAGAATAACTAACTTCATAAATATATAAATAAAATAATAAATTTCACCTCTTAGGATTTTATAAAACATGCATAAATAAAATAATGCTAAAATAAATAAAATAAATAAATAACTTTAAAGTTAATTCATGGTTTAAAAAGACCGTGAAGAAAGCCACTCACTTGAAAATGGCCGAAGACTAATGAGCATAATCTGAGAGCTCCTGACACCCTACATGGATGCACTGCTTCCCCACAAACAAAATACGAGAGGGAGAAAAGAAATAAAAATATAACTGGAGCGAAAAATCTCACAAAAGTGTGATCTCTCAGGCTCTGATGAGTGAATTATCAAGTCTAAACAGTCACGGGAAGCCTCTATATATAGGGGGAAGAGGAGACCCCTTCTATAGCGTCAATCCATGTGAGATTAATTTCCCGACGTGCTGTAGTGCGTTGGCTTTGCTATCGCACATCTTGCACGAGATTACTTACATCCCACATAAGACGCCCCTATTTTTTTTTCTTTTTTTTGGGTTGTGACATGGGTACCATGATCAAGTTGATAGCTGCAAATAACTCCATTTAGAAGCCAAAAATGGAGAATCTACTTTACTACAAGTATTTGTATGACCCTACAGAAAAGGGAGATGCAAAGCTAGACGATGTCAATCAGTTGATGGTTGGAAGAAGATGCACCAGAAGGCCATTGAATCAATTAGGCAGTGAGTGGATAACAATGTGTTACACTAGGTGGCCACAAAGACAAGTGCCCAAACTCTGTGAAAAAATTTAAGAAATCTCTGTGAGAGAAAGATTGTATAGAATAAAGCTTTTGCAATCAGGAAGCTGGTGTGGCTGAAAGAATCAATAGAACTATTATGGGGAAAATTTTATATATGTTGAGAATAGCTAAACTGCCTAAGCCATTCTGGGGTGAAGCTGTTTAAACCGCGTGCTACCTGATTAATAGATTTTTGTCTGTTCCTTTGGGCTTTGATATCCCTGAGAGAGTATGGTCCAGACATGAAATCAATTACTCTTGTTTGAAGGTGTTTCGATGCAAAGCCTTTGCTTACGTCAGCTAGGAACAAAGACAAAATCATGATGATAGAGTCATTCCTTGTATATTTATGGGCTACGGAGATGAGAAATTTGGCTACAGGCTATGGGATCTGGAAAAGAAAAAGATTATCAGAAGTAGAGACGTAGTGTTCCATGAGCAAGAAATTATGTCAGATTCTACGGTTCTAGAGAAAACCGATGAACTTGGTGGTAAGGTTGATTTTACACTAGTCTCTCCTCCTAGAGAAAATGCCACTGACAGGGAGAGTTACGAGAACATGGGGTTGATGGCGAGTCAGTTACAGATGATACTGGAGATGGAGGAGGTAATGAGCAAGGGGAGTAAACCCCTGCACCACCACTCATAAGATATGATAGAGAGGGATTTCCATCTAGCAGGTACCCCAATTCGAAGTTTATCCTTTTTACTAATGCGAGGGAGCAAGAATAACAAGTGTCTTTTCTTGGCTGAGTATTATAAGAATGGTGGTTGTTAGATCTATAAGTATCCCTTGTGTCGAAAGTCTTCCTAACAAAGCGGAGGTCAGACAACATGTCTCGTGAATATAGATGGTAAAAGTGGAAAAAGCATGTGTAGCTAGTGAAAAGGATTTTGGAGCATGCTCTTGTTAACATCATTGAATACTCATATTGACAACCAACATGGATCTGGAGCGTAGGCAATTAACTTCAATTTTGTGTTGGGTTGGTCGGCATGATTCCCTGATAACTGTTCTCGGATTATTTTTTTCTACAGTTGGAGGGGAGAATTCTGGGATCCAGTTGTGGAAAAGTTTAAAGAGGTGAGTGGAGTAGTTGAGCAACCAAGGAAAATTCAAAGAGGACAAAGGAGTAGTTGTTGAAAAAAATTGCTCCCTCAAATACTTCTATGACATGTATGTTTCCTCTTGTTCTATAAGAGGCATTCAAGTTAAGCATTCAGGGAGAGCAATCAAAAGCATCAGAAGCGAAGCAAAGTGAAGCAAAACATTTTGCAAGCCTCTGAGAGTGAAAGAAAAATAGAGAGTGAGTAAATTATAAAAAGTGAGATGTGGATAGAAGTTGACCCAAATGCCTTTTGCGATGTAGCTCCACCCAAACAAAATTTCTTCAAATGCCTAGTCTTTCCACATTTTCAACATGCCTTTACGTGGTCTTCTTTTCGCTTACTACCAACAACGAAGTTGACGGAGTGATACCCTTACTCCTCATTCTTCTTTCTTCAAAGATTATTTTACCAACAACTTCTTTAAAATTTAGAGTTTCCTTCCCATATATCAAAACAAGTTTGATATGCTCATGGGAAGATAGAAGAGACCATATGAGCCTTAGCGCTTTGTCTTCTTCATCAATCTTGACTCCAATACCCTCCAATTCAGAGACAATACCATTTAGAGCACTCAGATGATCAGAGACTTTTGTATGTTCATCCATGCACAAATTGTGAAACTGCTCCTTCAATAGCAATCGGTTTGAGATGCCTTTTGACTGATATAACCCTTCAAGTTTTTCCCAAAGCTTCTTGACTGTTGATATTCCTATGACATTTGCAAGAACATTTTTGGCCAAGCAAAAACGAATTGCACTTGTAGCTCTCAAATCTAGCTTTGCCCATTTTTCGTCATCCATACCAAAATTTTTTCCTTTCAACGCCATGTGTAATCCTGATTGTATCAACACATCATTGACTTGTATCTGCCATAAGTCAAAGTTAATCCTTCCATCAAATTTATCTACATCAAGCCTCATAGTAGCACTTGAGAAGCTTATCATTGCAACGGTCTATTAGAATAGTGTAGACTACAATCCGTGCACAGAAAGGTTCCCAAGAAAGAGAGGTGCGTCACAATGGAAAACTTAAATACCAAGTCTTTTCTTAGCCAGAACCTTTTCAAGTAGCACTCTCACAAAGTCATACTTCCTCCCAATAACCTCTAGCAATCAAGCAACCAAGGATAATTCTTTTCTGATGTAGAAGATCACTGCAACCATAGAGCATACTAAGAATTTTACCTATCAAACCATAAGCTCTTGATACCACTTGTTTGGCTTTAAGGGTTTGATCCACAATATAAATTTAAATGATGTCATGGTGTGACAATGAGCACCAAATAAATCTGATAGAAATAAATATACCAATACAGACAGCGCAACGAAAATTAATCGAGCAAAGCAACCAAAAAGGGGATACCGAATTTTAACGTGAAAAACCCTCCAAATACCAGAGAAAAAATCACGGGACAATTTTAATTTCAAAAAATATTTCACTATATTCAAGGACAATTAAAATGTATTCTTTCCACACTCTCAAACACAAGAGGTAAATATAATGTTTCCCAGTCTCTTATTCCAATATTATAATTTTTTGGTAATTATAGTATCAAGGAGTAATAGAGATGATACCTAAAAATGTACTCGATGTATATCCATACCTCACTTTTTAGGATTTATCCATACTCTCTATTTTTCTCTCACTCTCGAAAGCTTGCAAAATGCTTTGCTTCACTTTGCTTCGCTTGCTCTCGAATGGACAAACTCATCTCTTATTTAGAGATGAATATAGTGTGAAACCATTGATCACTTGTTGGAAATTTCTGCCTTACTTATTACTGGCCTATGCTACTAGGCCTTGACAATTTGCTTCTGCCAACAAATTTTGAATGCCATGTTTATTGGCTTTTTGACCAACTTGGCTCCTTGACTTTCATATTCTATGGTTAGACCCCACAATTCTCCCCCTCCAGCCGTTGGAGAAAATAATCCCAGAGCAGTTATCTGGGATTCGTGCCGATCAACTTGGCACAAAGTTGAAGTCAATTGTTCAAGTTCCAGATCCATGTTGGTTGTCAATCCGAGTATTCAATGGTGTTAACAAGAGCATCCTCCAAAAACCTTGTCATTGGCTATACATGCTATTTCCACTTGTACCACCGATACTCACGGCACACGCCGCCTAACCTCCACTTTTTCAATAAGACTTTTGACACAAGGAATCCTTATAGATCCAACAACCATCATTTCTATAATACTCAGCCAGCATAAGACACTTGTTATTTTTGCTCCTCCTCGTTAGTGAGAAAAATAAACTCCAAACTAGGGTACTTGCTAAATGGATGTCGCTCTTTGTTAGATCTTCTAGGCAGTGGTGTAGAGGATTGCTCCCTTGCTCAACACCTCCTCCATCTCCAGCATCTCCCTTTTCTACAGGATCATTCAAATCCTTGTAGTAAAGTAGATACTCCATTTTTGGCTTCCAAATGGAGTAATTTATAGCTGTCAACTTGATCATGGTACCTGTGGTCTCTTCCATTAAATTTACACAATACAACCCTGAGTTCAACTTGCTCTGATACTACTTGTTGATTTAAAGGGTTCAACTCACGGTATAAATTTGGTGCTCATTGTCACACTGTGACATCACTTAAATTTACACTGTGAGTCGAACCCTTGAGCCCAACATTACGATGACCAAAATCAAAATGACCCATGTTTGTAAGGATCAGGCATATTTAAGTTTTTTTTAAAAAAAGAAAAAGAATAATAAATAATTAGTGCTTTGTTAACTATTGTGTCACTGGTTCAAGGTGTGTGTTCTAAAATGATGCAGTGAAATATTGCATCTAAGTAAGTCTGCCTTTCAAGACAAGAGGATGGACATACACACGAAGCTCATGAGAAAACATTACAAACAAGTCCCTGAATGGTGGTTTATTTGCATTCTTGTCATCAACATTACTGTCACTATATTTGTGTGCGAGTATTATAACGACCAGCTCCAGCTGCCATGGTGGGGTGTGGTGCTAGCCTGTGCTGTTGCCATAACATTTACTCTTCCTGTTGGAATCATCAGAGCCACAACAAATCAGGTAACAACCCTATGCTAAAAGAAAACACAAATTTAGAAGTTCTTGGTGAAATTTTTTATGAATTAAATGTATTGTTGGTCTCTATAAATTATATGTCATTATTTTGGTTTTGTTCCTCTAAAATAATATTTCTGGTTTTGTGCTCTCTTTGTTTTCCTATTTTTGTTTTTTTTTTGTCCCTATAAATATTTTAAAGGGTATTTATTTGATACCTTATGTTGTATTAATATTCTTTACAAATGAGTGACTCATTTTTAATGATGAAGCAACTACCTTTTTATAATTTTTATTTTAAAATAAATAAAATATGATACTCAATATCAATCATTAAATTTTAGTAAATACCGATACACTTAGAAAAGATGGAATACCAAAATAATTCTCTATTTTAAATGATGAGTTTAGTCGTTAAAAATATTGAAGATTTTAATTTTAGTTCTTATAAATATTTTGACAAGAATCTTTTAGTCCTTATAAGATATATGCTACATTGTCGCACTGATTCAAGAAGTAGGTGACGATTTTCGGCCAATTGGGTTCTGCCAAAGAACTATATTTTATCTTGTTTCAAATTCAATCCAGTGGTCCATATACTGCGAGTCTATCAGTTGTGCTAGGGCAGCAAATTCAATGATTGGACCATCGATTTGGCCAAAATTGCAATGATTGATTGTGAAGCCTTCGAATGAAATGATATTCGTAATCATGTAACATGAAACATCATATCTACTAATACATAATATTATTAGATGATATTTTAATAAATTATGAGTTAATACAGTGTCTCAAGTGATCTGAGTTCAAATAACGAAATTACTTCAATTTCCAAAGTAATGCTATCAACAGAAATAGTTTGATATTGTCCATAATATTGTGAATTTCATGGCCTAACAAGTAAAAAAAACTTTTCTTTGCTGAGAAGGCACCGGCTTTGAATGTGATAACAGAGTACATAATTGGATACCTCTACCCGGGATACCCTATTGCTAACATGTTGTTTAAAGTGTATGGGAATGTTAGCATGAAGCAAGCAATTTTCTTTCTGCAAGACTTCAAGCTTGGCCATTACATGAAGATTCCTCCTAGAGCAATGTTCTTGGCACAGGTTTGCACCCCTAGCCTCCTTCATCACATACATAAGAGAAAACAAAGAAAAGTGACTCAATTCAATTTTAGGGTAAATTACACTTATTATCTACGTTGAGGTTAGGTTAGGTGATATTACACATTGACCAACAATTTACAAAAATATACATTAATTTTTTTAAAAATTTATGTGATATTACACCTAATACCTTTATATTTTATAGAATATGACACTAGAGATTTTTGTTAACTAACAACAATATTGATTATCCCTATAGAAAGGATTAGTCTTGACATGATAAATGAATGATATCTTCTATAATATCACTGTGATTTTAATTAAGGGAGATTAGTATAATTTAATCTTAAGTTTTATATTACCTTATACGTAATTGTCATCTCCCTTGATTTCCCTATCTCCTTCGTCATGTACCTAAGAAAAAAGGCATAGAGAAGTGACTTTTAATTTTAATTTTGGGGAAAATTATGCTAACTTGAGCTGAGCATTAAAGATACTGCACATGGACCCCACCATTTATAGAAATATACAATAATCTTTTTTAAAGTTTACGCAATATTATATTATATCTGATACTTTTATAGTGAGACATTAAGCACTCCTATAAAAAGGTTAGTGTAAATATGATAAATGAAAGAATGTCGTATGTAATAATATCACCTAATCTCAAGAGAGATTAGTATAATTTACCGTAAATTTGGTATCAGCAGGTATGTAATTGTCATCCCCTTTGATTGATTTGCCGATCTCCATCTTAAGGTACTTGGCACAGTGATAGCAGCAGTGGTACACTTAACAACAGCATGGTGGCTGATGAGCACAGTCCCAAACATATGCAACAGAGAGCTGCTCCCATCAGACAGCCCATGGACGTGCCCCGGCGACCACGTCTTCTACGACGCGTCGGTGATATGGGGCCTGATCGGGCCCCGCCGGATCTTCGGAGACCTAGGACACTACTCGGCAATAAACTGGTTCTTCTTGGCTGGTGCCATCGCACCTTTCTTGGTTTGGCTTGCACACAAGGCCTTCCCACAGAAACAGTGGATTAGGCTCATCACCATACCGGTTCTGTTGGGAGCATTGGCTGATATGCCACCAGCTACAACAGTGAACTACTCCAGTTGGATCCTTGTTGGATTTGCATCAGGTTTTTGTTGCTTATATCTCTGTATTTTACTTGAAAAATGTTAATTGAGAAAGGGTTTTGATATTTGGACACCAAGCATGGTATAGAGTACTCATGTCATGTGGGGCCACACTTACATCATGTGATGCCAGAGTGTGAGTGCTACGATGTGTGTAAGAGACTTGATTGGTGTCCAAAAAGCATTTTTGATTGAGAAATGCTAAATTCTCTTGACAATTTAATTTAATTATTCTCTTGACAACTCTAACTAAGGACGAGAATTGATAATCTCATATTAAAATTGATTATGTTTGGTCATGTGACGAGAGATAAGAAACAAAGTTTATATTAGGTCTTATCATTTTTAAAATGCCCCCATTTATTCAAATCTTTTGTGTCTTTATTTCTTTTCAGATGATTCAATATGACTAATTTTGATATGAGAGAATCATTTCTCAATGAAGGACACTTAGCAATAATATCTTTTTTCCTTCTTGTTTTACCCCTCAAAATTAACAAGTGTCTTCCTTAGGGTTGTTAGGAGGATAGTTAGGAAACTCTAACATTTCTCATGTTAATTATACTCATTATTTGTGAGATATCGACTTACGATTCATTCACTAGATGAGATTTCATTGAGGTAAGTACCCTGTAAAAACCTTATATGATGATGGATAAATTATGAGTCAACATGTTATCCTGTTATAATTAAGCAAATTAGATGGCCATCTAATATGTTCCCCAATTAATTGTAAACAACTTAATTATTTGCAGATGTAAACAGCTTAATCAGCCCATGATTTATGACATGAGTCGACATGATATCCTGTCATTACATGAGTTGACACACTTAATTGTACAAATAATTAAGCTGTTTACAATTGACTGGGAAACATATTAGATGGCCAAAATTTTTCCCAAAGCTTATAAGCCAAAAATGTAGTATAAATAATATTTGGATAGATAAGTGAGTCATAGATAAATATACTATTTTATTTAATTCAATCATCATCTTTATTTTTTTGTCAATATTTTGGTATTGTAGCCTAACTTATTAATTACTACTCTAATTGGATCCTTGTTTGGATTTGCATCAGGTTTTGTTGCCTATAGGTACCACCGTGGATGGTGGAGCAGGCACAACTACGTGCTTTCTGGAGCACTTGATGCTGGGTTAGCATTCATGGGGGTTTTGCTCTACTTGTGTCTTGGGATGGAGCATATTAGCTTGAAATGGTGGGGTAGTGACTCAGATGGGTGCCCTTTGGCTTCATGCCCTACGGCTCAAGGTGTTGAAGCGAAAGGGTGTCCCTCTTATGTGACATAATTGTGTTAGTAGTAGCAGTAGTTGAGATGAACATGACATGTTTGTATGAATTTGTTCATTCTTCTATTTATTTTTATGTAGAGTTGTTGTATTAATTTTGTAAATTGTTGTATCAATTTTAAATAAGTGAATTTCTCTTAAATTTAGTAAGACTCAATTTAAATATTTTTATTTTTCTCTTTTTTAACATCACCATTTTTAATATGAGATGATCCAAATTCATCCAAAACATATTCTCTTTGCATACTTGCTAGGAAAACAAATGATCATCTAAACATTACATTCATAAAGGTGTGGAGTTCGTCATAAGTCTTACATTATCATGAGTATAATTGTTTGATAGTTATTAAATTGAATTGTGATAACATCACTTATACGAGACTCAAAGTTGTATTTTTTAAATACTATTTATCTTTTAACTTTTTGACAAGGATAGTATTATTTAGTTATCATTCTCACATATATTATAAAACTCACACTCATATCATATAATATGAGGATAGATCTCATATTTACGTAAGAGATCACCAAATGAAATAATTAATTGACTGCAGTACAATAATCTGAGCACATTTTCTTATTACATGTTGAAGGCAAGGCAACACAATCGTGTTGACTCTGAAGAAGCAATGTGGCATTTTCCATATATAATTTTCAATACCAACAACACGTGAACGCAGCTGCAAATGTTGACCCCAACACATCGAATATTCCAAAGCCCAAAAATTCCATCATATGCTCAATCGTGGGATTAGGTCATTTTATTTTGCCTCTTCTGCATCCCCCCTCCCCCTCTTTTCTACTATTTAAGATACTTAGAATAAAGGGTTAATTAAGTTATTAGTCCCGATAAAATTTAAAAGTTTGGTTTTAGTTCTTATGTGCAATTTTTAGTCCCTATAAAAATTTGAAGTTTGGTTTTGGTCCCTGTGGATGTGATGGAGTTAAATGTGATGACGTTGCCGTTAACGGCACTGATGTGGCGTGCCACGTGGCATAACCATGAACCCTAGAACTGAGTCGGGTCAGACTGGTTCGGTTTGGACCCAAGGAAAATGGGTTTCGCCACATGGCGGGTCCATGTGTGACGCCACGTCAGCGATGTTAACTGACACGTCATCGCCAACTGTGCACAGGGACCAAAATCAAATTTTCACATTTTACAGGGACTAAAACTTGTCATGAGGGACTAAAACCAAACTTTTTAATATTACAGGGACTAAAAACTTAATTAACCCTAGAATAAATAAATAAATAAAGATGTAGTAAAACCATTAAAATTGTTCCAGTGTTAATGTTACTAGCATTAATAAAACTTGATTTCAAGATATAAAAAATATCAAATCTATATACAAAGTTGTTAAAAATGAATTAAATTAATCTTTTAGCGTTAATTAAATTATTCATTTTAAAAATTAACTTGATCTACTTTAATAATTTTAAAAATAAATTTGATAATTTTAATATTTTGAAAACAAACTTGATTGATATTGTAAATATTAACCAACATTAAAACGATTTTGATAGTTTACTAAAAGATATTCATCTCTTACCTTATATAAAATTTTCGAAAGCTTTTAACTTTCATGCAGTTTTTCATTTTCAAATTTTTATAACAGTTTCATTTTTATTTATTTATTTAAAATTTTCTCACATTAAATAACTACCCACATTTTCCATATCTCCAACAATCACCCCTTGATTCGTTTACAATATCTTATATTCTTTTAATTTCTCGATCCCACTTCCTTCTTCTTTTTTTTTTTTTTTTTCATTTTCATATTTCGTTCTTCTTTTTATGATTAATATCCCAGAAAAAAAAAAATTAGAATGACAAGGCACGACTATCCATCGGTGAGGATAAAGTTGGTGGCATCAAAAAACAAACTAATTTGAGGTCCCTAACTTAGTAAGTAGCTTATCCAAATTTTGCAGCTTCCTCAAACTCTGCTTCAAAAATGGCCAGTGGCCATGAAATCAACGCGCCACTTCGTACGCACCGTTTTACACTTTCTCCTTCTTTTGTATCATTTTCTATGTGGTTTATAATAATCGCACTAAAAGGCTGTCGTTTTTGCGTTTCATTTTTCATTTTTTGTTTTCTTCAGTTCCAACCGAACCGGAACCACCGTCTTCCTCGCCGGCGGACGGCGAAGATTCTCCGATCGAGCAGGTAACGCTGACGGTTCCGGTCACCGACGATCCCTCCCTACCGGTCTTCACCTTCAGGACATGGATCCTCGGGACCCTCGCGTGCGTGCTCCTCTCGTTCCTGAACCAGTTCTTCTGGTACCGTCGGGAGCCGATGTCGCTGACGGCGATCTCGGCGCAGATCGCGGTGGTTCCGGCGGGGAACCTGATGGCGTCGACGCTGACGGAGCGGAGGTTCTGGAAGGGGACGAGGTTCGAGTTCACAATGAACCCAGGGAGGTTCAGCGTGAAGGAGCACGTGCTCGTCACGATCTTCGCGAACTCCGGAGCGGCGAGCGTCTACGCGATACACTTCGTCAGCGCCGTGAAGGTTTTCTACCGGAAGGAGGTGTCGGCGGCGGTGGCGTTCATGGTGGTTGTGACGACGCACTTGTTGGGCTTTTGCTGGGCCGGGCTTTTCCGGAGGTACCTGGTGGAGCCCGCTTCCATGTGGTGGCCACAAAAATCTTGTCCAGGTCTCGCTTTTCAGGTACCAAATTTTCAACTGCTCCGGAGGCGGCGGACCCAATAGTATCTATTGACTTTTTTCTGAGTCGTTAATGATTGGTGTATACAGGATCTCAATTTATTTTCTTTGTCGGTATGCATCATATAATACTCTTTTTCTTTTTTTGGTAATGACATAATATAATAATTTGATTTGTGTTGGGTGAATCCAATATAAAAGTAAAATTGATGTAATAATAATAATAATAATAATTATTATTATAAAAATAATAAGAAAATAAAATAATAATAATAATAATAATTATTATTATAATAAAAATAAACCAGTAATAATAAAATAATAATAATAAAATAAATATAAATATAATAATAATTATTATTATTATAAAAATAATAATAAATGTAATAATAGTAGTAATAATAATAATAAGTAATGTATATTATCTTGTAATCTTTTTTATATATCAAATAAAGTAATATAAATTTTTAGTTATCTGACCCGTACATACTAAATACAACAATGTAATATTATCTGTAATTTAACAAGTAGTAATTTATTTTAAAAGATAATCTAGATTATCTAATAATCTTAAAAACAATGTACCAAACCCCATATAAAGGAAATACAATGTTCTAAAACCATCTGAACTAACTAAACAATAATTTTCATGGTCACTGTCAAGTTATATTCAGTTCTATATTTGAGACATTTTGCATCTGTATTTAGTGAGAAAGGGCTCTACGCACTTAGATCGATAAAATGCAGAGTAAAGTATACATGCTAATATTATTGTATATTTTCATTTAATAATGTATTGTCACATTAACAAAAGTACTTGCGTTTTAGTTCTTTCTTTGATATCCAAATCTTTTTGAAGGATCAATATCTTTTTATATGAACGATTGTGATTCAGTCACAAATTTAAAATAATAAACAATATAAATTAGTAAGACACTTGACAAAATCTTAAATGTTATGATTTTGATACTCTTAAAGTTTATGGAATATGGAAGTGAACCCCTTGAGTTTTACATCAACTAATTAGAAGTATTTACACCGCTGTGCTGCCTTCAAATTAACTCTTGAAAGTATAAGGAATAAATAAAACTTAAGACGTAGTCAATGTTATCAATAGCGGAAGTGGATGGCCAAAAATTACTACAGCACCACTGTAATCACTATTAATAATACAGTGGTGTGCTCCATTTTTGCTATAGCCACTTTTTAATAACAGTGGATGTAGTTAACTAAGAAGCTTGGATTTGTTAGAGAGAACCCACTTTCACATCATCATTCATCTGTTGCTCAGTTGATGTTATGCATTTATTTCTTTTCCAATTGTAATGATGGTTTTCAGGGCACTGCACGAGAAAGAGGAGAGGCCAAAGGGCGGGTTAACTAGGAACCAGTTCTTCCTCATGGCATTTGTTTGCAGCTTTGCTTACTATGCTTTCCCAGGCTACTTGTTCCCAATGCTAACATCACTTTCTTGGATGTGTTGGATATTTCCCACTTCCATTGTAGCACAACAATTAGGTTCAGGTTTGCATGGTCTTGGAGTTGGTGTTGTTGGTTTTGACTGGTCCAGTATCTGTGCTTATCTTGGTAGCCCTCTGGCCAGTCCTTGGTTCGCCACAGTTAATGTTGCTGTTGGTTTTGCCATCTTCATTTATGTCCTTATTCCCACTGCATATTGGCTGAACATTTACAATGCAAGAAGATTCCCCATATTTTCAGATGATCTGTTCATGTCCAATGGTCAGAAATACAACATCTCGGATATTATTGACTCTAACTTTCGCCTTGACCTCCAGGCATACGAGCGCGAGGGCCCTCTTTATCTCAGCATAAGCTTTACTATGGCGTATGGCTTCGCTTTTGCTTGCCTTGCTGCAACCCTTGTTCATGTGATGCTCTTCCATGGGAGGTATAAGTTTCACACCTTTTCTTTTCGCTTTGGAACTTGTGTAAAATTACATTGGATCTAGATCCTGGGGTTTGAACATGACTATGTCATGTTGACATTTAACAAAGAGATGTACACAAACACTTAAATTTAGACTTAGGATTTAGGGTTTTGAACGTGACCATTTCATGTTAACTGAGAGATGGAGATAAACACTTAAACTGAAACCTACAAAATTTTAAGGGGTCTACCTATCTAAAGCATTTGTGTCGACTTCTCTCTTAAAATGACAATGTATGTTTTAAAACTAACATGAGAGGATCCTAATCCAAATTCAGCCGTGTCAATGTGGTTTGCAACTAGTGTTCCAATTTTGCAGAGACATATTACAGCTAAGTAAGTCTGCCTTCCAGGAGGAGAAGATGGATATACACACAAAGCTGATGAGAAAATCTTATAAACAGGTTCCTAATTGGTGGTTTATTTGCATTCTTTTGTTCAACATCACAGCGATTATGTTCATATGCCAGTATTATAACGATCAACTCCAGCTGCCATGGTGGGGAGTGGTGTTAGCCTGTTGTATTGCCTCATTGTTCACTCTTCCAATTGGAATCATCAGAGCCACAACAAATCAGGTACATACAACTCTCTGCTCTAAAGAAAAGGCATGGCATTTAATGACAATTTGCATATGGTATTTATGCAACAAGTAGGTGACAATTTTGCAACCATGACATAACTTGTGTCTTAATCTCATAACATAACATGAAAGAACATGAGAGGATTTTAACCTGACTTCAAATAGTTTGATATTGTTCCTTGTAATTATCAAATGGATAACATTAACAAAATTTTGTTCTGTGTCTCTCGTGAGAAGGCACCGGCATTGAATGTTATCGCAGAATACATAATTGGTTACATCTACCCAGGATATCCTATTGCAAACATATTGTTTAAAACATATGGGAACGGAAGCATGAAACAGGGGATTTCCTTTCTGCAAGACTTCAAGCTTGGCCATTACATGAAGATTCCTCCTAGAGCAATGTTCGCAGCACAGGTTCCCACTAACTTTTATTCTATAGAAAAATGTTCTTTGCATGTAATGTACAAAAACCTAAATTAACATGCTACGGTCACAATTCAAATAATTGTAGATTTCAGTTATTTAAGTATTGAAAAGTTTATTAGCTGAGGATGGATATACATAGTTAATAAAGGTGAAATATCAATTCTAGACTTACATAATTAAAATGAACACTTATTTGAACAGCAATTATTGCATGTCGATTTGGATGTCTAAACACCTATGTAAAGTTAATGGAACCATATTCTATATGGTCTAGTGTGTAGCATTTCCCCTTTTTCTATTTCCTTTCCACTTCTCAATTGTCTAGTATATTGCATCATACTATTCTAGATACTTGGCACAACTACATCCGCATTGGTGCATTTAGGAACGGCATGGTGGCTCATGAGCACAGTTCCGAACATATGCGACAGAGAGCTGCTCCCGGCAGGTAGTCCATGGACTTGCCCCACCGATCATGTTTTCTACGACGCGTCGGTGATATGGGGCTTGATTGGGCCTCACAGAATCTTCGGAGAACTTGGACACTACGCAGCCATCAACTGGTTCTTCTTGGCTGGAGCCATTGCTCCTCTCTTAGTTTGGCTAGCACACATGGCCTTCCCAGATAAACAATGGATTAGGCTCATCACTATGCCAGTGATCCTGGCAGCTGTCGCCGAAATTCCTCCAGGTACTCCGGTGAACTACACTAGCTGGGTTCTTGTTGGTTTCCTGGCGGGGTTTGTCGCCTACCGGTACCATCGCGGGTGGTGGAGCCGGCACAACTATGCGCTGTCCGGGGGGCTTGATGCTGGATTGGCCTTCATGGGTGTTTTGCTTTACTTGTGTTTGGGGATGGAGCATATCAACCTTGATTGGTGGGCCAATGAAGTGGATGGTTGCCCTTTAGCTACATGTCCAACTGCTCCAGGGGTCAAAGCTCAAGGGTGTCCTCTTTACTGAGTTGTCATAATTGTATAGTTCTAGTTCTTTAATAAACAAATATTTGGAAGGGTTTGGCGGGAGTATTGTCGTGCCTCTAGGCTCATAATTGTAGAGAGGTATTGACACATCATCAAACTCGCAAACATGTGAGAAATAATATCGTTTTAATAGCAATTGTGCCAACCATCTTTAGCTAATTGTATTGTTATAATTGCAGCTAAAGTTATACATATATGTCACTGTCTGCAATCTGTATTATTCCTGATTCTTCAATTTGTGTAACGGCATTGTTTGAATTTTGTAATAGTTATTCATGTGAATGAAATGAAAAGTGTCGTATTATTGATTAAGAACGTTGATGTAAAATTGCATTCTATTTTCGAAGATGTCTAGCAATTCACTGTTGGTTATTTGGCTCGCTTTGGGTTTCATTACAATGGTTTAATTGTTCCATTGTCCATTACTTTCAACTTAAATTATGCCATTAGAGCTGGTTCAACTTGAAGGTTGTCTTATGCATCGTTTGATTCTTGAGTTTCGTATTATGTTACTTCATTTGATAAATTTGAAAAGGAGTTCTAACCTTAAATTTTGACAAAACTTCGATTTTAGCATTTGTTAGTGTTCATCCTATTGAAGAAAAGAATATATATAGTTATGTTCATTATCAAAAATGGATTCTTAAATTTTGACAAGATGCTAATTTTAACATGTGGTCCTAGATTGGTTCTGAGATTCATTTTGTATTTTAGGGAATAAAAATGATTTCATTAACTACATGTTCTCTAAAAACAAGAGATTACTTAAGTGAAAAATCTAATTGAGAGGATTCATTCATGCTGTCTAAGGGTGAGATAAGTAAAAAAATTTAATGGAGAGAATTCATTCATGCTTATTACGACATAGTCACCTAAACGACATTAAACGTTTTGTCGTGTTAACTTTCCCCCACTGAATTTGTCTCTCTTCTTCGTCGTTTTGACGGTAAACGCAGAGCCGCCTCAAAACGGCGCGAGTTTTGCTAGCTTAACCTGACACATCTTTCTTCAGAGAAAACCAAAAACGACACTCTTCTTCTTCAGTTTCCCTCCCACACTTCACAGTAGCAGCCTAGCTTTTCCATGGAAAGCCGAACGAACGAGAAACCTTCCTCTCTGAGATGGAAGATCCTCCGCCACGCTATTCTCTCGCGCCCTTCTCCTCCAAACCCACGTGATTCCCCATACTTCCATTGCCAAAATGCTTTTATTTATTTTGCTTCGTCGTCGTTGTGGTGGTGGTGGTTGTTGTTGTTGTTGTTGTTGTTGTTGTTGTTATTATTATTATTATTATTATTATTATTATTTTGTTTTTTAATTTTTTTTTGCAGATGAGAAATCGCATACTAGTATTAAGCGAATTTCGAGAAGGGCAACGCATGGATTCAACTTGATACCGTGTCACGTAGTGGACGATGATGGTGAAGATGAAGAATGTGACTCGAATGAACGAAACGGTTCCACCGCCAGGGATGCGCGCGTTTGTTACACTCTTCCCATCCCTAGCTCTCCACAACTCTTTTTGACGTGAGTTTATTTATTTATTATTATTGGTTGAAATTATTCCCTATTTTTGGTGCTTTTGTCTAGTTGGTGACTGGAAAGTTTATTTATCAATTATGTTCAGAATGTATTAATCAATTATTAGTTATCCATTCATATAGCTGATTGTTGTTTGGCTAGTGGTTTTTTTTTTAATTTTTTTTTTATTTTTGTGGTCTTTTATATAAATTTTGGTTGATGGATAAATAAGTATTAGCTCTAGATTTATTGAGTGTTTGGCAGTTGTGTGTGTGTGTGTGTGTGTGTGTGTGTGTGTATGTATAAATTTCCTTCTCAATTGTAACAGAGAAGGGGGAGGGGATCATAGTGGCAATAATTGGCTTGTAAAACTAAAAGTAACATAGAGCAGGAGAAAAAGAGCCTCTACTTTCCACTAAGGAGTATTTCTTTTGGGGCGTCGTTTACTTCACACTGGGTTGAACATTTATTTGCTTTGGAATGACAATGCAGCATATTTTGATTGTGCAGACAAAGAGTTGACAACCATGCTAACCTCAGTGATTTCGAGATATGCAACAGATACAACATCGACAACACTGGGCTTGTCTGTAGGTTCCTTTTATCGTCCTCACAAGTGCTTAGTGCATGTTTGGATTTACTTGATTTTTAAGCAAATATTGTTTTCTTGACAAAGCTCTTTCAATTTTGATTCTAGGGTCTGTTGATCACAAGATAAACTAATCCAAACACAGAATTAGATTTTTTCTGTTCAAAGCTTTCATGGACTGATAATACAAGAGCCATCTCCCTGATAGAATTTAGGTTCTGGCTCCTCTAAAATGAGTTTGTCCTTAAAGTAAGAAAGTAAGCCCTTTTCATTCTATTTGCATTAAATCTTCTTGCCAATTTGGACCGAAAATATGAAGAAAGATTTATATTCTTCTATTGTCAGCTTAGAGAAGCATAAGATTTAATGGCACTGTTCAGAATAAACTGACACCTGAGCTACACGCTCGTTGGTGAAGTCTTATATTTCTATATTGTGAGGAAGTGTTTCTTTTAGGACATGAACCAATTACATTTTATGTGATCATGCTACAATGTGGTGGATTTTGATTGGAGCATAACACCTGAATTTTTTAGGAGGTTTCTGTGTTAGTAACATCAATGATCAAGCACTTTTATTTTAAAGCATAATTATAAAAAATTGAATCTGATGTTAGCTGCTTTAACATTTTAGAGGAAACACTATAGTTGATCATTTCAGTCTCTTACAATTATCATTCTTTCGAATCCATATATAAACCTTGATGTTGGTCTTTTTTATTGCTGTAGTTTGTGCTTAAAAAATCATGATGTCTTCTGCAGGTAATTGGCCATCAGAAGATGTTCTTGCTCACTTTTGCTTGTCAAATGCAGATATATTCAGGTATGAATAACTATATTTTGTTTCTTTACTGAAGATTTCATTCAGGTTTGATTTTGGATAACCATAGTTTATTTAACTCTTTGTTCTTCTATTTGCCAGCATCCTTTTCACTATTATTATTTTTGACTTTGTCCTGGTATAATTCCTATGTATGCATTGAAATTTTTTAGGTCTAGAAAAGTTATTGAGCTTGGTTCTGGCTATGGCTTGGCTGGGTTTGTTATTGCAGCTGTTACTGAGGCATCAGAGGTTGTAATCTCAGACGGAAATCCACTAGTAGTTAATTGTATCCTTTTGGTTTGTTATATGTATGACATTTGTTCTTAACTTCGTATGATTTTAAAAAGACTGTATTTAAAAGAATTTAATGCTTTTTCCATTAGTGGATTGAAAGAAGGTTACTACAGGATGTTGTGGATATAGAACAAATTTCTGCTCTTTCCTTTTATCTTTAGATGAATATCATGAAACCACTAGGCTTACATCTGGTGATAATGTTTGAAACATTTGTTCGTAAAGGAGAGTAGCTGTCTTACATACGTAAAATCAAATTTGATAATAGCTATGATGCCATAGTTAAGTTGATATCTATTTCTCTAAAGTCTGAACCTCGTTTGAACTCATTTACAAAAGTGGTTTATACACTCCAATTTGATGTTTTTCGTAACATCACAGCTTGGATGATTAGTAATACCAGAATTAAGTGAGAGCTTTGATCATTTTGTTCAGGAGTGGAAGTTGGCCCATCAGATTAGTTTGGCATCAAATTTGTAATATTTTATTGTGCTATGTGGATGCACATGACTTACTTTTGACTAGGGAAGTAATTGTAAGTGTGTAGACAGTTAGTCTGCCTCCCAATTCTGAGTTTTTATGTTTTCTATTTAAAAGGGGGAAAATCACTTAATACTTAAAGTAGATATTAGAAAGCAAAGCTAGTCTGTAACTAAATGCACAAACAGGGCAGGAGTTGTAGAAAAAACTAGGTGAAAGTTTTCTTGTTCCTGACTGACTTGTATTTTCCTTTTGGTTAGGATAGAGGAACGTTCCAGCGCATGCTAAACGATATTCTAGATTTTCAGTTCTAGTGAGTAATTACAAGTGTAATGATCTTAAATCCAGAATTGATACACTAAATACTATGTATAATTCTGGTATTTATAGTGTTAACTGTAACGACTAAATCCAGAATTGATACACTAATGAACTTAATGACCTTAAATCCCAAATGATGCACAGTATTATGTATAGTTCTGGTATTTATAGTTATAATTACTTTGCCTTTAATCCACAAAATAGAATATCTTCTGAAACTTTTTTCAGTTTTAAGTGACTTCAAATTGGATGCTGATTTGATCTGTCACTCATCCTGGCCTCATCATACATCAAGATAAAGTTGACCATGACCAGTAGGTTTTGTTCTATTGAGGATTATATTTTTTTTTTTCTTCCCCTCCCTATTGATAGATGCATGGAGAGGGGGAAGCATGTTGACAGTCTATCTCAACCCTTTAGTTTTCATCTTAATTATGTGTCTAACTTTGTACTTAATTCACATTGCTTAACTATTCACTTTTACCCTTACTTTACATAAGTAATATTCCTTTATGTATTTCGAAAAACATTTTTTCTATTCCTACTTTAATTTGTAATGCATAAATTCATTTGTTATGTCCAAATGAGAATAGTAGTTTCCGTTTGTAAAATGTAATTAAATGCTGTCACTCAGCTTTGGAGGCCGTTGTGTTAATTATGTGATGAGCATACAAGCTTAAGGGTCTGTTTGGTTTCTGATTTTATTTTCTGTTTTTCATTTCCTATTTTCAATATGTTTCATGTTTTCACTATTTCTTTCACAAAATCCTAGAAATAGTTAACAAATTGAACACATGAAATGAAAATAGGAAATGAAAACAGAAGCCAAACAGACCCTAAGTCTTTGCTGCAGTAAGTGGGAAATTTCTCTTTCCATTGTACATGCTCATCCTAAATCAACATAATAACTAAAGCTCCACTTTTTAGGCAGTAAAAAGGAGCTTGGAGGATGGCCCTTTTGAGAATATACTGTTGTCATTAGATATTTTCTTCCTGAATGGGAATGCTCGTCCATGACAATCAGATACGCAGCGTAACATTGAAGCCAACTCTAGAGCATTTGGGGATACAATTGTAAAGTCTATGCTGCTCCACTGGGATCAGGAAGATAATTGTAATATTGCAGACACTTTCGATATCATTGTTGCAAGTGATTGGTAAGATTTTTTTTGAATTTTCAGCTGTTGTATTCCTGGTTTCTGTGCCTCTTTTTCTATCTCAAAGTGAAAATCTTATTTGCAGTTCTAATGATTTAGCTGTAAGCCTGTCACTGCTTACTTAATGAGAAATGCTTATTTCATGCCAATAGCGTTTATTTTTATTTTTATAATTTTTGATAAGGATAAGAGTTACACAAGAATTTGGCGTGAGGTGGTAGTCATGAGGCACAAATCTCGTTTATCTAAAATGAATAAGTTTTTTCATTCGGGTAATGGTTGGGAAATGGGGTTTACTTTTCTTTGTTTTCATTTGTTAACTTTCTATCAGTTTCAATTTTTAAAGTGGGATATGTTCAGATATCTATATTTAATAATTTATTTTCCAGTGGAAAACAAAGGCAATTTTATCTTGTTTGTGATGCAGGAGCAGATTCAGATACATGCAACTTGACATACCTTTTGTTTTGGTCTTTATGCCATTATTATCTTATAGTTAAGACTTTAATTGGTCATTTTGACAGCACTTTCTTCAAGGATTTCCACAGAGGCCTTGTTCGAATTGTCAAACAATTGTTATCAAAATCAGGATCTTCAGAGGCTATATTTCTAAGTCCTAAAAGGGGCAACTCACTGGACTTGTTCTTGGGGGTGGTCGAAGAAAATGGCTTGCATTTCAGTGTTGCAGAGACTTATGATGCAGAAGTTTGGAAGCGTCACGAGAGATTCTTGAATGACAAAGATGGGGACTCTTGGCCCAATTATGAGAAAGGTCACTGCTATCCACTCTTAATCAGAATTACCCTTTGAGCTTACTTTCAAATATTTCACTTTGGCGCCTCTTGCTATGGTCGGTCAACTACTGTGGGACGTATGTGTTTGGATTAGCTTATTATGGATTCAAAACAGCTTAATCAAAAGCTTTTTGAGACAGCTTTTGAAAAATAAGCGATTATTTTCTGAAGAAAAGCTGTTACCAAAGATATGCACAAGATATATGTCCTGTTGAAGACACTGGCCAATTGCACGCTTTCATTGCATAGTAATTTGTTGGAGTCACATCGTCAGAAGACAGCACTATTCTTAACCCCTATGTGGCTCAAATGAATATCAAGCATATTCGATGGTTCACCTTAAAAGTGAAAAATCAAAATATGGGGCCCAAAAGTATCTGATATTATTAAAAGATTTTTTTCTGAATTCTAGTTGGTCTTGGCAATCCAAAAAGGGGGAAAGAAGAAAGTGATTAAAAGTTCTGTATTTGGTAGATAATAGTATGTTAATGGTGATTAAGTCTTTGTTGCACTATTTTTGTCTCCCATTTATGTTTTAAATATAGCAGGTTATATGCGAATCGTGTGGAATTGTCATATATTTTGTTTTATTGGGATGGTGTATGCTACTGGTTTCTGCACTACAACTTTTGACAGAAGAAAAGTTTCCATATCTTGGTTGAAGCATCAAAGTAAGGACTACGAAGCTTTTTATTTTTTGGGAAGAACTGTCCACAGAGTAAACAAAGTAACTCCACCACATTGTGATGAAGCTGCACTGTGTCAAAAGCTACCAACTGGATCATTTAAACTAAGAATTTTAAACCAAGTGGAGGGTTCATGCTTTGCTTTTCTCTTGTATGTAACAAGGGGATACGCTTTGTCTTTGCAGTGAGAGTGAGATTATGTGCATGTTTGTTTGAACATTATCATCTCAGGTTAAGAGAGATAAACACAAACACTCAAATTGGGATGAAGATCCCCCTTGTTGGTCATACTGTTATAAACTCAAGTACTTTAAATAGGTGAAGTTTTTTTAAATTTTTTTAAAGTCTAATTTGAGTACTTGTGTCTATTTCTTTCTTATCATGGCACAAACATGTTTAAAACCAACATAAGTTAGGTCCTATTTATTTTAAGAGGACACAATTTATTTTGAGGGTTTATATCTGCCTTTTTCCTAATAGGACATAAACATGTTCAAAATAGGCATGATTGATCCTAATATATTATTTATGGACATGACTTAGGATACTTAGCTATTACGGAAGCAAATAGTATTAATTTCCATTTATTGAACTTTTTCTCCGGGTATGCTTGGCCAATCTTCCTCCTACTTTCTAAAATAGGATGATTTTCTTCTGATAGCCATTGTCTGGCAGAAAAAAAAGGAGTGGGGGCTAGAGACAAAGGAATGACAGCTCATGCTTGGTCATATGAATATAGAAGTACACTGTGTGCAACTTTATTCAATATAGATTGTTCCAACCAAGCTACTCATAGCATAATGGCTCAAATGGAAGTTTGAGAGTTAGTGATTTCACTTCTATTTTGTTTTATTTAGTTTTGTGTTTCATTCTCCATTTAAACCTTGGTTTTGTGAAGGACAAGAATTTTGTCTTTAATAAAAATCGCATTTTAAGGAAAAACTTGAGAAGTACCAAGTGCTGTTATATCCTCTTAATAATCTAATATGAAAATCTTTTTAATTCAAAATTTCATACAATGACATTAGCTATCTAAGGACTATTAAATATGAATATAATTAAAAATTGGGAGGATTTAACATTTTTCTATATAATTGAAGCCTAAAATTAGTGGTGTTCCATTATACACAAAAATAATTAAATTAAAAACTTCTATACTAATTTGTTATGTGATAGTTTTTATTTTCCATGGCACTAGGCCTTCTTGTAGGGTTTTTCTTTTTTCCTGTTCATTTTCTTCATCCTGGTTTGAATTCCAATTCAAGTTCCATATCAATTGCACATTTTTTGTAACTAACCAATGGTTGGTGTTGGGGTTTATTTCACAGTCTTTCTTGTGCTAGAAACAACAAAGGAAAAAAGTTGAAATTGAAAAGTAATCAACCATTGAGGAATGAATATGGACTTCCAAGTTGTCATCTTATCTTGGGGCTAAAAGTATGTTTGGTTTCTTTCTTTTGCAACTACTTGCTCATGTTCTTCTTTCTTCGAAACCCCCCTTAGTTGGTGAAGGAATCAGTCGCACTCTTACCCTTTGTGTCTGCCAAAACCGGAATCCCATAGTCATTGGGATGGAATTTTACATCACCCTAATTTAGGGGAGATTCTCGTGCACTCAAAATATGTGCATTGAATATCAACGTTTAGCTAATTCAAGTGATTCAACTTTTAGTATTTTTAAATAATGTCTCAAGTTCAAATACTATATCTAAGGACTACATCCATATTAGTTATAATTCTTTAGATTTCGGTAGTTTTAAAAGAAAAATTATTGCATCCATTACCAATATATATTGATAATATAACTTATCATTTGCATAACTCATTGTACACAAAGGCTGAAATTTTGATCAATCAAATCTCAACCGTTGAAAGTATTAATTTTTTTAGTATAATGGTGGCAATGGAGTGTGAACCCTAAACCTTGTGCATAGTATCCAAATCTCTCATCACTAGACCATTTCTATTGGCTTAAATCATGGGAGATATTGTTTTCGTAATTTCAAAAGATGGAGTGTTAAAAGTTACTCTCCTCCAATCCTTTCTAACAAGTATGTTTCTCGATAATCAAACTTTTGTTCTCATTCTCACAGGAGACAAAACTGCTTATCATTCATCTAACAACTTGTTGATACTAGTTGAAAGTATTACAAAAAGTGTTTTAAGAAATTTTCCTAATTTGGAACTATCTTCTTTGATAACAAAGTTATGTACGAAATTTTTTCCTAGTGTGAACATAAAAAAGCATGCAAAAGCATTTCTCAACCATATCTCTGGTGTGTATTTCACCTTTAGAGTGTGATAGATAAAGCTTTTGTTGTTTCTCTATTGACTTTGTCCAATCGTTTAAAGATTACATGTACCCAAATACTCATCATCAAACACTCCCAACAAATGTGAGAGCAGTGCATTTTTTTATGTAATCTCAAAAGGAATTGAGTTTATCCATCATGAATTGTTTATCAAATAAATAAATATTTTAACCTAATTTACTTATCATGCAACTAATAATTCCATTACCTTATCAACAACATATTAGTTAGAATAAAAGGAGGAGTTCGTGTTCTTTAAGCATGTGAACATAAATTTGCCTATAAAATTCACGTAAATAAAAAAGGTAATGTTGAAAGGAGTCGTTGCTTCAGCATTTGACCAGACCTGAAGATTAATTTCTCATATGTCGGGTGAGGAAATATTTGAACCAAATTTTTTTGAATTAAAACCTTATTGGGTTAAAATTTTATTTGGTATGGATTTTATACCTGTGTTCTAATTAGTCCATTAACTTAAAAAAAATGACAGGTTAATCGTTGAATTTTGATAACCATTGGACTATTTAGCCCTTACTCCATGTTCCAAGAGAAAATAGTTAGATTATTCGGAGACTACTTAGAGTAATATTATGAATATTCAAGGACTACTTATGACAGCTAGAAATTAACTTGTCACTTTTTTAAGTTAAAGGACCAATTAAAATAAAGGTATAAATTTAAGGGATCTAACAGGATATTAACCTTGTGTCGTTGAGGTCACGATAGAAAAAGTAGTCTAATAAAATTATGTATTAGACTTTTGCACAGCTTATCCCCACCGGGCCATAGTTCATGATGAGAGCAATTGAAAATTACATTACCGATAAGAGTTTTCTTTGTCATCATGCTATTCAATTGGTCGTTTCTATTTCGTCTTTTATAGAGCGGATAGGGGAGAGCTCAAAATAAGAGAAATTTAAATCAACTATCTATCCTAAGTCATAGCCTTCCTTCCTTCGAGGTTTCTTACTTTGACACAGCGTTTGCGGCTACTTGTCCTCTTCTTCTAAATGATCTGATTCAGATTGCGTGGCCTCGTGGAGGCTAATTTATTTATTGTTGTTTCTTTTTTGGGCTCTTGCCCCATTGTCTACCAAAAATTAAATCAACTATCTAAATAAAAAAATCACAAAACAGATTGAATGCAATATCTTAATTGGTTCAAATCTTAATGTTTTAGGTCTTTAAATCTTTTCAATATATATTTTTCATTTAATTTAAATTTAATTAATTAATATACAATTTTATTCTCATACTTAAAACCACGACAATTTTTTTCCTTGATCTAACCGGACTATATAACTTGTAAACCGTAATTTGGGTTCAATTATAAGTTTTTTTTCGTTTATGAGTGGTGTGTAAATATTTTTGTAAGCATTTAACAAGTTTGAAGACCTACTCTAGACGAAGAGTGAGTCTTCTCCCCAACCAAAATTTTTTATTATATAAAGGTAATAGATATAAACAAATGTAAACCATAAATCAAGTTATATAAATAAAATTAGAGGGGTATGATTATGAATGTGTTCACAAGTAAAGTAGAGAAGGGAACAAGGTTACTTAAGCAAGGTGTGAATAAGAGGAGGTGTTCATTGGAAGTATAAAAGCTCGCCTTCAAGATGGTGTTGCGAGTAATGACTTCAGGCCCTCAAGATGTCGTTGGAACAGAAACAGGGTGTATACGCAAGGTCACTTCAATGCCCAAGTAAGGTAAATATTCAAGGTGAGAACTTTAGGATAAAAGATGATAAACTGGCTTACCTTCAGTAGGGAGATAACATCCCTATTTATATCGATTACCTTATGAGGATTAGGGTTGGTAGAGGTCGTAGGGCCTAGCTCAAGACAACATCCCCATCCTTGCAAGCTAGCAAGTCCTTCTAGAAGACCTCAATGACACATTAGATCTCATCCCACGACGCTTGCTAGGAAACTTGTGAGGTACAAAATCGGATCTCAGGTGTGGAGGTTTGGTTTAAACCTTGGAGTTGCGAACTCAGATCCTAGGCCTATACCTCGTGTCTCACGTCTAAGTCGACAACCTCATGGTTGAGGTCAGAGGTAGACCTTTTTTTAGGACTCTAAGGTAAGGCCCATAACCGAATGAATTAGATGTCAAAAAGACTTGTTTCAATTCTTACTTAATATTTAATTTATTCTTGTATTTCATACTTGACATTAGAATATGTATATATTATCCACGGTTGGCGACTTGGCGTCTACCCCATTAAATAGACTTACAATATGCGAAGAGACTAGTCTCAGGCTATAAATACCACGGGAGACTTAAAAAAAAAAACGAAGAGAATATGCATATATTTATCAGGGGTTGGTTCACTTTTTTCTGATCTGATCCTGAATTAAAGTGAATTTTTCGTTCAAAGGCATGATAATAGATAGATATAACACATCAGTGCAATTTGATCACAAAAATAGATTTCTCGTATGATGTCATGGTCATTATAAATTTCTTCAAGCTTTTATTTAACCTCTCGAATTGTCATTCTGAGCTTTCGCCTCAATTTCTAACTTTTTCTATCCTTTTCATCACATATATCTTATGCATGCACTGAAAAGAATGTAATAGGTTGGCTTCCTTTCATGATGACATCTCACACAAAAAAAGGGTTTGAAAACACATTAGCCTAGCAATTTGTCAGTAATTATCATATCTTTCCCAGCCAATTAAACCATTTTAACTTTATCTAAACGTATCTAATAATTATCCTAAAGTTGAAAGCATGCATGATCTCAACTTTGATTCCAATAAATATCTAGAAATATCTTCTGTCCAATTTAACCATTGAAACTCATATATATACTCCTTCTATTTATTTTTTAATTTTCTGTTTGGAAAAATCCCTCTTGAGCTTGGCGTAATATATTAGAAGGAAGAAAGGTGCTTAAAATGGCACCAAAAACAAGTAAAGAAAAATGTTAAACATCATTTATAAAAGTGACTAGGTTAATTTATAATTTAATAAATTAACTTATTTTATTGACAAAATTTATAATCAGACACATATCAAAAATTTATTAGTCACACAAAGTCCCTGTTTAGAGGGACTATGGTGCCTTTGGGACCTGTGGATGCGTCCCTAGGTCCCTGGCTCCACTCTACTCGTTGGTTCATTGTCCCTCTACACAATTCTTAGAAGATGGACTCAAATTTCATCCCGTTTGACATCCTCCAACCTCAATTGTCCACTCTGTTTGTTAAATTTGGCTATCCTATAACTTTTAATTTCTACCACACACACTCAACCATGGGACCTTACATCATTCTAGAGGATTTGCCTCACCAAAAACAGAAAAGTCTTGGAGGAAAAATTGTTCACACCTCAAAATATCATTTTTTATAGCCTTCTCTTGGTTGAGGGGTTCAAGCAACACAATATGACTCCCTCTCCTTTACAGTTTCTTGTCTAAGGTTGTTATATAGTTGTAGCATCTCGATGAAACCCCATGATAGACCACGCCTCTTATAATGATTTGTAAATAAAATTTATCCACCTTTAAAAAAAAATTGTTTGTTTTCTAAATTTGAGTCTATTTAATGACTTTTTAGTCAGTGTGCATGCCTTCTAATTTAATAGTGTCTTGCTCATTTTGTCATAGCCTTAAAAGATGATTAAAAGTGAGTAATAATTGAATTTTACAGTCCACAGAGCTAGTCACCATCTTTCATTGATCAATTATAAAGTGCTTTGAGCATGAATGAATCAGAACACATGCTTGTCAAAACTGCAAGGATTTGTGACAAATTCTTATTCACTGTTGAAAATCTTAGCAAGTCAAGTATATATGGCCTCTACTTTTCATTATTTCCTTTTTCTTTTCCTTTGCTCCTTTTCCGTTTATGGGGTTTCATTACAGGTAACTTGATAATAAGATCGAGTCAGAAAAAAAAAAAAAAAAAAAAGGTAATGGGTTTAGGGTCCCACTAATTTGAAAAATTCTCATTAATTAATTTACAAAGATCATTTTAATCTTGGTGCTTACATTTCAATGAAAGCAATACAATGTCCTTTCATTCTCCCACCTCACCCTCCAATTCCAATGACTTAGAATTATGGAATGTACCATATAAATACAAAAACAGAACAAAAATTTCTGAAACTTAAATGATTTCATACAATTTACATAGAACTCAACAATCGTAGCCCTAAATTTAACAACAAATGAATGTTGTTTTACTATTTTTGTGTGCCTAAAAGAGAGGAAGATAAAGGTAGGTCTAGTCTCTGTTTTTGTACTCTATTTTTAATTTATTTCTTACTTTTAAGAATTTTATGAAGAAAATAATGAAAACAAGAAAAATCACGATTTTTGTTCTCATTTTCTTGTTATCAATATTTCTTTCGTAAAATCTTTAAAGACAAGAAATATGTTAAAAACACAAAAAGAAAACAAAAATTAGAAATAGACCTTAAGAATGCAAATGAATATGATTGAGTTATACCACTCTTAAAGAGACACAAAAAAAAAAAAAAAGAACTAAGAGATTATTAGATGGAAAAGAATGAAAGGGAGAGCCACAAAGAATGCAGTGATGGAAGGTGCAAAGGGTTGGGTAGTTCTTGCAGAGGACCCTGTGGCCAAATTGGCAAACCATGAAGTGGTAGCTACTGCAGCTTGCTCAACAGATGATCCTGGCCCTGAATCCATCAATGATTTCAAACTGCAACAAAACCAACAAATTCCAATTAGGGCAATAGCACTAGCATGTTATGTCAAGAATATTGACCAAATCTCGTTCAAAAGGAAAGAAAATGATAGATGAATAGGGCATAGTTAAAAGCACATAGAAAACTTCTGATAAATTTCAGTCATTCTACAGCTTTCCTTAGCACTAAAATTAACTTTTGATGTCAGAATTTTTTTTTTTTTGATAGAAGACATGAATGGTGGGTGAATGGAATGCAAACTCAAATTTGTGTTTTCATCACTCTAGACATTTTAGCTGCAGATAATAAGATAATTTATTACCAATGCATTTATACGAAATGTCATTTTAAAAATCATCACAACTCAATCATTTTACTAATAAATTTAACCTTAGTTTACCACTCAATAATTTCTCTTAGTCACACTCTACCGTCACTCAACTTATGTAAGTAAATTTAATTAAATATCCATCTAAAATTTCTTTATGTATCAAAATATGATTTAATATCTATGTAAAATTTCTTTACGCTAACAATATATCATAATTAAATTCTTATATTTATGAGAAATGATTGAACTCCATGACTATTGAACTTAATCATCTTCCTAACAACTGTTATAATTGACACTTGACAATTTTGAGATGCAAAATAAGAAGAAAAGACAAATATTAAGTGATTAAGTTATTCCTTAATACTTTATATCCCCTCAAAGGGAATCGATCCTCTAAAGTAACATCTCATCTTAAGGAGTAAAGTAAGACTTTTTGTCAATAGAATCAATATGTAAAAATATGTCTTCCTATTCATTTTCTTGATCCAATAATGAAACTCATTGACTCTACCATTTAAAGTGATGTTTACTTTAGAGAATTTTTTCCCCTTGAATGACTTTTTAAATTTCTTTTAAATGAAAAATAAAATAAAATAAAAATCATATTTACCTTGGAGAAGAAGGACAAAATGTGATGGTATAATCAGCAGCAGTGCAAGTGAAAGTGCTCGTCGCATCGTCAAACGCGTAGCTGTACGCCTTCGGACACGCCGCCTTGAACATCTCCGAATACGCCGACGGCCTACACGCCGCCGGCGACCCGTACGCCCCGTCGCAGCAGTACTCCGCCGTCCCGAACGCGCCGCACGCGCTTTTGCACGCGCCGCCTCCATCCACCCTCAGCTCCGCCGGACACCGCCGGTTCAGGTCCGCGCCGCACCCCGTGGCGGCGCACGCGCCGGCGCCGCCATCCGCGTCCACCAGCATGGGCACATTGTAGCCATCGACAAGGCTCACGTCGTAGTAGTCCGCCGGCGAGGCGCCGCCGCCGAGCGTGAACTCTGCCAGGGTTGCAGGCGGTGTGGCGCTGTTGCCGTTGCAGTTTATCTCGCCGGAGCCACAATCGCCGGTGGCACATGCACCGTGGCCAGAGTCGTCAAAGTTGCAGCCGGTCCGGGCCCAGAATCGGCCCGACCAGGCCGGCGGCGCGTGGAATGAGCGCGTGGAGCCTCGCTTGAGCTCGAAGCCCGTTGCGCCGAGATCTGGCTTTCCGAGAAGCCCGGGCCACACCGTATGGTCGCACTTGTTCACGAACGTGAATGTTGTTGCACAAACTGAAAAAATACACAGACATTGGAATATTAACAGATCAATTAATTAATTAATTAATTAAAGTTTAAGAAAAAAATTAATTTAGTTAATTCATTCATGTATTTTGATTCTTAATTACTTTTCTAAAGTAAGAAGATATAGTTAGATTAAGACATTCTTACATTAGTTTTGAAAATAAATATAAATACTTAAATTGACTGTACAAATTTTAAAATATATAGTTAAACTTGCTTAACTTATTTGTGTCTATATCTCCAACATGATATTCTCAATGTATATAATATAAAAAGAAGACTTGGTTCGAACTAGATTAGATGATCTAATGAAATGTTATATTAAAGACCAATAGGAATGAGAATAAGAAGTTGAGTAGTGGTGTTTTCATTGTATGTGTACCTGTGGAAGCGAGGAGATGTAGGAGGAAAATGAAGAGTACTAATACAATATTAGAGGAATGTTGATGAGACATAATTAGGTTGTTGAAAATGGAGAAGTAGTAATATATGGTTCTTTGAAGAGAATAATTAATGAGGGAAAAGAGATGGGGAGAGAGTAAGAAGAAGAGGGAGAGGGGGGGGGGGGA